>OX411306.1:202050966-202586949 GCA_948150685.1 Rhaphigaster nebulosa
CTTGACATAAGCTTTTGAAAATTGAGTTTCATTCAATATTCTGGAGATAAAATTAGGCGTTTGGAGTAGATACATTAATGAACAAGTTATCTTAAACATATGATAAGGTCGATAAAAAGGCACTGTCCTTTATATACATTCTATAAAACAAATATGTTATTTATTTTTAGGGATTGATCCTTCTATACCATCATGCGGATGTCGACTGATTATTTTTTTTTCTAAAAATTAAAATAATTTAAAAAAAAACTGACATAATAATTCTGAATTAAGTCATAACTGACTCAATCAATTCTATAATAAAAAATGAATAAAAAGTATTATTGCAAAAGTACTCTTTTAAAATATTCTTTAAAAAAAAGATTTTTTTCTGAAAATGTTCTTTGGCCTGTATATTAAACATAGCTTATAAAACATGTTAATTTGACCATTCGATTAAAAAATATTAATTTAAAATAAAAAGCGTCAGTTAATTATTTAATCAAGTTCAGATAATTTTTTCAGATATCATAGATAGTGTCACAGAATAATTAAAACAACAAAATGATTAATATTTTCATGCTGTTATATTTACTTGGAGGTCCTGTAATAAAATGTCAAAATTCATTGGTGAAATTGACTTTCAATAATACACAAGCCCACAAAAAAAAAAAAAAAAGGCCCACCTAGATATTTCTGTTTTAAAATTCAATAATGCGAATAATTAGAGCCCCAAGTTAAAAACTTTGTTGTTGTTACATAGAAAGAATAATATACCTCCAATTATACCCAATAGTCTTCCAAAGGATTAGCGATACGGCCCTTTTATACTTTAACTGTTAGGCTAACAGTTGAACTGTGACAATTCATGAAAACACATCTCTCCATTTTTTTTTCATAAGTTTTTGCACTTTTGATTCAGCCCACCGGAGAGCCCGCTTGAATTTTGCTAAGGCACATCAAAACTGGACCCATGAAAAGTGGGCTTATGTAACGTTCTCAGATGAGTGCAAAATTAATTTGTTCAACTGTCAACACTGACAATGCCTTAGCACGATTGCCAGAGTTGAACAGGTTATTTCTGCACTCATCTGAGAATGTTACAAAGCCCTGCTACAGAACGCTTGCATCATCTACCATCATCGACTACAACCAAACTTCTTGCCACTAGTTCCGAATAACCATGATTTGATAATAAAAAATGTTAAACCATAAAATAAAGAACAGAAACAAAACAATCAATATGCAGAAGCTTGTGAAAGAAGAAGAAAAATGGAGAGATATGTTCTCATGACTTATCACAGTTCAACTAACTTGAACTCTAAAAGGTCCTCATCGCTAATCCTTGAGAGGACTTTTGGGTTGAATTGAAGGAATAAAAGAATAATATCTTTTCGTGTAATAACAACAAATATTTACATTCATGCACTAATATCCCCATTATTGAGTTTTTAAACAGAAAAATCTAGATGGGCCGGTTTTTTTGTATGCCGGTGTAGATTTGTTGAATTAAATCATATTATACATTTACAACTTTATTCGATTACATTCAGAATCATAACTAAAGACCGGATTAGTATGCAAATGCATATTTTTTCCGATACGTTTTACAACGAAAATGATTGAATATCTTTACAAGTCAATACATTTGGCCCAGATATATTAAATTTGATTGCGCATATTTGATGGGCTGTTGCATATTTTTACATATTTGATGGGTTATTCCATATTTAGTCAAAAATTTTGTTTAAATAATTTTTCTGACAATTAAAATAGAAAATAAAATAAAATCTAGAAAATAAACGAATTTCCGATACGTTCTAATTTAATGTATCAATTATAAGATAGATAAATGACATCTACGATTAATTATAATAGTGTACAATAGAATTAGTCTAGATTACCAGTAATCGTAGTAATCGTAGTTAAGATTATGCTCATTCAAGTTGGTATTGTGATCACAACCGCACAGAACGTTTACCTCTAGCTAAAAATAATTTAATTGCATTTCAAAACAAACCAAAATTAAAAAATCAAATGTGTATACCTATGTATTTGTATAGAAAATTCTATTTAGCATCGTAATTTTGCTACCTTTTCAAGAGCTTTTACATCCGAGTACTTCCTCTAACAAAGTAAAAAAAAACATCCTCTTGCCCTTCTTTGGAATTTCAAATACTATTCTGGTCAGTGTGTGTTGCTTCCATTGTACATATTATGTTAAATTAACTACGTTTTAAATTTATATTAAGTTTTATAAATTTATATGTTATAAATTTATAATACCTTTAAAATATATATATAATAAATATAAAACGATTTAAGACGAACTAGGAATTAGGCGTAGATTCTTTGTTTGGTTGGTTATCTTGATTTGTTTGCTTTGAACTCGGTTTATACGATTATTTCTAATATCCCTGAACCTCAACTTCACTTTAGATTTAAATTTTATAGCAAATATATTCCATCAATGTTTCTCATTTTGTCTCACAAAATTGTATTGGACAGCCCACTGTCCACCGTAATTACATTCTTAGATTTTCTCAAAATGGCCTCAGTGAAGAAATTTGAAAGAAATCTCCCTGCTGCATTTTGTAAATATGAGGGGGTTCCTCTCCTAGCATATTTTTTTTTTTTTTTTTTTTTTTTTTGCTTTTTCCTATCTCCATTTTTTCTTTATCTTGATCAATTTTTCGCTAATAGCTAATTTCTGGTCTTTGATCCTTCTTCTGTATCTTGGATACATTTTAAGGTAGGATTGATATGCCTAAATATTTTTGATATTAAATAAAAATTTCATCATACCTGTGACGGGTCTCACTCCTGTTTTCTAACTTAATTAATTTTATCTAGTAGATGCTACAGCATCTTGCCATCGTTTCGGAGTTAGTGGAGTTGCAATGCTATCAAATAGCGGATTTCTCCTAACATTAGCGTCGTCCCAATAATAAAAGAACCCTAAGCGATTTAACCTAGTGGGTGTATGTTATGATTAATGACCGGATTTATATGCACCAAAAAAGGTCAAAATTAGCCATATGATATGCAGTAAAAAGTCCTCAAATATGCAGTAAAACCTGCAGTAATATTCAGTGAAACCTGAAGAAATATGCAAGATGAATATTAGAAACTTGCAAAAAATCAATCAAAGGCTATAATTATTGTCTAAATTGCTTTGTTTAAAAATTTTAATTTACAATATAAATAATACAAGATACAGGTAAATTGAAAAACAAATTTTATTCACAAAATTTTACATAGAATTGTTTTATAGCTAAATAGTTCTTAAAAATTCAAATAATAGTAAAATATTTTTTATTTTATTTTTTTTTTACAAATGGAGATTTTACAAGATTAAATAAGGAAATAATAGCTGCAACTAATATAAAACAAAGTACTTCATTGAAAGTGTCTTTAGATTTGAACAAATTCGGCGAACAGTTCTACAACTGAAAAAAATATTCCCTGATATCTTCACAAGCAACCCTACAGTGAACAATAAACTATTGTTACATTCCGATCTCAAATTACTGTATAAAATTCCAGGAATAGTTCATAAACGTTCCTGCCTTTAAGGGCCGATTTGAAAATTTCTTTTATATGTTACGATTTTAATTTCACAAATTGAAAAAAATGTTTTTTCTAGGAAAAACATCTCCGTGTTTAATTCAATGGGTACCAATTGCTTAACATGGAACTAAATAATGCTTCTGCTTTAGACATTTTGGTTTATGTGAGAAAATTAGAACATAGTCAATTTAACATAATATGCACAATGGAAGCAACACGTACTGACCAGAATAGTATTTGAAATTCCAAAGAAGGGCAAGAGGATTTTTTTTTACTTAGTCAGAAGAAGTACTCGGATGTAAGAGCTCTAGAAAAGGTATCAAAATTACGATGCTAAAAAGAATTTTCTATACAAAATACAAATATGTATTGAGTAGAGTGTTACAATATATGTATAAATGCAACCCTCCTCCTCCCCCTTACCCGATCCACCCTTCCTCACGACATTCCTAATAGGCTTTCTGGACATAGTAGCTTCAACGGGTATGAACTCGGAGATTGTTAAAAACAGTGGCTTTTCGTAGCGGGTGTTATTATTATTAAATATATACATATTTCATTTTTTAATTTTGGTTTGTTTTGCTTGCTTTAGTTTGAAATGAAATTAAATACTTTAAATTATTTTTAACTACAGGTAACCGTTCTGACCGGTTGTGATCACAAGGCCAACTTGAATTAGTTGTCTATGAGCTTAATCTTAACTACGATTACTATTTTTCTGGTAATCTAGACTAATTCTGTAGTGCATTATTGCTATTAATCGTATCGGAAATTCGTTTATTTTCTAGATTATATTTTATTTTCTATTTTAATTGTCAGAAAAATTGTTTAAACAACGTTTTTGGCCAAATATGCAAAAATATGCAACAGCCCATCAAATATGCACAATCAAATTTAATATATCTGCGCCAAATGTATTGACTTGTAAAGATATTCAACAATTTTCGTTGTAAAACGTATCAGAAAAAATATACATTTTCATACAAATCTGGTCTTTAGTTTATGATTCTGAATGTAATCGAATAAAACAGCGAGAAGAACCTTAAGAAAGGCTTATTATTCACTTTAAACAAAGGCATAACACGAACTGTATACAAACACATGATATATAACAGTCAAGCACAATAAGTAATTACTAGTAGAAAATATGAAGATATTGAGATAAGAAGGTTACACTTTTCAGTGTTGCCTAACAGTGTACAACATGTTAACTGCAATAGATATCATGTTTACCTTAACCCAAATTTATATCCTGCGAAATAGAATAAAATATCCAATTCATTGTGTTTTTGTTTCGCCCAGTTCAATTATCACATACTCAACTAATATTTGATGAAAGGACAGTTCAAAATTTACCTTAATTGTCATGCTTTACTTCAGAACAGCTTATGAAGCAATTTTGAGGGATAAAATTATTCTACAACCTCAAAAATTAAATAAATATAAAGTATTTTAAAGCTTCTTGGGTGAGGAGATAACCAACGAGTACCAGAAACAAACGTACTCGTATGTTTTATGCTCATTTTGATACCAATTTTTGCCGACAGGTTACAAACAAATCCCCTAATTAGCCCCTGAGATGCCAAGGGATGGAGAGGGCTTGTAAAGAGGGATGAATCGCTAACATGAGTGGGTAGTACTTATATAACAAGGGAAGGCAAATAACGGAATAGCTTAAATAAATATTACATATGAAATATATTCATACAATCCAATACACTAATAAAATGATAAAAGCATAAAGATTTCAATGATGCTTTATATTAGCTTAGGTAATTAACTATAAACATGCGATCCAATACCGAGCAAAGATATTACCTGTATCCATACAATATTACGAATATTAATTATTTGATGACATCATAATCTATCATGATATATACCATTTATTATTAATTACATTAGGAAGGATACAAACTCGATTTCATGAACAACATACCGCTGATCAATACCTACAACATTGATGGCCTTGCGGAAACAAATGTTGAGTTCAGTTGGATCTTCTTTATTATATCGGATTAAGAGAGTCACCAACCTCTATAATCTTTACTTTGTACTAAATTCGAATCAAGTGCGCAAGGATTTTTTCGTAATTCAGGGAATAAATTTGGTGCAAGGTGGAAGGTCTTGATTTTGTAAATAAAATATGGACTAAAATATTTATACAAATATAAAATATTCTACCTGATTTTTGATTAAATAAGCCCATAGGATATATATATATATATATATATATATATATATATATATATATATATATATATATATATATATATATATATATATATATATATATATCGTAATACTGAACGTAAGACAGCGGTAAATAAAATAATTAAAAAAATAAGCATACACCATTGATGGATTATCGACCTACAGAAGGTAGCTGCTGGGATTCTATCAGTAAACAGGAAACGGTTGAGACCTTATGAAGCGGCTCTGGCTTGAGTCAGAGATTAATGATTTTAATCCTATGAATCAAAAAAACTCATATCAATTCTACGTATACTTTAAAGGGAATGGAAAACTCGGTGTTATGGAGGAAAAGGAGAGGAGAGGGTAAAAAACAATATTATTTCAGTTTTGTGATTTTTTTAAACAGTTAAAATGAGCAGAAAACATTGATTGTTTTGTTTTTGGTTTAAATTATGTTGAAATTTTAAAATCGAATTGATTCATGTTCGAAATGGAAAAAAACGCCAATAGAAATTAATTATCTACAACGATCAACAAACCTTCCGAATAGCAATAAGAACGTATGTCGGAATTTATTTTTCATTAGTAATCTATCGTGATGAGCTAAATGACTTTGACGAACCCTGCTTGCTATGATATATAACTGGTTGCCGAAATAAGATACCAGCTCTATCGAATGCTTATACAAGCATCAGTCCATCCGTAGAAGAGATCTTCGTGGCACAGACAGGTACACAAAGGTACATTTTCGAGTTATGCATAAATAATATATATGCCTATCAATGGTCAAAAGTTTTTAAGGAGAAGGCAAGTTGCATTAAAATCATTTGAGCCATTTAATATAATATAAAAACACGTTTTTCGGCTATTATACATCCGCTATTGCGCACACTCTGCCCGACTTGGTACATAGGCATCGAAGACAAAAAAAAAATAAAAACCCAGTCAAAATGATATTCGTAGCAGATGTAGAAAGGGAGATACGGAGGTTTTTCTACATTAAGGGAAAAATGTATGATTTTTTTTTTTTTTTTTTTATAAATCTACGCTACCTTCATTAGTTAATCCAATGTATATTTTATATATTTTGCTCCTTCTATGTGTACAACCAGAGTAAAGAAAAGTACTTATCTGTTAACATATAAACATTCATTTATTACTAACACAATGACCTTGGACATCATAATAAATCTAGTAATTTATTCTTCAATGTAAAAGATCCTAGCGGTTGGGACACTTAAATAAATAAAATCTAGATGTCAACATAATATAAAAAACCGTTTGAGCCAACTATTCCATTTTTTCCTCCCATGCAACTAGAGCCTGAAATATTTACCAAATATAAAAAAATAATTTTCGCTTAAAATACAGCGTCTAACAAATAATAGTAATTCGATAGTAGCCAGTTAATGCTCTGTTATAACAAATTATTTAGTTAACACTGAGGAGACTATAAGTTTATTATTTGTAATATTTTATAAGATAGTAACTGAAACATCCTTGAACGCTTTGATAAAATAACAAAAAATATGCTACTAATTAAGAAAATATTTTCGAGAGGAAACATAATTTCATGAATCTTATTGTAAGACATTAAGTGAGTATAAGACTCCTATAAGGCATAAGACAGCCTTCCTTACAGCAGTGGTAGGACTCTGAAGGCTGACTGTGGGGTATCAAAATTTATTGCACTTTTAAAGCAAGGTAATGGGGCTGGACAGTATTGATGGCCGCGGTGTGCAATAAACATCACTACGCCCACTAAAGGTTGTGTTATTCCACATCTCTAAACCATAGCAATTATTCGGCAGTTTCTGAGAAGGGGATTTGAAGAATCCCCATACCTTACACCAACTACGCTAAAATAAAATATTTAGAAATATATCTGTAGAAGCGCTTATTTCTGGTGTATCAATATATAAGAATGTGCTGAACGAAGATTGAATTATTTACCTATCAGTTCATCAGAAAGACTAAAAGTAAAATGAAATCGGAACAGAGAAGTAGAAAAAGTAAAAAGGCGAATGAACCAAATAATTAATAATTATCTCTCATCTGTATTTGTATAGAAAGGATGATTATGGAAGAGAAATGAGCTTGTAACAGAAGATGAAATTTGATATGAAAAGTTCATTACGACAAACAAATATTAAAAAAAAGTATAATAAACTTAAATTTAATTTAAATTATATGATATAATAATGGCTAATGTTCGTACCACATCGTTTTTCAAAACATGACCCATGAAAGGAACGGGTGGCCATAAAAAAATCCATCGGTGGTTTATAAAAATGATACACTGTTTATTGGATTTAATTTTACTTTAATTGTATATATTATTTGTATTCATTTTATAGAATGTGATACCACAGTATTCTACAAAAAAAAAAAACTAATATTAAAAAATAAAATAAACAGGGTCAAACCAATTCTGGGTTCTTATGCAAGCCTAAAATATACAATGAAAAATACAGCAAAAAACTTTAAATTATGCAGGAGAATGTGTAAAGTCATGCAATGATTTCTATGCAATATTAACGTTTTACACAAAACAAACAAAAAAATCTTTTTCGGAATAAAATAGTTAAGAAGAAAAAAAAAAGGATTTTTTTTATTTGTTAATCAGGCAACTATAATTATATGTATCATAATAAAAACATTTTTTTTTTTCAGTCAAAAGCATTTTAAAATAATAATTAGCCTTAGCTTTTAAAAACCAATAGATGATCAATAGATCAATTGATTTGTTTTGTGTTTCTATAAATTATTTTTTTAAATGAAAAAAAAGCTAAAACGAAGGTGACTAAAAATGAGTAGATAATTATACACCATTTCTAGCTGCTTAAATACTTAAAGGTAGACTTTCGCTAGTACTGCTCGCAGTTGCGACTGGTGGAGCTTGCCAATCGTATTACGTCGTATCTAGACTGCTGGGCAGTACAAGTGAAATATGTCCCTACCTATTCAGTCAAAGTAGTAGTAAACTGCCCGCAAACTTTGCCGGCCGCAACCGCGGGCAGTATAAGCGAAAGACCTTAAGTAGGCATACTGAAGCATTATGCAGTATACTATTAAATATCATGTATTATGATAGTGCACACAAATCTGGTATCTGATCGTAAATTATTAATAATTAATGATTATTAATTATTAATACGATAGGTGCTACTAGATTGTTATTCCATTTAATACCATTTTTTATCCTATAAAACTGTAAAAAGAATACTGGATGAATGGCGAAAACAGATTCTAAAAGAATACCCCGCATGCTCAAAGGACACCCTGTATGCTTTGTATTGTTAAATAATATAGATAATTAGTGGTTGATCAGCAGGAGAGGAGATTCACCCTCCCGAAATCGCAACTGAGAAAAAAGGGGGACAAAGGGAACACGTACCCCGAGCGGCAGAATTTAAAGGATGGCAAGATTTTTAGGTTAATTAAAAAATATTTGTTTCTGGCTTTTGATTGTATTGCCCTTAATTCAGACAATGTTCATATTAGGAGATGATATTATTTATTTCGAAATATGCTACCTACAATACTACTATAACACTGTAGACCTTTATTGGGCGAGGGAAAAGGGAGGGAGAATTTCCAGCACTGGAGGCAGTTTCCCCCTAAAAACTACCTCTGGATCCGCTCCTGTTGATAATAACAATAAAAGAAGACATGCTATAGTTGAAATCTTACTCTGATGTCTTCATCTATTGGTCTATTGATCCTAGTAGAATAATAGGAGCTCACCTGAAAAAAAAAAAAAAATGGATGAACATATTTTAATTATTCTAAATATTATAATAGAAAGTAGGGATGGTTAAATCTGCAGACAACGGAAGTAAAAGTGTTAAAAAAATAAAAAAAATTTCATTGGTTAAGCGATTATCCACGATTATATTCTAAAGTTTTCCAGAAACATTTCTTGCATTCTGAACAATAGAAAACATATGAATAATTTCTGCAAGTCAAATAATAATGCTTTAAGTTAAAATCGGAATATTTCAGTATTAATAAGTTATTTTCTCACTTTTTTACTTCCTTGTACGCAGTAAAGGAAGTATTGTAATCGCGAAAATTTTCGGTTTTCAGATTTCGTTCGTTCTTACATATCTCGATAACTCAAAAACGATTAGCCCTAGAAAGTTTAAAAATTGTATTTAGAATTATTGGAAAAACTAGATGTGAACCTCTCTTTTTGGTCACTGCATGATTACTGAAAGTGGTACTTTACTTCAAGGTCATTATTGATTTTCATTAAAAATCATATTAAGATATAACGCAAAACTTCTTAAATTTGTTATTTAATACTTAAATACTAATATAAATTGGAAATTGGAAAAATCCAAAAAAGAAGCCAAGAGTCTCAAAAAAATAAAAATATAAATAATATTTATAATAATAAAATATTTATTTTTAGTATTTTATTTTTAGTACTCCATTTTTGCATTTTTCCATTTATGGCTTAACAATTATTTATGTCTCATTTTGAGCTTTTGCTCTTGCATATTAACACAATAAAGTTTGGTTAAAATTGGAAAACCGGAAGTGGTACTTTACTAGAAGGTCATATTAGACTTTCATCAAAAATTATATTAAAATATAATGTTAAATACATCTCGGAATTTGGCTAGTTAGACATTCATATCAATACAATAGATTTTGGTTGAAATTGAAGAGCCGAAAGGGGTACTTTACTTGAAACCTACATAAAAAAGAATACAGATATACAAAGGTATAATACAGAGATCATCTGGTCCGGAGATAAAGGTTATAAAAGCGATTTTTCCACTCTGATTAAACAATTTTATTACTTGTTTTAAGTGTTAAAATTGAGTGTAAAATAATTTTTTTCCTCTCCATTTGTGAGCTGAACAAGTCTGCAGCAGGAGATTATGATATAATTTAAGCGGCTTCTTCCGTTGAAACCGACGATATTCAATGCTTTATCTAGTGACATAGAAAGTTCTAATGTTGTCAAGGAACATGAAAACATCTCTTGGAAACTTGTTATCTACTGAAAGAAAACGACATTTAAAAATGGAATAACCTCCAGAAACAACAGCTTATGTGCGTGTGTCTGTCTGTATGTGTCAATAGACGGGCGTCGCGACGCCGAGTGTCGTTTTCGAAATACTGCTATCTTCGGAAACATGTAACCAAATTCAGGATCACTTTTCGAGCCACCGATTTATAATTTTAATAGGCGTACAAGGAAGTCATGGGGTGTCCACATTAGATATTTTTCTGCATAATTATAAATATAGGACAATTATAAATTTTCACGTATTTGAACTTTAGCATGCCGGTACATACCCCATTTTCTCTGATAGATTTGGTAGCTATGGAATAGCAGGGAAAATGTCACCATCTGTAGATAACAGTATCCACTCTATCTGTATTCAAGGTTTCAATACTGTCCAGAATTTTATTATACCTTCCCGTGACATTCTGAGGGAGCGGAGTAGCTCAGAGGGTAAGGCACTGCGCTACTAATCTCAAGGTCCCGGGTTCGAGACCGGCTGGGGCAGATAATTATTTATTCTGTATTCAGTCGTGGATCAACCCTGTGGGATCGGAGGACCCTCCTGGGGCTCACCCAGCCTCTATAAAGTGGATACCCTTAATTGGGGGAAAACCTGGCGGTTGAGCGTGATCTCGGCCAAATCACCTCCTTACACAACCGTTGGCCTTAAAACAGTACGGTCCTTACCAAGTACTGAGCCCAAGACCCTTCACGGGTTGTAGTGGTACAGGTTCAGGTGACATTCTGAGGAAGCTCGATAAGAAAAATATGTCTTAACAGAGGGCCAGTAACAACGACCACCTTATGGATACCGTTAGAATAATCTCAAAATTTTTAGTCGTCAACACCTATTTATCCATCGTATAAGAATACGAGCAGGAGAAAGAAGTGTGAAAAGGCTATTACAGAATGAAATTCACACTCCGGCATGTATTGAGTAATGAATCGAAAACAATAACAAGAAGAACAGAAAAATTTAGGTTTTAATTTTAAAAAATCATAAATTCATAAACAAAACAAAAGAGTAGCCTATATTCACGGTAATATTCCATTTTTTTTTGTGTATATCAGAACCTATTTTAATTTTAGACTAGTTTTTCGTAAAATTAAAAAAAAAAATACCTTTACATAATTATAAAGGCCTTTGTCAAAAAGATTTAGCATCAGACCTGTCAGATTTTTGTCAAAAATGTTTACTTGAAGAAGAAAATCTGGCAAATTTTTTTTTCGGCAGTGGCGTTGCCAGAGAGCTCAAGTAGACCTCTCTGTCATTATCTCTGGCATCTGTTTAAACGTTATATTTTTTCTGTCAAAATGTACCTCATGTACTGCCTCATGAGCAGTCAGAAGAACAGCGACGACAGTAGTGGTTGATTTATTGTTGGAAGAGAAAGAAGAAAAAAATAAAGTCAACAGAGCTTTGTGGACTAAGAATTATTTTCAAGAAGACCTCGAACCAGTTTTTATAATCAAATTAACTTGGGGCTGAGACATAGTAAACCTAGTTAAGTTTGCAATAGATATAACTGTTATATCGTTGGGTTGGAAGAAGAGTGCCACACTAGCAATCAATCGTAAACTAAATTGCTGTTGCAGTTTTTCATTCAAAAATAAAATCAATTGTTATTGCGGTAAATATCGAAATTAAATTTTTTTTCCCAAAGAAATATACATGAATGGCAGCTATTCAAGCAAAAAATCCCTTTGCGAAAGAAAACCTGGCGTGTAGGAAGACCTTTAGAGTTTGGAGGTAAATTCTGGCAAAAACGATATGGAGAAATTGGCTATGATATTGCCGCAACGGCTGTATTTATCCCATTTATTGCAATTTTAATTTACAATGGCTAAACGTGTCGATCTTATAGGCATTGATTCTAAAGGCATCTTCTCATAAAAATACTTTTATTAAATTCTGTGAAAATATATTTTTGAACGATTGACTAAGATTTTCTGAAGTTAACAATAATCATGCCAAATTTCGCAATCTAGAAATATGTGGAAACTATCTTTTTATTTATTTGAAAAAAAAATACCTATCTTAAATGTTACGTATACTCCGACACTGGGGATATCTAACCTTTCTTTATAACAATGCATCAACACAGTAAAATTAACTTAGCCGATCATTAACTCTGACTTTAAGAACAGATGTTCTTCTATATATAATAAATCATGAAGTGAGTATAATGAACCCGCATACACAAGCAGATTATGCGGGTACGTGATTGCCTTCACACTACTTGACTGAATTCTTGCTCTGTCTCTAATGTCTTCGTTAAATTTATAAAGTGTCACCTTCAAGTATTAAGTCTTTTCAACCGGTAAATATTCTACAATTAAATATATAATACAAGAATTCAAGTAATAATGAGGTCAATCAAGGAGAGATACCGTATTGTGGTATTGAGATCCTCATCAGCGTTCACTACAACCTATCTTAACATTTTTTTGCTGGCCTACCTCTAGTATTCCCGCCGATGCATTATTACAAAGTCATTAAGAAAACTATTTAAAGAATAGGATGGAAACCTACAGGGTATTTAGGGAAAGTGTTTATAGGTAACAATAAGAACTTATGAGTTAATTAATTTAGGTTAAAGTAAAATCGATGTATCCAATTAAATCTCCATGAAACGCTCTTTGCCTTCATTTAGGCTCCTTCTTAAGCCTGAAAACGTTTTAAAGAATCCTTAAATTGAAAAAACTACCATAGAATTTTTGAAATGTTCGAAATTTAGTTAGCTGCATATGAAGAAGGTAACTTAAATGCTATTTAGATTTGTAGAGCTCAAGTACTTTTTGCTTTTACTTTTTTTTCAAACAGTTCGAATAAGTCGATGATAGATTTACTCCAATCAATACAGCTGACGTAACCTCTTTAAAAACATTGATTGTTGTATATTGGGGTTTCAACTACTCCAACCAGAGTGGTAAAGATAACATTACAGTTATTATGTATTAGTTGTTGTGAATGGTATATTTATGTTAATTAAAGACATTTTCCTTCCTTAATAAAAAAAATGTTTATTATTATACTCTGCTTTAAATTCATAATCAGATCAAGATGCTTTCTCTAGGATGACATCAACCTTCAAGGGGCAGATTTTATACCTTTTATCAAGAAAAGGAAGCTGGACGCCTTCAGAAAGCAGGGATGTAAAATACCTCGCTATTATTTTAGATTCCCAAATTCAACAGGGGTCTTCATTAGGCATAAATCAATAGGAAAGCCGTAGTCGCCTTATGGTAGGTAAGACGTGCCGTGAGCGTCACCTAGGATTTCGACCCAAGGGTTGAAGCTTAGATATGCACAGCAATAATTTTGCACCAGCGTTCCCCCACCGCTTGATAGAATCCTTACTTTAGATTGAACTAGACTGGGCACAAAGCCTAGAAGAAACTCAAAAAGTACGGGTCGGATAAAGATTCGACTGGTTTAGCGGGCGCGAGAGTCTACATAGAGGACTTAGAATTAATTTAATAGCATTAATTTAAGCATTAGTATTTCAAGCAGAAATGTTTCTCCTGTACCTATTTGCCATTTATCAACTCAGATTGTAGGTTAGCTCTTCAAGCCCCAGAATTCCCTAAGGTATTTATGACACTTGCTATTTTTTTAGAACATTAAATGGATTTGCAAACACAAAGCAATCACAGGTAATGATAAAGCCCATTAGCTGGCAGAAAAGGTGCTGAGCTCCCTATCGTAGTACCAAAATTTTTATTATACATCTCAAAAAGGCATCAACGTGAAGAGGTTCATGACCGTCTCTTTTAAATTTTATAAGGAAAATCAGAAGATCGACATGGGGGAAAAATAGGTAGGTCTTCATTGATTTTATTGGAGTAGGCTAAAAGGGCCATTAGGCCCACTTGCCGGACTTTCAACCCATTGGTACCAGCACTAGTAAACCTCTATTTCCCACTTTTATAGTTGAGTTGGTTTAGTAGTAGAAGGTATACCAAATTACAGAATGAATATTCTATTCTATATGTTGGTCAAGTAGTTGTTTTTATTTTTGAGGTTTAACATCCTACCAACTCCAATTAAGGAAGACAGGACGGGTTACCCTACAGGTAACCAATTTATTCTAGCCAGATGGGAAGGTCGAGATTCGTTTCGTGGGTCCGCCACAAAATAAATTTCAACCACTCCAGGTCGGATTTGAACCAGCCTCCAACGGATGAAAAAAAAAACTATATATCAATAAACAGTTCAAGTATTTTGCTGCCACTTTTTAATCATATACATTGTCTACTTCAGATATGTATATAGTTGAATTAACAGGTGTTTGAGAACCAATGGAAAGGTTAATTTTATATTTAGAGGACTCGGAAGATATAACATTGAATCAATTTGGGTTTTCGAGATTATATAAACCGGTCCAACTACTCGTCTTCGATTGTATGAATAAATTTTTCTCTTTAAAAAGTGACTAATAGGAGTACTGCTATTAATGATTAAATGGTATTATCTCAAGTTCGGCAAGAAATATGTACTTTAAATAGATTTAAGTGTCACTTATTCTAGATTGTTTTATATTCTTTACTTTCTACAACACTAATTTTTATTGATTCGTCTTTTCAAAGATCGATAGTTGAAAACATGGGTTGCCAATGACAAGACGAGAAAATTATCAACTCTCATATCACAATTGAAGCGTGTTTTAAAAATAACAGACGAGTGTCCTTTCCTGCTGGAACAAGAAATCATCAACATTTTCTACGATTATTGCCCAGCAGCTATTAAAAAACTGTTCCCTCAGTAAAAATTATCTTGTTCAACGTTATTCCAAATTGCTTCGATAAAATTCTCAATTTAAGGATGGAATCTGATTATTGTTCCGAATATTTTTGATTGGTCGGTCTGACTCTGAGAATACTGAGGGCCAGCCACAAAACGCACAGTAAGAGAGTTGTGACAGTATACTTCATGAATTCTAATTAATGCAAATCGGCTCGTATGCGACATGAATTGATAGTCTGTTCCATTGAATAGAAAAACAAAGCAGGTTTAATTGAATAGCCCCTCGTTTAATTTAATGAATATACTTTATACCAGCAAATCTGAAACCCATAAAATCTTTCTATTAAATAAAATGTTTCTATTTTAAATAAGATTAAACACTACGAACACTCTAAAAGAACACTCCGAAAATTCTTATTGGTTCCAATTCCCTCCTCAGATCCCACGCGGCCTTTTATAATTTATTACTAAATGATCACCCTATCATTTTCAGCTCTGTCAAATACTGAGGGATTACTATTGGCCAAAACCTTTCCTGGAAACCACATATTGCCCAAATTTCCCGATGGTCATTAAGTACCCTAAAATTATTCGTTACCACCGTCTTCTTCCACAACCCATCCGTAAGGTCCTCGTATTCTCACTCATTTTCTCACTTTGATTATGGCTGTGTGGTGTACGGTGCTCTCTCGGTTGTACTCGAAGATAGATTGAAGCGTATCATGAACTGCTTTTAAAGACTTGTCTTTAGAACCTCGAGACGGTTCACGTATCACACCTTTATGGAGAGTTAAAGAGGCTCTTCCCCTCCACTCGCAGACAATATTTCCTTGGATCATTCCCATACCGTACCATCAACTCCCAGCACCCTTCCTATATCTACAACCTCCTTTAATTTAAATCCTCTGTCCATTCACAAGAAATAAAATCATGCCTTTCTGACCTCTATGCTCCTTCACACAGAAAAAAAAAATTCGAACGTTCCTTTCTTGCCCACTCCATTGTCCTCTAGAATTATCTCCCTTCTAATATTCGTCATTCTTCTTCTCTCACCTCATTCAAATTTCATCTATTTCAACATCTCCTAACTTCCCAAAAAGATGTTTTCTGATCATGAAATTTGAATTCAAGATTAATTTATTGATTAGTAGAAATATTTCTTTCAATTATCATACAAAGTTTCAACTCTGTTAATCATTTCATTAATTTTATCATTTTTATATCCTCTAATCATGAAATTCGTATTTAGTAGTGAGTAATTGTTTTTGGCGTTGTTTTAACTCTGGATTGTTTCTTTATTTTTATTTTCTTCTTTTAGTTTTTTTTTACTTTTTTGACAGTCCAATTTATTTTTTTTTACTTTATTTTTTTACCAGAAGAATGTTCTTTTTTTTCTTTACTCTTTTTTTTCGTGATAATTGAGATCAATATAAATATTTATTGACTTTTATTAATGTAATCATTGGACAGACTTTTTTTTTCTTTTTTCTTTTTACTTATGCATACTTGTTATTCTTAAGGGACCTAGTTCCAGAGTAAAGCTTATTTTCTATTCTAATCTATATATTAATACTATATTATGGATCTCTTTTCCGGCTCTCGGGAGCGATAACTTTTGACAAACGAGGTGCCAACAGAAAGGAAATTTCATAGAAAAATGCCGAATCCTAATTTCGATTGATAAATATTTACTGAAACTTTAATAAAAGTGATTACAAAATTTAGGAGGTTTCAATGCTCCAACGGTGGCGAGTTCTAGACGAGACAAATCGGTTTTACAGATTTAGACGCGGACATCAAGAACCAAAGAACGTTCCCATGCGTTTTTCGATTCGTTCCATGCGATTCCTGCATTTAAAAGGACTAAAAATTACCGTTTTTGAAATAATGCACGTCATAGGGACACACGTTGTACCAACTTGCGTACATGTCGTTGTCATGACAACTTCATACCTGTGTAAACAAGTTGACTACAAAAACTTTTAAATAAGTGTGAAAAATTTATGCAAATGCATTCAGATATATTATACAATAAGTGATATAGAATTAGGGATTGATTCTTCTATACCATCATGCAGACGTCAACTTTAGAAAGTTAGAAGACTGATTTTATATATCATAACCTTTTAAATATTCATTACTATATCCCAAGTATAAATATTATATATCATGAGATCGTGATGTAATTAATATTAAGCATAGAATAAGTGAGGGGAAAAAAAACAGTTCTGAAGTAAAATAAAACTGATTACGAAAAAGCTGAACATATGTTTGACTTGTTGAGACAGGTAAAAAAAGCAAACAAAAAAACCTTCTGCATTGTTCTCCACTTAACAATGGTAACCTTATCTGGCGAATAAGCGTAAGAAGAAAGGGTATGTTTCCAGATATCACGTGCGATGAGTGCGCCTGCATCCGATTAAGAAAATTCCTGATTTGGTGTGTAGATCTCAAGGTGGGATGCATTATATCTGCTATTGTAGAAGTGCTTGTCGGTGCCGGGTGCTTAGGCTATGGAGTCATGAAGACTTTGAACAAAGGTACCGGCGAATGGGAAGCCGCCTTCAGAAGTCTTGTGGTCATTGGCAGCATCCTTACCTTCTTGGGTATTATCGCTCTAATCTGTATTTTCATGTCCAAGAACAATGAGAACTGGCTCTGCCTCGCCTATGTACTTCATATCCTCCTGGGATGTGTTCTCGGCTGTATTGGCATGATGGTGTATCCGTTTAAGAAAATCTACTACGCCGCTGCATTCATTGCCGGTGAAATACTGCTAGCGGGATGGACAGCCCTAGTTCTTAACAGCTACCGCCTTGACTTAATGAACTGGGAACCGGAGGAACAACCAGGTGGCAAAAAGTAGAATTTCTGATTATTTATAAAAAAAAATAAACAAAGTACATTAAATAGTATTTTTAAACTATTTTGTTTTATTTTTAATATTACTAATCCTCGACTCGATAACGACATTTTGAAGGGTGTGCTAAAAGCGATAGGTGATAACGTGTTAATCTCAAGAAACTAATGTGTCGACTGGCGTTAAGAAAGGCGAAAGTGCCAAAAGGAAGAAATTAAATTATTTAGTGAAAAAGATTCGTAAGCGACAGTTTTTTCATCTCACGCTAGATTTGAAGCAAATATTTGTTTGTATTACGCCTTCCTCAATTAAGCCACATTTAGGCCTATCCAAATATGTTCACTGAAAGAAATATCGCTTGGAAAATCTTTTCACTACTAATTTAAATTTCTTTGTCTTGGCAGATACTCCTTTCTGCCTAGACACAGACGATTTGATTCTGGTGAATAAGCCTCGCCATTTGCTATCATTGCACTCGATGAAATTGGCTTCTTAACTAGCTTTGTGGGATTTCTGTTTTTGTATTTTAAAATGAACAAGGGAAAATTGGGAACTCCCGAAGGAGCATGCCAACACCAAAATACAATATAACTAAACATCAAGTTTCCATACTATTCATTTTCCCTTACCCTCCTATAACATTTTCACACTTATTAAAAAGTTTAAAAAGTCAACTTGCTTCCACGGGTATGAAGTAGTCATGACAACGACACTTACGCAATTTGTACCCTTTATCTCTTATTTATTGAAGGTTACTGATCCGTTCCGTTCCACTCCGGTCGTAGCGTGGAATTCCGTATAAAGCCTTAAGCCTTCCTCAATAAGCGGTTTATCTAACGCAAAAAGATTTTTTTTAAATCGGCCTGGTAATTCCGGAAATTAGTGCGTTATAACAATACGCTTTCCTCGGTATGACTATCACGATGATCGTTCAACGATTCAGTTATTAGGGTCGTTCAACGATAATCATAGAGCATTATTAGACTGTATTTCATAGGAGCTATGTGCTAGGAACACAGCTCCAATCAACGACAGTCTATGATTATCGTTGAACGACTCTACTAAGTGAATCGTTGAACGATCATCGTGATAGTCGCACCGAAGAAAACATACCTTAACACTTCACCGTTATATAATAGTACCTATAGATAATCAGAAATAGACAATCCTTGGTTTTTCCCCTACCTTCATATAAAAGAGGTTATTTTTCTTAGAGAGGATATTGTTGCCATTCTAAAATACAAAGAAGTCCTTTAGATCTCTATGTTTTATTTCAGATGGAAATATTTTCTTATCTCCAGCATCAAGTAAACAATTAAATAAACAAAAAATTAATGAGTTATAATTTTATTAATGATAGGTCTATAAAATGAATATAAATAGCATACACGATATATCGAGATTGCTGATGAACCTTAAATCAATTTAAGAATTGCTTTACGTTGTTAGATGAGTTTCGATATAAGAAAACCTAAACTGAACATGAAGGGAAACGTTGTTTTAAACTATGGGCTAGGCATTTGTGGAGGTAACAAGGGTGGTTGAAATGGAATTTATGGTTAAGAAAAACGGATTTTAAAGATAAGAAGGTTAGATTAGATTGGGTAGGAGTGGGAACAACCGTTGAGGAAGGCGTTACAATAGAAACAGATGACAATGAAGCTTGAGAGATAGTCCTGATATGGGGAGACCGGATGTTGATGAGGTCTTGATCTGTTCTGCAATATGGTACTGCGACGTGTTGGTAGAACGTTGTTAGCAAGTCCTTCGCCCCATATATTTGGAATTAGAGAGTATGGTTGGCCGTGGAAAATATGAAGGAGAATCTTGGTTGGGGGTGCGGTCAATAAATGAACACAAATAAGAAAAATCTTACTATAATGTTTGCCGACGTTTCAGCCTAAGTTTTAGGCCATCATCAGGGCTAAGAAAAAACAAGATAACAAAAGATGTAACAACAGTGGTAGTACCAGTAATAATAAAAAAGTTTACAAACAGTAAGATGAAGAAAATATAAAGTATAAAGAAAACTATAATCATAATATGCTGATATTAATGTGAAAATAAGAAATATAGAAAATTATTTTAATTAAGTATCAATAACGTTAATACGATACAAAGAAAAATATACTAATCGTAATTTGAATAATAAGAAATAAATAAAAATATGTTAATAGATAATGACAAGAAGGTATTTAAAATATTATTTAATTATCATATTATATTATGTCATATGAAAGAATCATAAAGAATCTATTAAAGAATCGCTTCATAAAGAATCAACTATGTAAAATATTTTTTCTTTATTTGAAGGTTGCTGAAGGGTTGACAAGCTACGTCCTAATTTTTTTTAAATTTAATAAATTCGGTGCGCTGTGTAAATACTTTCAAGTATCGTCTATTATTTGAAAAATTCCCTCATTTGAAGATCATTAAACTCGGATCAAATGTATTCTTCTATATTTGTCTAAGAATTACTTGGGATCTGTAATACGTAATTCTAAAATCAATCATAAAATTGCAACA
This sequence comes from Rhaphigaster nebulosa, assembly GCA_948150685.1. Taxonomy (NCBI): domain Eukaryota; kingdom Metazoa; phylum Arthropoda; class Insecta; order Hemiptera; family Pentatomidae; genus Rhaphigaster; species Rhaphigaster nebulosa. The sequence continues at coordinate 202,071,868 of OX411306.1, forward strand.
AAAAACCTTCAGAAATTTTCCTCGATGTATCGAGGCTCTTTGAAACTTGAGGCTCTTCATTGGCTTTATTTAACTGCTTGAGCCTAGCAAACCTCAAATGATTGTAGAAAAAATATGTCCTGATGAAGGTTCTCAAGGGATAATTGAAAAACCCGATAATCGTTCATAAATACACCAAATCGGTCACTAATCAGGACAGGCATTTGTTTTTTATATTTGTGATCATTTCTTCCTTTTTGTTTGACTGAAGTGATTTTATATATTCAATCAAAAAGAGATGCCTCCTCAGGCACTTATTAACACAGGAAATTTCTTATGTATCAGGAAATAGTTTATGTTTTTTAGGTAATCCGAAAATTTGAAAGAATTTTTTAACTAATATAAGCCTAAAAACTACTAAAACGTAAAAACTTATAGAAACAATGTAGTTTATAATTATATAAGACCAAAAGGTATTCAATCTAGAAAAACTAAGTTCCATTCACACACAGAAGTTTTAAATTTTTATTTCTTAAACATAAAATTAAGATCCATATGAGCCTATTAGCAATTTATCTGTAACATACTAATAATAATTACACAAATAGAACACATATACATAATATTATTTTAATATTATTAAAATTGTGCCTTAAAATTATTTATTTATTAAGTTCATAGGGCTACTGTCGGATAAATCTGATTAGGGCCTAAAAGCTGAAGAGTTGGAGGGCATCAGCATTGTTGTGCATTTGTTGATCTTGAAATGACACGACGAATTTTTAAATATCTTCTACTCTCGGTTTAGGAAGATCTCGGTGAAGATCAGGTTATGCAACAGAATGTATTGATAATTCTCTTAAAACTTTATTTTAAAATTTTTGTATAATCTGTCTGTTAGATTCCATATATCGAGATAGATTTGAAGGCTTGACTCTATAAAAGGAGTAGTTAATTTTTTACAGAAAGTGAATATTGAATTTGTGAATACGATGATTTTGAATTATTGTTTTATGACGATGTTTCTTTACTTCAGTAGGAGTAATTTTCTTTATTCAAAATATTTTATGAAATTGGATTCGACTTTGCTCCAAATCATCCAATTATCAAAAACAGGCTGAGAGATACGTAACTTCAAAACAAAATGAAAAACAGAGCAGTTGTGTTTCAAAAGGGGAATATTTTGTGAGGTTAAAAATTACCAAACCTATGTTACATTCGAGGACAGACCTATCACATGAAGACGGAGCTTCTATATTAGCTTAGCTTCTATTTCGTAAAATACTACTGCCCCAAAACTATGTATGCATGTGTTTATGGGATTGTATTTCGGACAGTGAAATGAAATGAAAATGGTTCGGTCTGTTGAGGATAAACTGAATAAGTTTGAAGATGTCGAGAAACTCGACAAGATCGTTGATGAAAAACACGATTTCTTAAGTGGAAAATTGCTAATTTATTTGTTTGTTGAATAGGTTCTCTGTAATACCAGTTATGGATCGACTCTAGGGTAGGGATATCATCTACGGACACGCCTATCCTTTATTAAGTAGGTACTTGGTCATATACTATAATAAAGGATAAATCAGGCGGTTGAGCGAGAATGATAACCACATCATCTCCTTGTGCAGCCACTGATAGAAAAAAACAGTTACCAAGCAATGAGTTCAAGACCTTGGCATTATGGTAGTATACGTTGATTGTTACTTTTTTGAAAATGTTCGTTCTATCCACGAAGAACTTAATATAATTTCTTATTGCTTTTTAGGCGTATTTAGTTATTGGTTAATTTCATTATTCTATGAAAAATTAGCAAAATCACCTAAAATGCCCAATTATATTATGAAATATTTAACAGGCGAAGTACCTCAAGGAAAGGAGGATAAAGAAACTACAACACAATATAAAATCGATCAATAGTTTCTTGTGATTATCATAATTGCTGCTCCACTATATATATACAATGCCTTGTACCAGTTCGGGACAGAGCCCTGTCATCATCATCTAACATCATTAATATTGAAGGGGGGTCGGAATAGGCGTGCTTTACATTTTGATCGGTATCAATGAAACAAAGGAAATAATCAAAATTAAGAACACTTCATAGTCCCATCATTCAAGATCTAAAATGTATCGTATATTTTTTATTTAGGTTTATTTCTGAACTTTTATGGAAATATGATAAGACTAAAGTCCGGTTTGACGAGCTTAGTAGAGTGAGTAGTTCTAGATTTAAAGTAACGTTAACATTTATTTATTACCAGACTACAAAAATGTTCCGCAGATTTTAGTTCAGCCTCGTAGTGAACAGGTTTTGAGCTAGTTTTATTCGCGAGTAAGCCTTTTTCTGAGACATGTTCCTGCTGATATTTATAGATGGATTAAAGATGGCTTAGTCTTATTCTAGAATTAGGTCGAATTATGTCTATCTACTGACACGTCAACCGACTCTAAATCTTATTGACTAAAATAGGATAAAACCAAAGAACAATGATTTTTTTTTTTAAGATATGCCAAACTTAATGACAAGGGTGAAAATTTTCGTTATCAACCAAGTAAATCTAGAGCAGCCATAAGCTTAGGCCTGCGCATGGGAGTCCACAGCTGCACAGGCACCTGCTAATCAGTCAGCCATATCTGTTTTATCCCAAGAGTGTTAATTTTTTTATTGAATTTTAACATCATGTCATAATTTTATTTATGTTATTATTATTTCATAGAATAATTTTAACTAACAAGACGATATTTCAAACAATATTGGATATACTTCAAACAATTTTCTATTCTTCTTCTTCTAATGGCTCAACAGGCGCTGGTGCTACCCTTGGTCTGCTCAACAATTGGCAACCATTTTTCTCGATATATCGCTTCTGTGACAGAGATCCCGAAGATCGCTGCCGAAGATCTTGTCATACGCCATCCCTCCATCGGCTCTTCAGTCTACCGCGTGGACGCTGGCCATCCGGAAATATTTTGGACACCCTATTGGTCACTCTGTCAGCACCTATCATTCCTCATCACGTGGCCAAGCCATTTGAGTCTCTGTATCTTGATGTGAGAGGAGATGCTAATGCTTTTGTAAAGCTGGAACAATTCGCTAGTTTTCCTTCGCCGCCACTGACCATTCTCACACACAGCCCCCGGAATTCTTCTAAGAAATACTCGCTCCAACCTATCAAGTAGGTTGATATTTTTCTTGTTGAGAGTCCACGTTTCTTCACCGTATGCGACTACCTCTTCTTCCTCTTCCAGGTTATCAATAATAATAGAGCCTAGGTATTGAAAGGTCCTCACTATTTCGAAACTGTAGGGACCTATTTCATAGTGACTCTGCCTTTGGTCTAGCCTTTTGTTCTATACCATCATCTTGGTCTTCTCCTCGTTTACGTGTAGGCCGATCTTTTTCTATTTTCGAAACAATTTTCTATGGGAGTAATAAATATCCCAGAATCCCCGTCCGACTGGGGAGTATCGAAGGATCTCCCGCTAATATGGTTCGTGCACCCTCTAATAAAGGATGCTGCGCACGCCAATGGTCATAAACCATGAAACCTGACACTCAGAGATTGACTGGACACCGTTGAGATAGGCACTGTAGAAATTATTCTATTTTTTCTTCCTTTCTTACCTGTTACATATTTTTAAAAGTTTCAAAACAGCCAATAAAGTTTCAATATACATTCATATGTATATTTTTTCAACCTGTCTGGATTTGCTGTCGGCGACAATGCAAAGCTGAAGACTATTGGTTCACACTAACTTCGGATAAGCTATCAATACATCACAAGTGCATGAGGTTCATAATAAAATAACAATATTTATACAAATTATTTGTAATTACTCTCAACAGATACCAAGTAAAATTGAAATAATAAATAATTTTATAGAAAGGGAAATTATTATTTCAATAATGAATATCTAACCGATATTCTATATATTCAATATTTTATATATATATATATATATATATATATATATATATATATATATATATATATATATATTCTGATATTGAATATCTAATTGATATACTGAATATCTAACTTTTTTTGTTTTTTACATTTTGCAGATTTGTACAGCTCCGTATCTGAGTAACTGTTCCGAATTTTAAAAAAGATTATGCATGAAACTTACAGGAAATTTAACTTTATTTAAAATTGGTTATGTAAAAGTTTTACCTAAAATGCACTGAGAGCGAGATTCTGAGGAAAGTGACAAAAATGACGATTTGGCAGACCTATAAAATTTGATTGCAGCCGATCTTGGGTGGCAAGATGACCTTTATATTTCCACTCTATTATGAAAGTACTTTCGGCCTAGACGATAAAACATTTTCTTAAAATCAGACACGGTTTTTGTAATGTATAAGTAAATATGTATAAAAATTCTCGTGAATTATTATCGTCATTTGTAACCATAATGACGAATGTGTGCTGTATTTTAAGTGGTAGGAGTATAATAGGGGAGTCTACTGTCCTCTTAAGCCTAAATGGCGTATTTTATTTCTACGTTTTTCCTGCTTAGTAATATTTTTCAGCTTCCAGACTTTATTCCTAAGCAAGAAGATCTATGATATGATATTATTTATTATTGATTTATAAACAACTGAAAATCACAAAAGAAAGAAAACATATCTGGAAAAACTTTTAAAAGTCCAAGTAAATTTGCAGTATTTCAGTTTTATGAAAACTTTTCAAGGTATTCAAAATACGCCTTTTAGGCTTATGACGGCAGTATAGATATGGATGGTATAAGCCTAAAACTGACATCACATCATGTTAGTTGATAGCGGTCCCTTAGATTATGTCAGTTCTGTGGATTGGAGGTCATTTTGATAGGAAATGAAGGTACCAAGTATCTTAGCTGAATTAGGTGCAAAAGGTAATAACGCAAAAAAAAAATAATGGGAATAAAAAACATTAGACATCTTTTAAGGTTTTTGTGATCTTACAATCGCCAATATAATATCCACGTGCTTGAATGACTTAAAAATAACAGTTCTAATAGACAAAATTTACTTCAGAAGTATGTCTGTTATAATTTTTACTTTAAACTAGGCATTTAAAATCATTTGAGTCAGCTGCCGTTAGGATTAAGGGAATCAGGGCAAGCCATGGCCAAAGACAGGAAGACCTGCTTTTGCAAGAACCGGAGCCGAACCCCAATGAACCATTCCGTCATACAAAGATGCTTCCTTAAGGCACCTTACACGGTCAATATTGTTGAAGCATTGCTATTTAACATGGAATATATACATCATAAGTGTTAATATTATCGTTTCAATTTACCCCAAAGACGATGAATTCACCAAACTGAGTCCACCACGTTGGCACTTAATTATCACAATACCTGGCCAGGTAATTGTTGGTTACCCTAGTATTGTAGGCATAAGAAATTATACAAATACATAATTTAATTCAATAACATAATTATTTCTGGCTGGCAACACTGGGTGGTAACCGTCGCCGGGCATAACCTTCGTGAGTTTGATAATGGCATATCACAATAATCAGTAAACAAGTTACTTCAGCAGCTAAAATTTGCTCCTCTGTAATATGATTAAAATTGGTATCATTAACAGGATTACCAAACAGAATCTCGTCTTCCAGATAAGAATTATGTGATCATTAACAGCGGGGGTGGTGCCACTCGGTTGTTGGGCCTGAGCAAAAAAAAAAAAAAAAAAAAAAAAATATACCACCTTGAAAACAATGTAAAATAACAATATTCAAAACCTACACAAATAACTTCGTCAATATTTTATATATATGAAAAATTCAAAAATATATTGTTTTTTAATAAATTAAAAGTTACTTTTATTTATGGTCGAGTAAGTCACCAAGTAAAAATTACTTCATTTCCCAAAAAAAACTTTAGGTTATAATAATAATTTTTAGTTAATCATTTTGATGTTAACCGAAAAATTTAACAAAAATCTTGATTAGAAATTTGTGTCCCAACAACGTGATTTGATCGGAACCACTGTGGTCCGAATAAACAGTTTGCAAAAAGGAATACAAATTTTTTTTTAGGCCTTTATGTCTTTAAAATCTGTAAACTATAAAATCTCAAATCTATAGTTCAGTGTAAACTTACATTAGGTAGAATAATAAATGCCCCTATAATAAAATAATAAATATTTCACCATCAAGGGCTCTCCTGAACTCAATACATTTATCGATTTTAAAATGATATTTATTTCTGTTACACATAGGAAGTTGATAAACCTGTATAGGAGCAATGCAAGGAAAAAGTTTACGATCATATCAACAGTTTATGCAACGGTTTGCCCAAGGTGAAATTCCTAACAGTTACAGCCAACTCAAGATCTCGAGGTATTCAATAGTCTTTCAACTATTACCGTCAGTTGGCCATTGCCTGGAATTGACCATTGCCAGAATTCCATTATAAAGGAAACAACAGAATACAAATGTAAATTTCGCTCAATGGGTCAAAACAGCAAATCTCAGTGGAAAATGAAAATTTCCAAGATTTATTAAAGAAGTTTGAAATGGGATTTCTGCGTTTTTGAAACGGAAATAAAAAACAATAAGAACATATTATAATATTCATAGAATGTAATAATTGGAAATATTGTGAAAGGAACATCCATATAAACATAAAACAACGGAACTGTAAAAATCATTTAAACTACTAATAGTATTTAGAGTTATAACTGAGATGTATAAAAAAAATAAAAAAAAATATGATGTTGCCAACACATGACTTCCTTGTACGCCTATAAATCAGTGGCTCAAAAAGTGATCCTGAATTTGGTTACTTGTTTCCGAAGATAGCAGTATCTAAAAAACGACACTCGGCGTCGCGACATCCATCTATTGACACAAACATTTTTGTTTCTGGAGGTCTCATTCCGTCATGTCGTTTTCTTTCAGTAGGTAACTAGTTTCCAAGAGAATTATTCGTGTTCCGTGACAACATTAGAACTGTCAATATCACTAGATAAAGCATTGGAAATCGACAGTTTCGACATTTTAAGCCGAAGAACACACTTATATCTTATTCTCCTGCCGCAGACTTGTTCATCTCAATAATGGGGAGGAAAACCCCAATTTACACTCAATTTTAACACTTACGGAATAAAAATGTTTAATCGGAGTGGAAACAAAATCGCTTTTGTAACGTTTAATACGGAAACATATGATTTCTGTATTTAATTTTAATATAACTTTTGATGTAAGGTAATTATGACCTTCAAGCAAAGTACCCTTTTCGGCTCCTCAATTTTAACTAAAGTCTAGTATATTATTTATATTGATGTAAAAGTCCTATTTACAAAATTTTAGATGGTTTACTTTATATTTTAATATCATTTTAGATGAAAGTTTACAATGATTTTCAAGTAAAGTACCACTTCCGATATGCCATGGTTATGCCAATGAACTATATACATGAACTATATTTTTTTATTAATAATTCACGTGAATGAACAATATTGTCGACTATTCCATTCGCTATATAACTGAAACAAAAAAATAATTCAAACTGGAGCGAGTGGATAACAAATATTTCTGGTTTTCTGATTTGGTGAATAGATGTATAAAGGTTTTTTAGTTTCTACTCTGGAGCATTCGACATATAGTTGACCCTGAGAAAAACGTGGATTTTCTAAATTTAATCCGGCAACGGGCCTGATTACGTCACTGCCTTTGAGCTTTGTTGATTGCCATCGTGAAAGCAGGACGCACAGGAAACTGTAGTCGTTAGGATATGAAGAGCTAATCACTGGGAATTTGCAAAAACTCTGGATCTTCTTCGGGGACTGAAAAAAGTGGACCAATCTGATGATACAATTGTCCTTGAATGTGAGCATGAAATTACCATATCTCACAATATTCGTTGCTCCAAAAGATGTCATTTGCATGAGTTGAGATCCAAAGCATGAGTTATATTTCCGAATATGCTCTAGAAAGTGTTTCGAGTACCGGAGTAGCTCTAGGCAAATAAGTTAAAAGTAGTACTGGTGGCTCAGCAATAGCGATACATTCTGTAATTGTAGTCTTAATTGGTTTAGATTTCTTGAGATAAATTCTCGTTCTTGATCGACTCTGTTCTGATCGTTTAGCTGCACGTTGTTTGTTTCGCTCTTCGGATGTTGTAGTAGTCCTTGATGTAGAGACTCTGATCCGGTCATTTTCCCGGTGTGCCTCTCGCTCTTCAGATGTTTCAGCAGCTCTATTGGCTGACTGCTGCACATATCTGGTTGATCTTCCAATCTTTGATTTTTTGGGTAGCATTTCAAATAATTTTCATTGCTTGGTGACAAATTACACTATCCTCCTTAATGGCGGATTACAACAAACTCGACAGCATAAAAACATTCTTCATGAAAAAAATACATATCTCGTATGCGCCACCTTCATAGTGATCACTCCAACGGGGTCCGAGTCTATTAATTTCAAATATACCAACATCCATTTATTTATATATATATATATATATATATATATATATATATATATATATATATATATATATATATATATATAAAACAAAGTATGTTTTGTGATAGGCCCGCGTGATCGATTAAGTAATAAAGTGACGATATCATCATTCCCATAGTAAACTTACGAATATGGAAATCACTACTTTACGGGAGAGAAAAAAAACTGTAACATTCTTCCGTGAATAAGAGATTTGGATTATTTTGATTTTTTTTTTTTGTATTTCTATTATCTCACAGGTTCATGTGTAATTATTGTTTTACTTTTAAGATAATAATAACATTCATCACTTTAACACGGAAGCTTCAGACTTAATGACGTTTTTCGTAAGAATACAACTGCGATTTCTGCACTTCCTAATGCCGTAACAGATTCGTAATTTTACTACAGGCTGTATCAACAAAAATACCATCAAAAAATAATAAAACCAAAAAATAGTTGACAGCAAACCATTTTTTTGCACAAAAATAATGTTGATGCCATTAAAAGTTGTTATATGTTATTAACAACAACCAATGTTTTGTCTACTGATCATACTAACTCTTATCCGGAAATTCGCGTTATCCGGAATAATGTTGCCAGAGTTATTTCTGATAAACGGGGTTCTACTGTATTACAAATGAACAAAATTGTTAAATTCAAGACAAGTTTCCTTAAAAGAAAATGAAAAAAAAAGAAGAACATTAAGTAGCTATATTTTCAAGAAATAAATATTAAATGTTATGGGTAAAGAAAAAGATAATTCTTAATTTTCCTCGGACACTTATTTTAAGAAGGGATCGGAAATATTTACACCAAGAGCCATTTGCATTGGGACCAACCACATCCCACGCGACCGACTGTTCCGTCACGACTGTGAATAGATTTGTCGACCTATGGTTCATGGATTGCCTTATAGGTAGCCTCAGTCCGAGGACTTAGTCATTTCTCTTACTTCGATTACCTTCTTCCGTATCCTTCTGGTAGCTCTTCGGGTACTGAAGGTCTTCGGTACATGGTTGGGAAATAGATCATAAATCTGTTGACGAAGTTCCATGGCCATGCATCTTCCGTTGAAATATAAGAAGTCTATTATTGATTAGACTGAATCCGTCTTCTTGAGATTGACCATTTTACACAAAATGAATCAAAAGGAAATGGATACCATTTTGAGTAAGTTCATAGGTACTGTTAACGACCTAGGAATAGTATATTAATTATTTGTTTTATAAATTCTCCTTAACCCTTCTGACTTAGCTTTAAATTTTATATGCTAATCTTAATCATTTAAAAAAAATACGATTTATTGATTGATTTTATTTCAAACGAATTATAACACTCTTCTTATAATAATTGTTCTATTTAAGGAATAATCCATCATTCAATATCCAATTGTTAAAAATTATAATTCTTGTTAAATATATTAAATATGAATATTTACAAGAGTATTCAAATTTGTTTCAAGTAACTAGTCTATTTTTTATACAATAGAACCCACAGGTACTACCGACCGTGCCCATCGTTTAGACCCGCTAAACCCGCACAACTGTACAGTATTGCGTGTACTGTATCATTCCCCGTGTCTATTTCTGCGTTATATCAATAAATAAGTAAAAATTCTCTATAGTGAATAGAGAGAATAGTTTTATTGTGAGGGAGCTTACATAAATATGGCTAAATTAAAAATTATTAAGTCTAAATAGGTAAATAAATATTATATTTTTCCCAGTTATAGTCTATTTATTTATTTTTTTTTTAATTGGGATTTAGCGTCCTTTCCTTTCCTATTAAGGCGGGTTATCATACAGGTTACTAATCTATTCCAACCAGAGTAGAAAGGTCTAGATTCATTACGTGGGATCGCGACGAAATAAATAGCTATAGATATCTTATTTTAATAAAGTTTAAATCATGATAGGTTCAATACTTTATATTTCATTTGCAGTAGAAAATTAGATACATACATAATTGCCATTTTAAAATACATAATGAAATAAAACTTTAGAGATAACTGAACCCTTAGTTTAAATTTGTATAAGGAACAAAACAGAAGGAAGGATTCAGAGAAAAATTTCAGTCCTTATTTCCACAGGTACTGTAAGTACTAAATTACTTATTATAGTAGCATATTACGGCTCACTTATATTAAAACATACGCTTCACTTTTAAAAATTTCTTAGATTATTTATAAAATACGAATTATGTATATGCTTGAATAAGATTTTTGTAAATTGATATAAAACAAGACAGTAAAACAGTTAAACTGAAACTTTTTGAAAAAGTTCAATAACTGTTTCGAGCCTTGCTATAAACTATTGTTACTTGAAATGGAACAAAGATAGGGAGGATGTTCTAGAAGTATTACTTATTTACTATTAGACCTTTGGAAAACTGGAAAATTACATAGTTATTCATTAGATCACATAGATTCTGATTTTTTTTTTTTTTTTAAATGTTCTATTCTCATGTACTTCAACTTCTGTTTGGAGGATGAGTTGTCCGATGCCTCCTCAACGGAATTTATCCTAATATATTAATTCGCCATGCTTTAAAAAATAATACATTAGATTATAGCAAAACAAAATTAAAATTATTAAGATGTCACTAAGTATCCCAAACTAATAATTTTAAATATAAAGATTCGATATTTACATTTAGTTCATTTGATACTTTTTGATGGGTTGATTAAAAATCAACTTACTCGTATGTTTCATTGTTGAAAATAGACCACTTATTCATGTCGGGATGGAAAATCCTTTCTTTAAAATTAAATTCTTTAAAATCGTGTATCTTAATTTTTCAAGAAATCAATTTTTTTCAATCCATATATAAATCCGCGTGAAATGAAAATATAAATTAGCCAAACTACCGACGTTAATTTTCTATCTTTAAATTTTCGAAACAACTCTTTTGATCATCTACAATTACGGCATGTTAGTAAAACAATACTGATACAACTTTTGTAATCACGAACATTGATTTACAAGAACATTTATAAAGAGCAAGCCAGACATTGGATATTGTCTGTTGAAAGAGCCAACAAAGGCTGCTGCTAACAAAAGATATTGAAACAGTTTGCCAAACTCCTTTTCTTCTCTATCAGCTATTTCGTCCTCCACAGTGGTAAGAGTGGTTACAGCAATAATATTAACCTCTAAAGCTCAAATATGTTTTAAATATTTTTTCTTTGTTCTCAAAATGTTTATAAACAAATCAACATGCATTTATATTGACAAATTTTTCATTATCATACTTCAAATATGCGACGCTTGTAACATCTTCATTTACTTGTTAGCACTAATGATAATTCAACAAAATTTATTTTTTGACAAAAAATCTTTTTTGTTTTTTTAACTTTATTTTTAAATTCACACCTGTCTATGAGACAAGTGGCTTTTCGTAGCGAAAAGCCACTGTTTTTAACAATCTTCGAGTTCATACCCATTGAAGCTATTAGGGCCAGAAAGCCTATTAGGAATCGCGTAAGGAAGGGTGGGTCGGGTAAGGGGGAGGAGGGAGAATTTATACATATATTGTAACGCTCTACAAATAATACTCGTTTTGCCGAGGATAGAGGTCCTTCGAGAGGTCCTTATAACAAAAATAGTCGGCTTTAACATTGATACATCTAACGCGTATATACTCTGGATATAGCCAATAATCAATTGACTGTGGGCTCTCTGTCCGTTCTTCTTTGGAACGCAAATGGGATTAAAAAATATTGATCATTGTCTTATTTCATATCGATTTACAAAAATCTTATTCAAACATATACATAAGTCGTATTTTATAAATAATGCAAGAATTTTTTAAAAATGAAGCGTATGTTTTAATTTAAAAGTGAGCCGTGATATGCAAGAATAAGTAATTTAGTACTTACAGTACCTGTGGAAATAGGGACTGAAATTTTTCTCTGAATCCTTCTTTCTATTTTGTTCCTTATACAAATTTAAACTAAGGGTTCAGTTATCTCTAGTCTTATTTCATTATGTATGGAAAATTTTGGAAGATAGCAGTATTGTTGAAAAATTAAAAATAAAATGTTTCACAAAAAACATAGATGATAAATAAAATTCGAAATAAAATAACAAATAGAAAAACAATTAGCTTTTTATTCACTTAATTAAACATTTAATTTTAAATTTTAATAGAAAAATTGCTTTAATTTTAATAAAATAACCCACAGAATGTTTAGATAAAGAAATAACATTTTAAGAAAAGAATATTTCTCAAGACACAATTCTATCAATATTTTTCACATTTAACAGAGAATTTTAATAATGAGAACTTTTATTAATCCCACTAAAAAGATCTAACGTGAATTTTTTTAATATAGAACTTGTATATGAATGTTCTTAAGATAAAGTTCTCAAAGAACTTTTACTATATAAGCTCTAACCAAAAAGCTCTTATAAGAACTTATAATAAAAGTTTTAACATGAAAGTTCTTGCTTGAACTGTTTCAAAAAAGTTCATAAAAAAAGTTTAATTTAGATCAAGTACTTTTTTCAAAATAAAAGTGCTCAGCTGTTTTGAAGCTCTGTTTTATATCTAACAGATATTACTACAATTTTCATCTTATTAATTTTTTTTTTTACGATAGGCAATTGATGACATATAAAACAATTTTACAAATTAAGACGTTGGTCCTTGTTATGTATTTTTTAAATCCTCAACTCCTTGTTAACTCCTATTTTCAAAACAACTACCTACAACTTGCGACAAAAATATTCAATAATACTCCAAACTTTTTAGCAAAACTTTTAATAGTTTTTTTTTAATTGTGATATTTCTGTATAGTTAAAAAAGATCCCGCTGAATTTCATTGAATTTAGTTTATTAGTGTTCAAGAAAAAATAACTGTTTTCTAAACTTTTATAAAATGAAGAAATGAAATATTTTATTACACGGCTGTCAAAACCACTTCTTTGTCGAAAACGGTGAGTTATGCTTGAAGAACGAGCGGCCAATATAGAGGAGAAAGTCGAAAGAAGAAATACCTTATTTTTTAAAATATTTTTTGGATTTTTTAAAATATTCATTCTCAGTGGAAAATAAAACGTCTAAATTAAATGTGGTCATTTATTTTTTGAACGATTATCATGCATCCTCTATCTCAGGTCGTAAAAAAGAGCAATTTACATTTTTATTTCAAAACTAAAGGAACTTTTTAAAGTATTCATAACGATTTCAAAATTATATGTGATGAAGATAAAACTCAAATGGTCAGAAAAAAAAAGTCGAACAAGAAAATTACATGAATAAGCTTGTTCCTAAAAATGCTAACTGCAAATATAAAAGCTGTAGAATAAGATTTACAGCACTGTTTTTCATTCATAGCTCAATAAGTGTTCTAAGCCCCGACAGCATGTAAATTGCGTGATTATAGGTAGCCAACACAGGTTTTATTTCACAATGCGTCTAGTTCTCTGCAAGAACTTGCTACGCTGGGCAGTGTACAGCCTTCATTACGTTGTAAATTATTCTTGAGGTACTGAAGTACATACTACTATAACTAGAGACTTGTTGAAACCTTCAATGAATCAATACTAAAATACTTCAAATATGAGCATTTCAAAATACAAAAAAATTCACTTGCCAAATAAACAAAATAAAACCGTTAGGTACTGATAAACGTATTTTATAATAATGAAAACAAAAGGCAAATTATTACAATATGGTTTTTTATTTGCAAATATTTATGTCTTCGTAACTACGTTAATGTATAAGAATGTGAATATAACTTTTTTTCCATGCTTAGAATTCTACCATTAACATCAAATATATACAGAGCAAATATTATGAATTAATTAAAAAATTGTAAAGAACATCTATATGAAAAAGATGCAGCATATTAGCGTCAGTGACTGATAAGAAGTTGGCTTTCAGACCTCCTGATTTAATCCAATGACGTAGCTGAAGATCATCTGTTTTTCCTTATCCAAATCAGCGTTCCTCATGAATTTATGATGAAAATTTCATGTTAAAGGGATAGAAAATCTATGCTCTCCGTCGGCTAGTCAGGGTAAATCCAAATCTATAACGTAATAAATCTATGTTTTATAGATATACATTATTTATAACATAAAACAATATATTATCGTAATTTTTATTTATGTCTATCCTCTCTAATTAAGTTCATTGATAATAGTTTAGTCTTTTAAATTATTTAATTCGTAATAATGTTTTATGTCGCTTATAGTTTGTCGAATGCCTATTTTATTCCCTTATGTGGACAACATGAATTTAACTCTTTTAGTGCCATACGAAAGTATTCGTTTAATTTTGTGTTTAATAGTATTAATTTAGTTTGAGATAAAGTTCCCTCACACTGTGAATATTACTATCATATACTACATGCTATCACATACACTATATATATATCATGTATGATATAATATATCATTTGTCGTTGGCTCTTTTCCCAAATGTTGCGAACAACGATATACCGTTATTGGCACTAAAAGAGTAAATAAAGATGGTAATTTACAAGGATAAATTCATAGATTCAATAGACTTATTTTAGAATTGAGAAACAAAGAGGAGCTGCTCTCTGCTCTCTGGAACAGTAGTTACTGAATCTGAAGAGAAACTTACTTAAGAAGTTTCTCGTAGGATAAAGTGGACTTGGAAGGATTAGGCTTTGCATAATATTAACGTTGCACACAGAGCTTGTGAATAAAACACCAACTGCAAGGAAGTTAACAGATGTTTGCCAATGTACACTTAGAATAAGTTTAAACAGATGATCTCCAAGCGCAGCAATCTAAGTATCTACATCAAGTACATTCACGGAAATGACTGAGAAAACTGTTCTAGCATACGAAATTAGGTGAAAATATTTGTAGTAGTAAAAGTATCTTCTATCGGCCTTATTAGAAAGCATCAAATGGTATCTTATTTAACCAAAATAATAATAATAATTTTTTTATTAATTATTACTAAAATATTCAAAAATATAAGAAATTTTGCTTTAAAATATTTAATAATTATCATTCCGAAGTTTTTACTAAACTATTTTAAAATTTCCGTGTATATTTCAAACTTTTCTATAGACTTGGTAGAATTTCGGTATTCAGGTTTTATTGATTATAAATGCCCCATAATTCATTTTTGTAATTTTAAAAATAAAGGCCTATCTTTTGAAAAGATTAATATTAAAATTGAAAAGAATACACATTTTGTAATTAAATGAATGCCACTAATAAATTTTAACGCTACATCTAAAACTGCAAAAAAAAATAAGCAGAGAGTTCAGGAGACGATACAACTATCTTTAAAAAAAACATAAACAAATTTTACTTTTTCTATTACAGCGACGTCATTTTAAAATGAGACATAAGCATCACCTCTATCGATTCTCGCAGTAGATATATCTAGAAAAAAATATAAATGGACTAAAAATTGACCATAGATGATGTGAGCACCAAATACTGACGACTCTCAGTGGTCCCTCTGGTCTTGAATTAATATATTATTATTGAATTAATAAAAAGCTACTGTATACAACAAAAAATAAAATAAAAAAAAACAAATTATCATGCAGAGAAAAATTTTTTTTTTGGTTCCTTGTAAAATTTGCTAAATGACGCTAACGCCTTTTTCAAAAAATGAAGCACAGTGATCAAAACCTGGAAAAAAAAATCCTAAATCGCAACTCTCTTAAAATGCCGATTAAAGTATATCTCGTCATTTTAGGATAGTTCACGTGCCATGGATTACTGCATTTCCAGGATTACAGGGAAAAATAGCATTTTTACAGTTGTATTTGCTTAGCTCTAACTCCTACCTATCATAAATCATAATCAGAAGAATTGGATTTGAATTCAAAATTCTGAGCAACCAATTTATCTATGAATATGCGATGATAGTGTTGGTGCATCTATTTTACATTTGGGGATGGTCGAAGGGATTTTAGTGTGAATGTTTTGTACATTTTTAGAATAGTTAAAATAGCTCTATTTAAAAGTTCGTATCTTTTGAGCGCAGTCGAGCACAGTGTTTTAACTTTTTTCTCGTAACTTATTAAGCTTCTATTGATTTATTACGTGATGAAATAGTATCAAGCTGTGTAAATCTGCGAACCTTGTTGATATATTGATTTCGTAAAAGCATTGTTCAGACTGAACGGCCCCCGAAAGGGATCTCGGTGGAAAGTTTGGGAGAAGTTCTGAAAATTTGCTCATTTGTGCTTATTAGGGTGCTAATTACCAATTTCAACTTTTCCACCTCAAATTTTATATAAAATATAAAGAAAAAAAATGCAAATAAAGATGTTTTTTTTTCTTTTTTGCTCATTACTTGAAACCAGTAATTTGAATACTTTCCAATATTCATTTCACATTAAATTAAACAATAGTACATTACCTACATTTTTGATTCTAAAGATTATTTTTGTTTGGCTGCTCCGTTCTGAAACGAAAGTGAGCCGAGAAATTAGGAGACACAATATTATCCAGTAAAATGAGAACCAGGAAAGGGATGGAAAATTTTTAAGGCCTTCTAAAAATCTAACTATTTATGCTTTTTGGGGTGCTGATTGTAAATTTCAACTTTGCCTCATATTTTTTTCACAGAAACAAAAAAATAAATAAATATAAAAGATGCTAAAAATCTCAACAAATAAATTTTTAAATTTCGTCTCACAATTTTACTGTCATAAAACTGCTAAACTATATGTAGCATTGCATAGAACATGGCCAATAACATCTACAATGTTATTCTCAATTCTTTCTTCAAGACTATGAAATAAAGGATTCACTGAAATCTTACGCTTAAGGTAGTGTTAGAAAAATAATAGATGGAAAAATGTTTAGAGAAAGTTTACAAAATAATAAGGAGGCATTATTTATATATTCAAGAAATAAAAAGTCTCTAAGGACACAATGACCTCAGAAGCCATTTGCATACCCTCGAAAACATGTCAGATCCAATTTGAGAAAACGAAAACGAAACTAATATGTAAATAATTACAGCTACTAGTTCTTATATGGTAAGAAATTATATTGTTTATGCAAATCTGTAAAAGGTTTTATGCAAATCCAATATTGCGGACATACTTGGTATACGTCGAAGACAAGGATGTTCGGAGTTGGAGGACGACCGGACCGGGAACCAGTTGATCTTTGACCATGACTTCTTATATAACACAGCTCTGAGGTCAAAAATATATTTTAGAACTGGCGAAAATATCAAGTATGTTCTGCGATAACAGGCTTTTACTTCACCATTTCCATATAGGGCTGTCATTCCATACATTTACCCGTGTTGTCACCTTAACCTAATATGGAATGTTTCAAGTGGCGCCTCGATAACCAATATGAATGTGTTTATTAGCATTGGCATATAATTATCATAACTAGAACCCCAAAGGAAAATTCAATCTGCTTTATTTAAATGTCGTTATTTCAATAATTAATTAACCTTTAGTATTGAATTTCCAGATGAGAAGTAAATTTGATATTCTTAATCATGTGCCAATTTGAAATCTATATAAACAATTACATATATAAAACTAACGTATATAAAACAATTACCTGCATAGATACATTTTGCTTAAGGAAATTTGGCGAGGTAGTAGTGTAGATTTTTTTTTTTTTTTTGTTTTAAAGAGACATTCTCTCTTGGAATTTTGTTGTAATTTCATATAAAAGTTCAATGATAATCAGTTTTTCTTTAATAATTAACGAGTGGTTAAAAATAAATGTATTTGATAATTGATTTTCAAATGTATTAAATTATATAAGAATAAAGATTAAGTAATAAATAACCAGTAGTAATAACCAGTAATAAAAACTACTGGCAGCATCCTTAATTCAACAATATAATATTTAATTTATATAATAATATACTCACAATATTTTTTTAAAGTTTAATTGTTAGCTGAGTGGTTTATAAAAAAATTATTCAAATTCAAAAAAACCGTGAAAAGGATTAGAAGAAAGATTTTCATTCGTAATTGTAAGTTGTTGCACCAAAGACGTCAACAGCTAATTAATATTACCTTTGTATATTCCCTATATACAAAATAAATTATTATATATACCTAATGCAATATGATAGCTAAAGCTTAAGCACCTAAAACTGAATCTTCATAAATAAATTTGGAAATCCACCATCGCTTAAGTATATGTATATTGAACACATAGCAGCAGTATCGAAACTCTGACATCGGTTTATTAATTTAATTATAATTTATAGAACTTATAAATATAATGTATAATCAAAAATAAATATAATATAAAATGTCATAATATTTTCAGGTATTTTTAAAATGATTTTATTTTTCATTATATTTTTACGGCCATAATAATAATAGCTAGCAGTAAATTATGTTAACTGGGTTACATTAATATGTAGATACAATATATGAAAAAGATGTAAATTATGTAGAACAAACATGAATTATTTTTTTTTTTTTTATCTTCAGTACTAGTTCGCACTAGTATTAAAACGAATACATTAGACTATAATATAATAGAGCCTATGCTTATAATGGTTTCCACCATATCGACGTGTTCCGACTGCGAAAAATTAACAAAGTTAAAAACGTTGGAAACGATTACACAATGGTTTATTATTTCCAAATAGACTAGTCTAACAAATAATAAAGTGCTTCGGAATCAAGATAAAACAAAAATCGAAAAGTTATTTTGGAATAATGATTTCTATTTTTATTCTTTCTTGACTAATGGAAAATATGTAAGCATATGAAACATCGAATCTGCGGCTATTATGAAACATTATGATGGATGGAAATGCCGAGTTCCCAGGACCATCCTGGAGTGGCCTCTGGCTTTGATGCCAAATCTAACAAAAATGCACCGAGTAGTCTCGGAGAAAAGCCGCACATGGCGACCTATGAAACCCCTAATTTATCGCCATTTTTAAACGAAATGATATTGGTTCAGAAATTCCATCATTCAGACTTACTAATGCGAATCTTATACATTTTTTTAGTCATTGGATTTAAATAAAGATCAATAAAGGTATACCTACTAGTCCAACTGCTAGTATCAATAATTTCAGGTACTGTAAAGTTGCATTTCTCTCTACTCTTTGGTTTCAGTAGTGTCATCAGCATCCTGGCGGTACCCCTATCAGAAGGACAAGGCACGATGCCATTAAGGACCTCCGGACAATATCTCGTAAAACACGTCCTACCATTTATCTAGGAATGTCGAATAGCTTGCACCGCCATTTAGTACCGGTTTTCACACCCTTCGATCCACATACCATCGTCTTGGCTAACATCTTGCATTCCTCAAACTGATAATTTCTAAAAATAACACGGAATATCAAAAAGGCATTACTGGAAATAAGTCATCAGAATTTCGAAGATGAGAAAATAAAGGAAGAGTTTCATGGTTAGAGTTTTACCCTTAAGTTTGGCGCTCTTACTTTTTTTGGTCTACGGGTATTCTTCAAATGGTTCTAAGAAACTAACCATCCACATTTCTGGCTGTTTATTCTACTGAACGATCTGAACAAATTGATGTGTATAGCTCCATTTCCGAAAAATATGACTCCACCTTTCTTCCGCGGATTCTTCAAATGTTTTTTAAATAATTCATGAGAAAAAAACAAAGAAATTTGAACTAATTTGCACATCTGGAATGGATTCTCTTTGGTAGTGGTAAAAATCGAGCAAAAGTAAAAAAAAAAATCATAAATCAATTAAAACTATGAGTAGGCTGAGACATAAGTGGGAGGATTTCGACAAGACTGAAATTGTAGATAAGGGTTTTGACGGGATCCAGTGGAAGGCGGTAGGCAGGAAGCAATTGTTAGAAGAATCTACATTGGCCTTTGAGGTTCCCTTGGTCTTTTTAGCATTATGGTTTATGCCTGAAGAATTTGTTATTTAGGTCATTATATTTTTGTTTATTAATAAGTAAATAAGCAAAATTCTACAGAAGAATCTCTATTGTCTAAAATACGCTGCATATAAAATATTTAACACTATAAATTATTCTTGAATGTTTCAAATTGTAATATTTGTAAAATAAAAATAGTGAAAAATAAAACAACCAAGTTGTGGATAAACCTATTCGTCTGTTTGCCATTCCGGAAACTTCGAGGGGTAAACAAGTTTAGAAACTAGTGGGTTTGGAACTTATTGTAAAAGGATAAATATCGTATGTAATGTCATAATGGATAATTTTATTTGTGGTATAATAAGGGGAATTGAAGATCTCAATAAATAGTTTTGGATTGTTTTTGGATTTGAAATTAGAAGAACCCAGTGGTTTATTCGAGTTCCTTGAAGTTCTATTACTATTTATTATTAGTTCCTTGAATTACCGTTTTATAGTCAATTCTAAGGGGTCATTATATGCTTACAAAAAAAATAAAAATTGTTTGTAGTTAACAATTTCTAAATAGCAAAGGAATGAATAATTTATACATATGAAGCTTTTGTAAAAATAATAAATAATCTATTATAATTTATTACAGTTGAGTAATAATATAGCTATAATATGTAGCTAAGTGATTAAAATTAATTTCCATAGTTATTAAATTAGATTTACAGGACTTATAACCTTAAACTACTTAATGAAGATTATAAAGTAATAATATAGATTATGGTTTTATCCACTATTCCATATAATTCGTAGAGCATCTGAATAAAATATTTTTGGTTTTCTTTACTATAAAATAAATTTATCTAATTTCAATCCTGCAGTTACGTGTGAATTAAAAATAGTGGAGATCGTCTAAGCTTTTTCTTCCATAGATTGATTTCATAAAATGTATTAATTAACCCTCTGACAAAAATTGTCTTTAGACGGCCATCCTTTAGAGCTGTAGAAGCAATTTGAGCACATAAAATATAAATATAAATAAAAATGTTTACAAATAAATGTGTACCTAGCTTTTACTTTTACTAAATAACTATTAAAACAGGATTCTATCTCCATAAAAAATATTGGACGTCTATAGTCCTCTTTTGCCAACAGAAGAAATTCAAATTGTGAACTATAAATGACAGCTACTAATGTCCATTATTTTTAAAAAATAAAAATATGTAAAAATCAACATCAGTCATTAAATGTGTAATCTCTATCGAACTCCTAAAAATTTATTTAATCGAGGATACAAATTTTGATTTAGGCATGAGCGTCATAGGGTAAAGAATAATTTCGTCGCATAAAAAAAGTAATACATGCAGTTTGAGATTAAAATCATATTTTTCTTCGATAGCAGTTAATTACTACTAGGTAATAGTTGATAATAATAATAACGACCATTACGCATGAGGAATTTTTCATTACATATTTTTACTTTCTCTTACCTATATACGAAGTATATAGTAAGGGGAAGTATTGCGATCGTGACAATTTTCGAATTCGAGTTTTCAACGAAAATACACGTTTCTAGGTCCCCTGAGTCCAAATAACCAAGTATCGAAAAATAGTGTTCGTGTCTGTGAAAGGTAATTAAATTACCTATAAAACAAAAAAGAATCATCAAAATCGGACCAGTAATAGCAAAGATACAGCCCATCAGACGAACCGGAAGTGGTAATTATTTCATGGATTTTACAATTTTTTCGTAAACGGTTGTAACGATTTTGACAAAAAATGCGTAATGCCTTCTCCTGAAAGCCCTTTAACTTTTTGTGCATGTAGTATATCAACGAGAAAATGCAGGGGAAAAAGTTATAGCGAAAAGAAAATTTTATTTGTGTATAATTCAAAAAGTATTTTATGGTAAATTATGTATGAAATCATTTGAAAGGTGATTAAACTCTCTAAAATACAAATGATCGAATTCGGACCGAAATTAGCAAAAATACAGAGTATCTTATGAGGACTACAAGCCCCAGATGGATAACCGAGCGCATCCGAAGGAAGACGGATGCGACCGAACTTCCTCCAACCATCCGCCAATCTGTTGTCAATAATATGCTCTGTAATAATGTAACGTAATAATACAAAAGCGGAAATTAACTTAATAATTTCTACTTTTATATAATTTAATGGAATCAAAATGTTTCCATAGTACTAAAATATATTTTCAATTTGAAAAACTTAAAATATATAGGTAGTGTACAGATTTTCGTACAAAAATTGTTAAAAAAAAAGCTTGTAATCAACAAAGAGTTGAGTTATTGGTACTTTTCAGTTCTTCAGAAAATATACCGAATTCATAAGCTATTATCACAAATGTAATGCAATATGGAGTTACGTACGAGGCGAGATATTTCTTTGCGCCCCAAAGCAATGCTGTTTTAATTTATCATCGACAGTAATTGTTAATATTATTTCTAATCCATGCTCCATGTAAATCGAATCAGGTAATGAATGAACATTTGTTTTCGGTAGTTATATCTCAAAATACTCAGCCATAGTCGATGAGAACTTTTGCAACGCATTGTCTAGTATTTCAGCAACTATTTCCTATGTATATCAATGTATTTCTTATTACTGGAATAATATTATTACCAATGAGAAAGGAATATTACAAAATATCCTTTAATAACTTTACGGTGCACTGAGAGAGACAGCTCTTTTGACCTAGAACCGATAGGACGAAGTGCACAGCCAGCAAGGAAGCAAGAGATAAAGGAGAGATAGGAGGTCCTGAGTCAACAACAGTTGCTGGATCAACAACACGGCAATCAACTGACTCCCTGTGCAAACAACGGGACCAGACTTCGGCAGGTTAGGGATGGACAAAGTGTGCGCACTGCTGTCGGCTTATAAGGTTTCAGATGCAATTTTTTGCACTTAATTTTTAATTTTTGTGCCGACCATTTACAAGTGGTAAAGATACCTAATACAAATATTTTATATACTATAAATTGTATTTCAAAATGTATTTAAACTATTTCCATATAAAATATAACCCTTTTCCAAATCACCTTCAACCTAGTCCAAAATATTAAAAATCTTTAAAGATGTACAATCTACTTTCGATCGTAAACTTTTGGATTTAATTTGTGTTACCTTCAAAAAACTGAATATTTAAGAAATATAGAAAATATTTATGATGTAAAAACACAATTTTAAATGTGTTTCGTTGTCCTCTAAACATTTAAGATGAGTATATTTTTAATCAAATAATAGACAATTGCACTGTATGGTATCGAAGTTCATCTCATCGGGAGTGCATTTAATATCCGTTTCTTAACCCCTGGAACACGATTATGGGGGTTTTGGGGATGTATATGTACATGATGTGTATATATATATATATATATATATATATATATATATATATATATATATATATATATATATTTGTATACATTTATTTCCGCTACGTTTGGGCGCTTCCAGCATCCCCCATTGAATCGAATGAGGTTAAAATCGGTGCGTGGGTTTATTTTCTAGGCAGAAAACAGTATTATAAATTTTAAATATTTAAAATAAGGGGGGTCACCTCACTCACCAAAAAGTCATCTTTTTTCTCTCACTCTGACCATTTTTATATTTTCAATTTTGTATTTTAGTGAAAATACAACCTTAGTAACTAAACTCTGTTGCTCACGTTTTTTTTTTATATATTTATTTTATTTAATCCCGACTAAAGCCAGTTTTATTATTTTCGTCCAATAATAATGTAATATTATATATAATATAATATAAAAATACAATATCCTAATAATTTAGTTGTTGAACGTTGTTGTTCCCTTATCTTTTTCTTAACTATTCAATTTACAACTGCCAGAACCAACTGACAACGATGGAAGGAGACAGGAAGGTTCTGAATTGGAACATGGCATGAGAGGCATGAGGAAGAGAATCGCCAAGTGGAACCTCCTCCAGTCTTCATGTTAATACTTCTCTTTACTCCAGGGGGTCTCCGATCCGACTCCATTACAATTTGCGACGGATTTTGTCGAGTATATCGATGTCGTTTTTGAAAAAGGCTTAAGCGCCAAAAGTTTGAAAAAAAATTGGAAATGATCTAAAAACCTATGGAAATGAACTATTGATGACGTAACCACCAAATACTAACGTCTCACTAAGGCTTTGCTGACCAGTGCTAAAATATATTATATTTATAAAGATTTCGCCAACTCAACAATCTCCTACTCTATACAATAAAGAATAAATACATATAACATATATACCAGAAAGATCGTTTCATATGTTTCCTTTAAAGCTTGGTAAATGGCACTTACGCCTTTTTAAAAAAAACGACGGTTATATGTACTTACTGAGGTCACTTATTGAATCATTCTATTGGAGTGACGAGGATATTGAAGGCAATGAATCTTTATTTTCGAATTTACCATCATATTGTAGTTTTTTAAAAGTATGATGCATGAGAAAGAGTGCAAGGATGAAAACAGCAAAACAAGTATAAAATTAAAATAAATCAACCCTTCCAGTCTATTATTAAGAAAAACAGTATATGCACTCTTTTATATTTTCAATGACAATCAACATACTGACCTTGAAATTATTTTTGTCGTAGTAACTGCCTTAGAACGTTTCAAATGTTTTAAAGATAGTATAGATACACTCTCAATTCCGACCCACTGACCCAACTATCCACCAGCCTATCAACAATCAACCCTATCAATCTGCCCAGAAGGCTATTGAGGCGTAGGCCAAGAGACTTACTTAACGGAGTTCTTAACGTTACTTGATTATTATTTTTGATTTATTTATTTCTTTTAATATATTTACATTATAGTTTTTTTTTTATTTTGTATTTGTCTTTCTATATATATATCAGTTTTTCTATTTTTATTTGTCTTCCCTTAGGATTTATTTTTCTATTTGCGTTTGTTTTTTTCGTTTGAGTTTGGTTTTCATGTGCTCGCACATTTATATATTGTTCCAATTAAAAATCATAAGTATAAATAATAAAACATGAATCAGTACAATAGAATAGAATGGATTATAATGTGTGCTAGTCGCAAAAAACAAAACAAAAAAAACAACAGATAAATCTAAATTATATTTTTTTTTAGGTAAAGATTCCGACCAACATTAGTTCTAAAATCCTGTAATCTAATTCACTTCTTTAAAGCCACATTTTAATCTAAAATTCTTTATAATAAATATGTAAAATAAATATTATATGGTTTAGCATACTTAATATATGGTGGATTAATTCAAACAATTATGTCAATATTTTGGGCTATCTCGTTCATACAACTAAACGTATGAATTACAATAATAATGAATCATCATTTTAATTGCCACAATAATTAAGATTTCTACCCATATATAATAATATGAATTTAAATTGAAAATAATTTGAATGCTGCTAAATTTTATTTGTAAAAGGACAGTCCGTATTTTTCAAGGACTTCAGAAAATTTTGTTTATATTTAATCAGCTTCATTAGATTTAATATAATTTGGAAATTAAAATTAATCTATGATTCAAAATTCCAGAAAGAGACAAAATCTATGCTAAATTTCTTAACTATTGAGAAGTCAACGCTGTGCTCGTGTTTAGCGTGTTATTAAGTCTTCAATTTAGATTTATTAACCGGGCAGCTGCTCAACTACCTCCATCATTCTGAAAGAATCCCTTTCTTGGCGTAATCGCCTAAGAAAAAGTTGGATTCGTGATCCCATAGTTTAGGCGTGAAATTTTCAAGTTAATAAGGAATTGTAAATAACACTGACCTTTCCAACATCCTTGAGTTCCCTTAAAGGTAAATATAAATAAACCTAATAACCATTTACTATACAATCACCGGCAATTACTGGATTCCTTCGGCAGACTTCCAGTTGGTTCATGGGACGCTAGGGAGCCCAGGATGCTGACAGATCAGGGTTACCCCATTCGGCGGCGAAGTACAAGGATACGATGAAGACTTCCTTCCTATATTTGGTCGGGTACTAGTCGACCGCCCCTCACCTTGACTGTTCCAACTAGCCGCTCCTTATACGGTCGCAAGGCCGGGCTCTCGGATTAGCAATCTCGCACTGATGTTAATTGGTCTCGTGGTTCCAAAATATCTTTCAAAATTATTTAAAAAACTACACATATATATATAACCGAATTAAGAGGTCTAGCTTATAAATTATAGTTAAACGAACGTAACTGTCAGTGAGATGAGATCCTACTCCGTTTAATTTGAACCAAGAGAAAATAAATGTTTAAATCTGGTATTTCTTGAATTATAAATACAATTTTTTTCTATTATTAATTTTCTAAGAAAGATAGAGAACAAAAAACATTTTAATAAATCAGTAATTTATTAAAAGTCTATGAATATTATTATAAAAATATGTTTAAAATAAATCAATTTAAGAATTCTGACTACTGCCCAATGATTTTCGGA
Source organism: Rhaphigaster nebulosa (assembly GCA_948150685.1). Lineage (NCBI taxonomy): Eukaryota > Metazoa > Arthropoda > Insecta > Hemiptera > Pentatomidae > Rhaphigaster > Rhaphigaster nebulosa. The sequence goes on from OX411306.1 coordinate 202,098,549, forward strand.
TATCAGATCGAGTATTGTTCTAAATAATTTATATTCACTGGTAAGAAGTAATTTGTTAGTAAAGTTAATCTGCTTAGTAAAATTTATCAATAGATTATTTAGTTATATAAATTTACAATTATATATTCTTTTTTTCAGTTATACAGCAACGTTCGTCGATTACAAGTGAAAAAAAATTAAAACAAGGCAATCCCTATAGGCAAATGAGCACAAAAGCCAAATTTAATTCTAAAAAAGGAAACCCGCCAATTTACAATATGTATTACCAATCGGCCTCTTTAGCTTTTAAACAATTGATGCAATGAAATTTAACCGAATAATATTTTTTTAAAACTAGCAATGTAACTGTAAATGTATGATTAAGTTAGAAGCATATAAATACAGATCTGAATTTGATAGCTTTAAAATAAAATTAAATATATGCAGATTATAACGTGACATACACAAACAAAATAGTAGAAATCTTAAGCTTACCTCTAATCACAGACCAATAAGAAATGAAAACTGGATCTTACCTAAAAAAAAGAAAAGAAAAAGTTACATACCTTCATAGTACTAAATATCACCTGAAAATAGTAAAATACCACCATAGTCAAATATGCATGATATATACATATACTCATATATATATATATATATATATATATATATATATATATATATATATATATATAAATATATATATATATATATATATATATATATATATATATATATAGAGAGAGAGAGAGAGAGAGAGAGAGAGAGAGAGAGAGAGAGAGAGAGAGAGAGAGAGAGAGAGAGAGAAAGCGAGAGTGGGGGAAAAATATATATACCTACGATCACAGAGCTTCACATATACTTAAAACATAAAAAAATTAACAGAGTTTATTAAGCTTAAATTGAGGATTCCTTCCTTTCACAAAAAGAAAACTAAAATCCCCTGAAGTCTCTATGCATTATTAGTTAACGGTGTGAAATACTTTTAAAAAAAAACCATGTATTCCCTGACAAAAACCCTTGAAAGCAGAATTGAGAGACAATAAAAGACAAGTCTTCCACCTGATAAACGAGGAAGTTGATCCAAAGCGTAATGCTATGGATGAGAAAGAAAAATGAGATGCATGAATTTGACATGTGTGTAGCTTGAAAGTGTCCATCTAGATAAGAGAGAACCTTACATCTGTGAATGTGGTTGGTAAGGCCTTGTGAAATAACCAAAAACTATTTGGATGGACAGATGAAAAAAATATGTCCGATAATTCGATACATCCATCAAATTGGAAAAAAAAAAATCCGAAAAAATGCAAAAGGTCAGTTATTTATGAGAAGTGAACAAAATAATCTTTTGAAATAATTCTTTGACGAAATAATCATCAGAGCAATTGAATATTTTGCAGCATTACATTCCCCTTCAAAATTATTTTGTGGGTAGAATTCAAAATTCATAAGAGGATCACTTGAATAAATTTATAAATATTAATTTATCTTCGATACACCTACGCATTCAGCTGAGAACAATAGCATGGCAATCTCGAATTACGCAAAGCCAGACATTGAGACGGGGTTGGACTAGGTGGGAAGATCTTACGAAACGATCACTCCATCTATGGCTTATCTTCAGATAATATTGGTTTGAGCTGAGACCAAAATTTCTTGATTGAATATTTACAAATAAAACAATATTAAATAGCTAATAAACCATTTGCATTTGGCTTCGCTTGGTCAGCATTACAATTCATTAAGAATAATCCTTTTATTGGACGTTTTCCGTAAAAAAAAAAAAAAAAAGACAAAACAACTTAAATTAATGTCAAATAATTTATAGAAATGAAAACACAGTGTGCTAGTGTAACTTGCGATGGGTAAAACCGATCATTCTAAGGATAAAATCAAAATGATTAGATAACCAAAAAGATTCTCTTTCATGACTCAATAGTTCAGTGGAAGGATCTGCTTCGAGTTTAAAATAGATGATTCACTGAACAGCTACCGCTCTGACTCTATAACTCAGGGGAAAAAAAAAGAAAAGAGAGAAATGCACAGGATGTGGATTCCCTGAAAAGAGTTACAACTCTTTTGTCCCAAACCATCTTTAAATCAACACGCTATTATTACTTTACTTTCACTACCGGTTATGATCAAATTTTTATTATTAACAACATTTTTATTTTTTCTATAGATTTATTTAAAATCTATTTGTTTTATAATTAATTGTCTTCATGATTTTTTTACAGTTTATTTTTTCATGTAATTCAGTGGCAAATACACTTTGATGACTCTCACCAGCTCATTGACCATTCTCTGTGTTGTTTTTGCTGCTTGGCGTTTCACAATTCTTCTTTCTTGGTTATTTTTGCTCACGACCACGAAGCTTTATTTGGAACTGGTATTCGCTAATCCATATTTTCAGTAAAAAAGAGTTAAAAACTTGTTTTTTCAATTGCATATTATTATTATTGTACTTACCCTGTATTCGGCAAAGAATAACAATAATAACAAAATCTTTATCAAAGTCAATAATAATTAGTATCAATAATTAATTAAAAAACAAAATAAGGAACACCAGTAATTTCAAAATCACGACTAAAATAAAAATATGAAATTTTATAGATTTAAATTGAAAAGAGTCACACCAAATGGAAAAGGCCAATATTCGAAAAGGAAAAGGTTAAGTTAGTATCGGATAGGGTTACATTTGAATTGCAAATAATTGCAAAATATTAATACTAAAGATTTAGGAAAAAATTGATGAAGGAGGGTGGCTAGATAAAATGACAAGATGAAACAAAAAAATAAGTTCTGGCTTGACAACAGCTTTTTAACTAGTAAATTGAACCAAAACACATCAATTTTTCAACCTCACACCGCAGACAGTGGTGATGAAACAATTTTCACACCTATGACACCAGACATCAATCTCGTTATTTCAGAAGAAAGAATAAACGGATAATTCAGGTATAGGTCGCAATCTGTTTGGCTAGAGAATTGATGGAGGCATTGGCAAATTTTCAATAAAATGAAGAAGCACTGTACCAAAAAAACTGTTGTACTCTTGTCAGATGTAAAAAATTCTTATGTTTATCATGTCCCACGATTACCCCTGAGTTTTGGATAATTTTTGCTCAGAGAAGTTTCTCAGTATCGGGGCGGCAGATTGTTTCTAGTCCCCAAGCGGCAATAGTGTTAATCCGTCTCTGGTTAGAGGCACAAAAACAAATTCGTTTAAGTACATAACATTATGGATTTATACATTTATATACATCGAATTAGCTATGTCCATAAATAGTTAAAAGGCTGAATAACTGGAAGCCTGTTGACCAAGGAAGGCTAGGCGGATGACGTTAACATTGCCGTAATAATTTCAAAAATCGAACAGTTGTGCAGCTAGTATAATTGTGCAATAGAGACTGTCATATTTATAGAGGCGTAGCTAGGGCAGGGAACTGCTTAAAATAAGCTCCGAAATGAAAAAAATTAATTTTTAATAATGTATTTTTACCTATTTTTTTTATAGGCTCCGAAAAGAAAATTTATTTTGTAGGATTTAAGTCGAATATACTTTTAAATAAGTAAACATGAATTAATGTATGTTTTAAACAGACAGGGATACCACGATACCGATCGATATAATTAAAGTACCGATACTTTCCTTTCAATATCATATAGTTTTGCTATCGACACCACTAAGCCAATATTCTGTTCGGTACCATAGTGGTATCGGATATTTGATTCAAGAGCTTTAATGAATTCTATGAATTCATCTAGACTTTGTCGGCATCGTATTTCCCTAGAAACAGTCAACCTAAAATTATGGCAGGGGGTGGCATAACCAGTACTAGAATTTTTCTTTTATCCGCCCTCCAATAAGAATCAACAGTTTTTTAACGGTCCTTTAGATAAAAAATATCATCTCATAACATTGACTCATTTTTTGACTGAATTAAGGTAAAAACTATCAAAAATTACTCAATCTAATAGTAACCTTTTACTCAAAATTTACCGCCCTCTAAATTCTGCCGCCCAAGGCAAGTGTCCCCTTAGCCCCTCTAGTTCCGACCCTAAGGGTGGCAATCTTGAAATTTGCTCCGGGCGCAAGTTGGTCTAGCTGATTTGGTCTAGGCATCCTTAATCTTGAAAATCGAAAGTAAAATTATCAGAGTCTTCCAACTAAGATAGTATTGACCAACCGTAACAAGAAATGACAGAAAACAATACTCAGGACCTGTAATTAATTAAGACTGACAGAAATACATTTGAGACAGGCGGTCATTAGGGAGACCAGGGGAGATCGTTTAGCTGACGCTCACAAGAACTCTAATGCCTCTCCTTCCATATCTTTCTTCTCTTAAATTGAAGGATATGCTTTTGCTTTTTTTTAAAAAATATTTATACGATAAAATGAGAACTCAGGCACATTAGGGGATATTACAAGGATAATAATAATTTAGCAGCTTTGATCCAAGGCAATAAAGAAATATCATAATTTTTTTTTTTATTTTAACTAAATCTATTTCAGAAAGCCATTAGTTTGACACAGCATCACTCTAATTGACACAAAACTCTAAGCTGCTAAATAATTTACAAGGAGGCATTCACTTCATAGAAGCAGTAGTTAACAAGGAATCACAAAATATAAAGTAATATGGTTTTATTTAATTATTCGCAATAGGAGCCGGTCTCACGAAATATGTATACAACTTTAGCAGAAACTAATATATTTGATTGGTGTTGGGGAGAAGGGGCGCAATATTAGGTCATTAATCTGCCAGGAAAGGCGGGGCTAAAATTAAAACCGTTTATGACACTGCCTTCGATACAATTCACTCTGATGGATGGTTTCTCATTAACCTCTCTTCAGTAGAAAAAGAAAAATCCATAAGGACTGGAACAGAACGGCTGATTCTGACACCTGGTGTGGGGTCTGCAGGTGGTCAGAGGCGATTTGATCGCTTTTAGAGAAAGGACACTTTTTCAATCCTCCACCTACGCAGGTGTCGAAAAAAGAAATATTAGATGGAAAAAATTAATTGGATTTTACCAATTAGTAGATATCCTTATGATGAATTAAACCCGTTATAAAATTCGATCGTTCTTTTGATTACTACGACATATCCAGTAATTATTAATTATTAATTTTCAGATACTCGTCATAATAAAGACGAGTATGTTCTGTCTTAATTTTTACAGTATTGAATAACGTGTATTACGAGTATTAAACAACTCTAACACAATTATTAATTTTTAACACAAAAACAAATCTATTATTAAAAGTCCACCATTCATATGAGGACTCCTACATTGTTTTACAAGGGAATTTAATTAAATATACTAAGATTCTAGACTAAATATAATACTAAGACTATTAAATATACTAAGTGAGTAAGAGCTTGATAGCACCCCAAAGAAAAGAAACTACGAGGAAGAACAACTATACAATAATAACTTTTACTTAAAATAACAGGTATAATTAAAAATATTTTAAAGACATTTTAAAAAGAAAAGAAGAGAAACTTAGAAGTGTTATTAATTTACCAGCGTAAAAAAAAAAAAAAAATACCCCTTATGGAGCATAAGAAAAGTAAAAATGATAAGATAAATTGATAAGTTAATTTTTTCTTTCCAAATTGCATTTCCAATGAACAATGACGTTAATAATGACAAAATTATTCAAGAAATTAGGTGATGAAGCATTCTATATAAATTCTCTGCAAGGCCACAAAGACAATGAGTCAGTCAGTGACTTCTTTATCAGAACCATTGTCTTGGCCACTTCTGCTGACATCTACTTCCTCAAGCAAGCTTCATCCATTACGTGTCTCACATGTTAAAAGAAGGGACCTTCTTGTATTAACTTTAATTTGGATGAACACAACGTGAATCAATTTTCTTTTATACTCATGAGCATAGCTTGCATTAATTCCAAATAAAGTATTTCGATATTGTAATGTAATAATTGTGGGATACATAATTGTCGGAGGGGCATATAGTGTATATTCGAGTTTTAATTAATTATTCAAATGAATAAAACAATACAATTGTATAAAAACAAATATGAAATAAACAGCAATAGAAAATTTGTATAGAAATTTTAATTTTTAACGCAAATGGAGACAAATTAAAATAAAATAATAAATAAATATAGAAACCGACAAAAGGGCTGTAAAAAATTAAATTTTCCTCTTATACTAAGATTAAAATTATTTCTTTTATTAAAACGGTATTTAAATTGAAAACATGAACGAACTATCTAATATTTATGCCTTTGAGATGGTTCGTAGCAACTAAATATGTTGACATCTGGAAAAAAGGCCAGTGGTGTAACTAAGAATGACTGCGCCCGTATGCAAGTGTTCTTCCTTCGCGTTCCTTTCTCCCCTCGATAATAACCAAGTTTATCTATTCTCTAGGTGCTATTTTACCTTTTTTTTTTCATTTGGTTGATATGCTTTCCAGTATATTTGTTTATACACTGCGTCCCTCCCCTCTCCCCTCATAGGTCCTGCACGCCCACAGGCTCTGCACCCCAATGCGTCGCATCGCTAAAATGGAAAGGACTATATCTGTATTGAAGTAATTAAATAACAGGGATTTCACCAAGAAACATGCTAACAAGGTGTTTAAGGATTCCAGTTTCGAAATTGTATATTTATTCACATCAATCTTGAGTCATTAGTTCAAAATTTGAATCACGATGAACTGGATTTAGTGATTTCACCTATTAAACTTTAATTTTGAGATGGAAATAGTTCACGGAAGACTATAATCCACGACCGAGGATTTAAGCGAGTTATGTATCTTATGCTAATTTGAATTTCTAAAAAAAATATATAAATATTTTAACTAATAACAGGAGAAAATTTGGAAGTGTGATTTTGAATATTTATAAGCATCCTATATATTCTAGAATTACAAAAAATAAGTCCTTACAATTACGAAATACGTTGTAGGATAAATGTATCATTTCAATTTCACCTTGCAATAATGGACCAATAAAGGTCAAACTCGTAACACGCGGAAGTTACGTTCTAATAACAGATAAGTTAATTTAATATACGTGTTCAAATATATTTTGGATAAAGTACGTACAGTTATTATTGATAATGGTGATCATAAAAGTTCTAATATATATTAGAATAAATATAGGTATATACTCCAAAATTAAACTTTTTTTGATAGAACTGTATTATTTTACAAAATAAAAATTCACTAATAATGTGTTTTCATTATATTTCTATAGAAAAGAAATATTTTAAAAAACGGCGGACAGACGAGTTTTTTATTTATTCGATATTTGGATTCTACGAATCTTGTAACGCAAAACCTCAAATTTTTAGAGGTCACTTTTTTTTTTTTGGTATTGTAAATAATAAACAAAAATTGAGCTCCCTCAACTGCCATATAAAGGAAATAATTGAAGAGATAAGTGGAAGAAAATATATTACAAAAATTCGATTTTTAGAAAAATTGGATTTAACGATTTTTTATTCCTATTTTAGACAGGACATTCTTCAATTTTAATATAGTAACACAAATTAATATAATAGTAGTTGACATCCGCATGATGGTATAGAAGGATCAATCTAATTATGGATTGATAAATTATAGAAGTGGCAAATAATTTATTAATCCCCAATATAATATTAAACATGATATTCAATACTCAATATTAATATTAAATATCAATATAATATTAAATATTATAATAAATATTATTACAAATAATTAATATTTAATATAATATAAATTTTAATTTTAGTAATTTTCAACTTGACACAATTTTGAAAATGACCACAATTTAAGAAGGTGAAAAATTAGAAAAAGGTGATGTGCAGAAAAGAGTATTTAAAATATTCTTCCTAGCAAAAATTTCTATTTTTCCTAAAATGTCATGTTCCTTCATTTAGCTCTTCAATTGTCACGTTTTGCAAATTTATACATAAACAAACTTTCATATATACACAAACACACAAATGTAAAACATTCTGTAGGTATTAAGAATTAACAGAATTTATGTATCAATTATTTGGATGCATTTCCTTAAATCGCTGAAATCCTTTTAAATAAAATTGATAGATTAATTATAAAAACTAAATAAAATATTAAACATGAATAAAAGGAAATCATATAAAATCCAACCATGAAATACGTCATTTTTTCCCCGATTGGTTGGCCTCTTTTGCTACTTGTTTGTCATGTGGATTCTTGCTCCTCCTGAGAGGAAGTAAAGAGTTAACTCAATGTTTTGTAAAGCTCGAATTTTATGAGTCATTCTGTTTCTCATAAATAAATATACATGATCGAAGGTAGCAGGAACTTAAACGGCATAGAGGGAATGGGATATTGGCACGCGATCTGAACCGCAAGGAGCCCACAAATTGGAACCAATTGACACAAGTGTGGCACCAATTACGCTCTACAGCCAGTAAAGGTTTTCCTCCGTGCGGTCTCCACGTAACGGGCCTCTTTCTTTTATACTTTTTACATTTATTAATACGAATGTATAGTGGATAACATATAAGTTTGATCTGATTTAAAAAAAACTATGATTTTAATTTTATATTGAATAAATTATAATGTTACTATCTGTATCGCTATTGTAATTTAGTTGTTTGTGCAGCTATTTTTTGTAGCAATCTGTTTTTCAAGTTTTTTACTGATATGAAGTGCATTAAATAAATAAATACTATATTTTGTATTTTCTCCAGTGATTATAAACTTATATACAATTTTTAATCATCGTTAAAAAAATTGAAATATTATTGAGCGAAGGTGGCACTAAATTAATTTTAATAAAAAATGTCTCAAAATAAAGAAGATGCTGCTGAAAATCAACAAAAGGCTCCAGAAATGAAAAGGGAAATATCCAGAAAAGTGTAAGACAACGAAGAAAAAAAAAAGGAGAAAGTTAACAAAGCACTGGATGTCAAAGGATCTACCTAGCTGCTAAACCACCACGAAAAATTACTTTTCAAGAAATTACACAACATGAAAAGAAGATGAGAGTGAAAACCTCAGTATAAAATTAAACAGGGTAAGGAAAATCTCAGAAACAAACTGAGGTAATAGCGTCTCATAGCGTAATACCCCCAGCCTGAGGATGCCCAAGGAAAGGCCGAAACGCGCAGAATCATGTTTTTCTTTAATGGACATATATCCTTTTTTTCTTTCTGTTCTTCGTCCTTTACTACATCAATAGTATTTCTCATGTTTCTTTTTACCATCATATTCTCAGCGTTGAAGATTTTGTTCATTTGACGACTACAGAACATAAAAGAAGATAAACTGCGTATAAAAGAAATTCGAGAAAAATTAAATTACGTTCAAATTGAACTGTGATAGCTGTAAAATCTGTCTCCATCTTGATTTTTTCATTTTAAAAAGTAATTCCGAGCACTTTTAGATTTTTATATGATTTTCTTTCGTTAATAAGAGAGATACATTTTTTGGATGAGCTGCGTTAAAAACAATTTGACAATATGAAAAAAATAAATTAACAAAGAAAAAAATAAATAAATACGGACTGTTCGCGAATTCGGTAATAACGCAATCCAGTAAGCTGGTCTCGAAGGAAGACAAGCGAACAATTTAACAAAAGTGTGTCAAAAGTGAGCAACTGAAACAATAAGGACTGAAAACGGTGTGTCACAGTTTATCAAGCGATTTGCTCGAATAATCAAGGCCAGTGATTTAAGAGGCCACGTAAATTTGTCACAGCAGAAGAGAGGAAGAAACAGTGCATCAACATTCTTAAATGGGTAGCAATTAAAAATCTCCGACAGAATATTTATTGAGATGATCTCCAAGCTGTACCCCACTACTTCGGTACTCTGAGATAACGGACTTCGTCGAGGCACGCGAACAGTGGGGCACGCAAGCCAAGAGAGTATGATGGGTTAGCTGCAGCGACTGATTCATGTCAGAAAAGGAAGCAACCACTCTACGAGGTTCTCAAGAAATAATCTGTGTTTTATTTTCATTTAAATTCTGAAAATAACAATTTAATACCAGAAGCTCTTTGGAGCGTAAATAACAAAAACCTAAACACTGACTGACATCAACCAACTCTCGACCAACATGTTATATATATTGCCCTCCAGCAAAATTATGCGACGCGGATCATGTTTTCCATACCACCACAGATATTTGGTATTTCCATATTGGCTGAAGATTATAGTAAAATGATTTTATACTTATATTATATTGGGAAATTATTATCTCTAAAATAAGGATTATATTCTTCATTTTAGTGTTAATTTTTTTTTCATTGCTGATTCTTAATCGGTTTTATTGTATCATCTAAACGTGAAGAACTAAACATGGTTGTGTGTAAATATCTTAGTAGAAGGTACAGAAGCGGACGAAAGAAACAAAGTAGTATTTAACTTAACAGTTCAACAGTGCCAATGAGTTCATTAGAATTAATTAATATAAATATACAGTTAATTATATTGCTAAGGTAGTCATTATAGATAAATGAAATCTATTTTGTATAAATTGTATAGATGATTTATTTGATAACTACACTATTAGCTAGAGAGTTAGGAATGTGAAGTAATAAATGACTACCGTGTATGGGACAACCAAGGACGACCTATTCTCTGTCGGTTTCAAAGCGTTATATTGACAAACCTTATTCTGTTCCGTGTTTGATATGCAGATTATTACAAACAGGAGTATATTTAGAAATTTTTACATATATTAATTTATGTCTAATTCGAAATAACCGAGATTTGGCTACCTTCTGTACATCTCAAAAGTAATAAAAAATGAGATCATGCAGGGATTGAAAGCGATAAATGAATTTTTTTTTTAAATGTTTCAAATTGATATATACAAACATATATATATATATATATATATATATATATATATATATATATATATATATATATACATAAAAATATTTTATGTGAGAGGATTAAGAAGAAAATCATTAGTATATAAAAATAGGAAATCATTTCAAAAACAACAAATTGGGAAAGCTCATATCAAACAATAAATCGTCCTATGAAATCAATACATATCAGAATATATAACATTCAAAGTAAGTTTTTTTATTGTTGTTAAATTAAAATAAAAAGTTGCTGATTTTTGATTTCATAAAAATCTATAACTACTCCAGATCTTCTCTTTTTAGTTTGATTTAATGTACAGTTTCTGCATTAATTGTACAATAAATAGTGGTAATAAAATGCTTTTTGTTGAATTTAAGAGAGGTTTACTAGAGTGTCACACTGGCTCAGTAACAGAGACCCCGCGAGAGAGATGCGCTGGGATCTAAAAGAGTCCTGCATTACCCCTTAGGAATAGTGTGGATTCAGGGATTCTCAGGCCGAGTGTATAAATATTATCCATAAGTATGAATATGATTAGGGTTTTTATTTTATCTTTGTTCGACTTACCGTTTAATAAACACCATCTGCTTATTCAAGGATTTTGTTTTGCTTTTTAACCATATTGCCCGGATTATCCGGATTTTTTATTATTGACTATGGCCCCAGTTAGTCCAGAAAAGCGAGGTTTTACTATACATTAATAAATACAAGGTTCTTCTTAACTTTAAAATTTTTGATTTTATTTTAATTTTCTTTCTAACGCAAACTTTTTTTTTAACAGACACATTGGTTCATCTCATCTTCCTAGAATGACTTATGTACTAATATAAACAGATAAAGTTTTACGTTTCAAAAGTACGGATAATCGAAACAAATTCGACGAAACATACTGTTAACTCCTTAAAGAACTTGAAAGACCAACAGATCTCTTTAGGAACGGTCCAGCTGTACTTCCTCCAACAATGTAAACATTCTGAACTATTTCAGATCTTTGGAATCGCTGGAGACACCCAAGGAGGCAGTTCCAAGCGAAGTATTTTTAACTGGAATGTGTCTGACCGCTTACGAAGTAGGATGGGGAAGTTTTACCAAATAATCAGTAGGAAACCGTTAGAGAACTTTATTCAGGCTTGCAAAGGGCGATAACAAACCAGTTGGACACTAGGCCTTGCCTGTAAATATTGAAATATATTAATTTTCTACAAAGTAAATCCAAACATTGCAAAATGCAAATGTCAATATATTAAATAAAACCATAATACTCAAAATGGTATTATTGTTGGATTGCGGGTTATGTGTCATTGAATGGACACTTTCCAATCTTATCCTTTCCCATTAAATATTTTACTGGCGGAAAATCAGTGGGCTTTTTCAAGTTGATAAGTGTGGTATGGTAGGCACTTCCTTAAATTAAGTACCTGAAATAAGTCAGGAGAGTTCTGAACACACAGTTATTTTTTTAAATTTGATTATAATTTTTATTTCATTTATACCTGTCGAAAACATCCGCTACCAAAACTGCTCGTAGATTCAGATTACAACAGCATCAACTTAACAAACTTTCCAAACTTACTACACTACAAAAAGCTTATATACATGCAGTACTATTTGGGTAACCGGAGTTGAGATTAAAGGCTTCACGAAACCATCAAATTTTCATATCAATCAATACCCAATCCTTAAAATCCATATCCTTCGAAAAATCCTTAATGTTCATTATTTTGCTAAATAAAATTTTCATAAAGACTTCAATACTACAATTCAATACAAAGAATTCAGATTTAGCCCGAAACATACCCTCTTCAATTACAAACTTCATGCCCACACCAACTCACTAGTTCATAACCTTCCATCCCAATTTATGCCCGATGATCCTGAGATAGGTCTAAAAAGGATACGACCACGAGACCGCCGTCCTGGAAAAACGTTTGCATTGGGTCATGTGAAAATCCAAATGTAGACTCATATAAAACACATTCAATGACTAAATGTCTACTTCTAACAAACCACAACCAACTTGTTTAAAAAAACATTTACAATTATAAACTAAATAAAATTATGATTTTACGCTTTACCTTTAAAGCTTTTTATTTATTTTTTAGATATTATATAAAATTAAAGAGCCCTAAAGGTGATTATATTTTGTATCATTGATAATAGAGCTTAAATTAATTACATCAGCTTTAGAGTTATTGCTTTATAGAATTAGAAAAATAATTTAAATTGATAGAAAGCAAACTGTTGGCTACTATATTTATTAATTTGTTCTTTAATATGGAAAGGTGGTAAAATGAGAGAAATCCTAAACAGAACATCCCATATCACATTACTCCAACTATAATATATGGTACCTATATATATATATATATATATATATATATATATATATATATATATATGGTACCTCGATATGGTACCTAAATACAATTTTTTTTTAAATATGCTAACAAGCATTAATATTATTACTGATTAGTTATTAACAAAAGTTGAGAGACTTAAGGCTTTGTTGGGAATTTTTCCCAATAATAACTAATGATAATAATAATGCAAAAGCAAGAAAAATCAGTTACATGTAAATAATGAATAATATTCTCAAAAAAAAATTAATGTTTCAAAATATTAGCTAAAACAAAGCTGCGACAAAGCTTTAAATTCTTCTAAACTGACCGTACAAAATACTTTAGTGATCTCCCCCTACCCAAAAGCTTCCAGATATATTATTCTTTTAAATTCTCGACACATGATATAAATAGTCTATCGAGAGCTTTTTCCAAAAGACTGGAACCCTTCCGATCCAGCAGTCCGTGACATGGTTATCGATTTCAGTCAAACTTGTCCACTGAAGGGAGAGTTTTATACGCAATAGCTCGCCTTTATATGCACACACACACACACACGCTTATATATACTAATAAATATAGCATGCACACTTCAGAAAGACTGAAACAATGATTTTTACTGGATGTATATTTACAGAGAACAACATGTAGATACTTGGTGATTAGAATATTTTCTAAATAATTCTTTTGAGAAGTGTTCAAATTAAACTATTCAATTGCAACAGTTTAATAATATTGTAACAAGGGATTTTTGTTTATTATTTTCAAGAATGAGCCTTAGTAATCGATCAAGAAATTTTTTTTTAACCCTTTCAAAATTTGAGGTTTTACGTTCAATAATTAGAGTCCAAAAATTGAAAAAAAAAATAATCCGTCGGTTTTCACCGATTTTTTTTTAGATTAGGCACAGTAGTCACTGGTCAACCCAGAATGATTTACGAAACTGGACAGTACCATTTCATCCTTATATAGAAGAATTAAAAAAAAAAACCCAAGTAAATTGGAATTTAATTTATTGTCGGATATAGAATGGAATAGAAAACTCGCTATATTCTAGGACTAAGTCCTTTCAGCGGCCGCACAGAACAGCTGAATGGTGGAAGCTCATTGAGAAGGCTAGAACCCACTGAGGGTTGTTGAGCCAAATAGACAGATAGAGGTCCCTTCAGAATAACAAAAAATGAACAAATGAAAAGAACACAACATCTGGCCAAAAAACTATCTTAGCAAAAGTAAATAATTTTATATACCAATTACGATAAATATAAATAACTATAAAATGAATTCTTCTCTTCAAAAATGTATATGTATTGGAAAAAAGTAAAAAGGATTGAAAATAAAATTTATAAATAAATTGATCCTTAAAATTGCAAACAATCGTAAAACTTCAGATCAAATTGTTAACCTCAAATTAAAATTTCTTGCTTATACAGCATCCTTTTGGGAAGTGAGGAGATGTTGAAAAAGCTGGAGTTTGAATGAGAATAGAGAATAAGCATGACGGATATTAGAAGGGAGGGAATTCCAGAGGATATTAAAAGAAAGGAACGTTCGAATGTTTAGTTCTGTGGAAGGGTGTATTGATGTCAGAAAGGCGCGATCTTTTTGCCAGTGAATGGACTGAGGATTTCAATTGTAGAAGTCTAAAGATGTAGAAAGAATGCTGGGAACTGACGGTTTGGGTAAAGCAAAGATGCGAGGAAATATTATCGCCTGAACTATTCTTTTCACGCGTTTGTTATATAAGTATATTTTTTGTAAATAATAAACCATAGTTTAACAATTCGCAGCATTAGTGTGTAATAAATTATTTGGGTTTAATAAAATCTAAAAACAATTAATAATTAATAATCCTCTCATGGACTTGATTCGTTTCGAGGTTCCCTGATGCACTGACAGGCAGTTTACGTTCTTTCTTGCAAAATATGTTTTGTAACCTATTAAAGCTTATATTTGTGCAATGATGCTTTATTTTAAGAAACAGAAATTAAGAATTATAATTTTTTGAAAGGTAATAAAGTTTGTCGTAAAATAAAGGGCTTCAAGGCAGACAAAAGAGAATGTAAACTACAATTGAAAATAATTTACTGAATAAAATTAAAAAAAAAAATGCTCGCCACAAGGAAGAAGGACAGTTTCTTTTTTTGAACAGAAAAGAGTATTTTTACGCGCGGGGCAGTGCACTCATGGAACTCCATTTTCGTTTGGATCTTCCGAAAAGGTGCTAAGTAACTATTTCTAAAAATATTATTAAAAATGTATAAAAAGTAAATTCTGTAAAACACTGAAGCCAGACAGTGATAGTGGCTAAAGTCTAATAAAACCATGTATATCACATATTCAAGGGACATCATGGGACCATAAGTACCCCAATTTTTTTCTTATTATTTTACTCTAGCATAAACTGATTTCTGAACATGAAACTATCAATACTATCAAATATATTTCGTATAAAGGATTCAAGGAAAAGATGCCTGTATTAATAAATGGTATGATTTTATCGAACAAACATGCAAGGCCTTGTCACACAGCGAACATGTTTGCACATTGGTTGAAACGTGCTACCTAACTATGTTTGCCAGGGTTAGCTCTATTGGATTATCACAATCTGTTCCACCAAATGCAAACTCATTCGAGCAATTCAACTTTTCCGTCAATAGAGAAAATATAATCTAAAATATAGATTTTTAAAAATTAAACGATAAAAAAAAGTTGAAAATGTAAAACTATTACACTTCTTTACGGATACGAAAGGAAGCCCTATGCTTTGAGGGAAGACTAGGGATATGAATATCGAAAAAATGCCGATATATATATATATATATATATATATATATATATATATATATATATATATATATATATATATATATATATATATATATATATATATATAATATATATATATATATATATATATATATATATATATATATATATATATATATATAAATACATATATAGTATCAATAGTATTTGAATATATCAAAACAGCATCTCGATATATAAAAAATAAATCGATGTTTCGAAATATCGGGCCTCAACATTTTTTAATCGTTTAATCGTTAAAGAGAACACACAAATATTGATACAGCTATGCCGATATAATTAAGATATTGTTTTTATAATATAAATATTTCTGTGCCGATATAATAAATATATTTTTTTGTAATATCGATATTTCAATGCCGGTATCATTAATGTATTGTTTTCATTAAGTTCATTTACAGCAGACTTTAAATAATAAGAAAGAGGTTATCTCTTAATCACCTTCCGATTCGTTTAGATTTTTTTTTAATTTGATGAAAGAATTAACGATAATTTGAAGTATCAATATTTTTGTGCCGATATAATTAAGATATCGTTAAAATAAGTTTTTATAAAATTTATTTCCAGCAGAATGTAAATATCAAGAAGCATGCTATATCCTAAGTTTTCTCCATTTTGTAAATATTTTATTTTTAATGTTATAAAAATATAAACGATATTCTTTATTAAACGATAATAGTTATTAATTATCAAGATATCGATATCGTTAACGATATCAATATCGATATTTTGCTTTCGATATCCCATCTCTAGAACATAGTCACTATAGAAAGTAACAAGAACACCACACTACGAGCTTTTATAGTTTTTTGTTTGTCGGACATGTCGTTCTTGTTGATTTTTTAAATTTTATATGTATATATATATATATATATATATATATATATATATATATATATATATATATATATATATATATATATATATATGTATATATATATATGTATATAATTTTTTTTAAATATAGATTTTTGATACTGAAATTTTAATATTGATATTACGATACATCGGAAAAATATCGGCATATTTTTTTTAAAAGATGATATATTTAGACTTTTTCAACATCCCTAGGAAGAACTACATCTTAAGGTTTTCGAAAATAAAATATGTAGAATATTTGGCCTAAAGAATGATGAATTGACAGAAGAATTTGGTGACTACCCAATACGGATTAGTTTGACCAGAACCTGATAAATATGAAGTCCGAGAGACAGGCCAAGATGTAGGTGCTTGTGTTAGGTTTGGTCAGGAGGTTGGTGCTTATTATTGTTGCTGAAATTTACGACTATAATAATTATAGTTGATAATTATAATACACTATGTAGATATAAGATAGGTAAAAATACATGCAGCTTGATAAAAAAAATAAACTTTAAAATCAATTTCTTAAATAACCTGAAATACATAAACTAGCACGACAAATCAAACCCAAAACAATCGACATTAAGAAAATGAATGGTATTTAAACTTTAAATGGCCAACCATCAATGCATAAATCCACCCACAGTCTATCCTTGGACACTTCTAATAGATCTGGATCTAAGGCCAAAAAACGTCTGATTTCAAGAAATTTTTTTATCGTTTGGGCCGAAAGTACTCTCACTATAGGCTGGAAATATACCGTCTGCCACCGGAGATCGTTTTCAAAATGTTAGATATTCACAGCAATATTTCGCCTTAATAAATATTTTCAAGTACAATTTAGTGCAAAATGCAAAATAACCAATCTTGTGTAGCATTGAATTTCCTGAAGGTTTTGAAGGTTCATACAAAAATTAAAAATTTTCCTGTATCTCTTAGTGATTATTATGAAAAAAATATTTAATGTTAAATAATTTACCTACACAATAAAAAATAATAATATCAATAAAATTAATATAGTCAAAAGAAGCGAGGAAAAGGTCCGGAACGAATTGCTATAGGAATATTATTATTCTGCAAGAATTTAGCCGAATGTAAAACAATCTTTCATGTAACTGGGTGGAAATTAGGTGTGTAACATTTGGCTGTTTATCTGTGATGCAAGCTGTTGCAATATTGATTCCAATAACGGCAAGCTCTCCACTACTGAGGGAGGATCTGAAACGCTGCACGTCAAAACAACGTATACATAGAAAATCTGAATAATCCAATTCACGATATCACTTTAGATTATAATAGCAGTGTTGATAAATAAAATCTGGGCATCTTATGCGATTAGGGTTGTCACATAATAAGGACACGATTTACTCACTATCTAATATTAGGAGATGACGGGCACGGAAGAATAATCCGATACGATCGCCAAGGACTGGAGCAGTAAATGATGGGCATAGCCCAAGGCGAACGAACTCGACCTAATGGGAAGATCTGCCCACATCATCATTCCTATGGGAGCCTATGATTAGTTGGGTGATTAATCCCAATACTTCTCGGGTGATTAAGGAGGTCCGTTGAATATTAAGAAGGGATATGACGGCTAATGACCTGGCACAAAGCCTTTTGAGTGGAATAATTTTAAAATCAAGCGGATTTTAAATTTGTATATTAATTTTTCATTACTTCCATAGTGGATGCAAAGTTCTCATTTCAAGCCAACAGTAAAGGAACTGGGCCGCAATTTATAGTTGGAGTTCAAGATCGGGTAGAATTATTTATTGGCTGTGGAGCTGTGGTCACATCGACTCTAGGTTACATCCGGCTTAAAAAAAATTAGGACCGAGATCATTATTTTACTAGGATAAAGCTTATCAAATTACATGAGCTGTTTATTGATCACCATATTTTTTCTCTGTTCAAATAAACTTAGACCTAAAGAGGGACAATAATGTAATCATATTAGTGAATATCATAGAAACAACTATCAATATTGATATTAAAATTTGAAGATAGAATTTCGCACAAATAACATTTATTTAGGTGCCACTTGTTAAAAAATTAATACCTTCTAAAGTTGGATGAGACCGGATGAGATTTTTGGGAATTTCTATTTCATAATACCTTATAGCAATTTTTGTGAAGCCCTTTTGTTCGATACATTTTTATAATTTATCGACATGAAAAATTTAAATCTCGAAAAAAATTATCTTTTGGTTTATTATTTTCAATAATCGATCTTTAGAATCGACCAAGGGAAAAAAATTTGTAACACCCCTCAAAATTTGAGATTTTACGTTTCAAGATACGTAGAACCGAAATATCGAATAAAAAAAATCCATCCATCAATAAAAAATTCCTGTTTTATTGTATATAAAAGAAAGCCGATGAAATTCCCTACAAAAGGAAAAAAAATCATTTAAATCGGACCAGTATTAGCTGAGATATAGTGTAATGAACTCCGTAGACTAATTCTCCGGCACGGCTGGTCATCGTGGTCTTAGGCCTCCTGACTTATCTATTGGGTTTTTGACTTCTTCGTATCGCTCTGCTTTATCCTTTCTTGGATTATTTCTGCACTTCCTTTAGCTTCCTTAGTCTTTCCTTTTTTTTTTCCTGCATCCAATATTTCCTCTGTATCATTTTTCCCTTGCATGTCCTAACTATCACAGCCTACTTGCATTACTGTTTTTTCTTAACACTCTCAGTGCGGCACTCTTACAGCGATCATCTCGGGACAAACTTCAAATTTCTTTTCCTTTGGTGCCTACTGATTAATTTCTTTAACTTGGACTGAATAGATATTTTTGAAATATTACTAAGTGGAAATAATAAACCATTATGTAATAATTTTTGTTTTAAAACCTTGTGGAAATAGTTTATTTGCAATAAAATATTTAAAAGAGAAGATCGATACTATTATAATTGAGTAACAAACGTTTTAAATATATCTTTTCTTCACGTCATATAATTTAAAGTGCCAACTTCTGAACAGACTTATTAAAATTCTATCATTAAAAACCCGTGGAATCAATCGTAAACTGACAATGATGTAATTCATAGATTAAAAACATGTTTGTATATATATTTTAAAGTCATAATAGAAATTTCGAATTTTGATCTATATTTAGTTTTAATCCCACTGTGTGTCGGTCAAGAAACATTACTCCCTTATGAAGTTCTCAGCAGAGGACCCCTTAGAAGTTGTAGGTACCTAGCGTATTTAATTTTATTTCGTTTATTAAAAAAGAAGGCTTCTCATTTACAAACTACTAGATTAAAAAATCTGGTACGGTGCGCGCATCAAACAACTTTCCCTTACCAACCTATAATAATAATCTTTAAGATTATTTTAAAGAGTTCACATAGACACTACTCGCAATAAACTCGGCAGAATGCACTTTTCAAGTCTTTTCTCGCTAAAGTATAATAAATTAGTTTTTAAATAACTTTAATACTACAATTCAGTACACTAAATATTTTTGGTTTGTCAAGCTGAAAATATATTTCAAAAGTTTTGGTTTAGTTTCAATGGAAATTCCATTAAGTTAAATTCTACTTTTATGTTATTACAATATATCGCTGTAGAGCGTTCTGTTAGCAATAGATTGGCGACTCGATGAGAGGAGGTTTGGTCGAATTCGTCTCTTTCCAGACGCGCTCGGCTTTCTATCTAGGGTATAGTTGTCCTTGTTAGATAGCCTGTTTCTTCACTGATATAGGCCCGAATCAAATAATTGTTTTTTTGTTTTTAGAGAATTGAATTGCATTTCATATTTTTGGGTTGTGCGCAAATAAAATTTTATTTTCGCTATAACTTTTTTCTCTGCATTTTCT
Organism: Rhaphigaster nebulosa; assembly: GCA_948150685.1. Lineage (NCBI taxonomy): Eukaryota > Metazoa > Arthropoda > Insecta > Hemiptera > Pentatomidae > Rhaphigaster > Rhaphigaster nebulosa. Next base: position 202,119,226 of record OX411306.1, read on the forward strand.
CGTTGATATACTACATACATGAAAAGTTAAAGAGCTTTAAGGAGAAGACATTAGGCAAATTTCATCAAAATCGTTAAAACCGTTTACGAGAAAATTGTAAAACAGTGTAAAATCGGTGATATAATTGCCACTTCCGGTTAGTCCGATGCGCTGTATCTTTGCCAATACTGGTCCGATTTTGATGATTCTTTCCATGCATTTTAAATAATTTAATTACTTTTCTTACTAGTCTATACATATGTTACCATAAAATGCATACTTTTAAGTTATGCCCAAATAAAATATTCTTTTCATCATAACTTTTTCCCTGCATTTCCTCGGTGATGTGCTACAAATATGAAAGTTAAAGGCTTTTATAAAGAATAATTTAGCTTCTTCAAAATCGTTAGAGCCGTTTTCGAGAAAATTGTAAAAAAGTGTAAAATCGAGTATGCAAATTGGCACTTCCGGTTAGTCGATTTTGACGAAAAAGTTGCTGTAATATCACATGCGTGTGCCTACCTCAAATAAGTAATTTCAGTATCGTACAACTTTTGTTTTTTAGCTAGGCTGTTCACATACACACACACTCACAGACCATTTTGCGAGACATGGATATTTGGACTCAGAGGATCTTAAAACGTGTATTTCCGTTGAAAAATCGAATTCGAAAATTTTCAAGATCGCAACACTTCCCTTTACTATATACTTCGGATAGTAAGGTAAAGTAAAAAGGTAAGTAGGGACTTGAAATATTATGATCTATTACAATAGTCTCAATGTACTTTCTGGTAGCCACCCATTATGCCTTTCTTCCCACACTATTAATATGTACGGACATTAGTCAACGGGACAGTAATTAATTTATTATTGAATACTTGACCATGTAATTATCAAGGAGGAGACGACTTGAGTAGCGGACAAGATTAAGAATAAACAATAGAGAAAACAATCTATTGAATACCGACGTTTCGGTCCACATTGCAGTCCTTCACGGCTACAAATAGAATTAAGAAGAAAATCATCGAAGTATCTATACAAAATTAAAGTATATAAATGACAGAGAAAAAATAAATAAACACAGATATATAAGAAATAATGATCTGATCTCTGAATGACATTTTGGTTTTATAATTTGTATAAAATAAAAGTAAAATGTATATATATAAATATACATACACAAATCAGATCCTAATTAACCCACGTTCTTTTGTAAATACAAAAATAATAGGAAATTAAATTCTAAGTTACTTATTAAGATTAAATCTCAACTAATGCGAGGGTCAATAGAGGCAATAGCAATAATAGCACAGTCCTGTAATTCAAATTTTTTATATTTTTTTATCAGACCTATCTTTTGCAGATCTGAGTTTCTACTTTATTTTTCTCCGAGGTAGGATCTCAAGTAAATGCGAACCATCGAAGATAATCGTCTGGCAATAAAGGAAATGACAGAGGAATCAGGCAAATGTCTAAGGGCAAAAAACAGATAATAGATGGACCGTCCCACACAAAGCTGTTGCGCAAAATAACTATCCCTGTGGCCTCAGGCGGATACATTAAAACATGTCTATGAAAATGTCTTCATTGTAATTAACAAAACTCAGTTATTTCTGTTCTTCTACTCCCTGTATTAACACGTTTTCTATTACAATAAACAAGAATTTTTTATGATAATTTTTTTTTAAATTACAAATGTTTAGAGAAAAGTAATATAATAACAATAGAAAATATATTTTAATCACATTATAAATTATTTGAAACAACTAAAAAAGTGAACAAATAATATCACTAATCAAAGGCATATTGATTAGTTACTTCTGCTTGAGTCACAGTAGACAATAAATAATAATACACATTCATATTCAATAATATAATAAATATTATGTAAATTTCAATAAAAAGTGAAATGGAAATAAAATCTGATTTTTTCTATATTTATTCACATATTTTTATTGAACACAATATTCAAGCAGAGCATCGGATATCAAAAAGTGAAAATAAGCTATATTGTAAAATGTTTTAATTTAATTGACCAGTTAACAAATAAAATACAACAATAATAGCACGCTGTGATGTGAAGTAATCATTCTCAATCAATATTGTTCACAAAAAAAAAAATAATAATAATAAGATAGTTAGTATACGTTATTATATCGTTTTTTTTGTTTGCTAAGTACAGTTTTCAATTATAAAATTAATTATAATTTATTACAATAATTTAAAAATTATCCAAACGAATTAATCTTAGCTGTTATTATATATATAGAAAGTTGTGTACCTTAATCTGCCGTGAACGAATGTAGGAGACACTAGAGCTGTCTTCTTGGTTGTCTGAAGGAGAAGCGCTGTGTACTGGGTAATCAGCATTTCATCTTCCACACTGTACTCACATCACAAGACACACAATTTATAATTGGATCCAGCATTCTGCTGTGCAATGGATCCAGGTTCATTAGGATTCATATATATATATATATATATATATATATATATATATATATATATATATATATATATATATATATATATATATGTTATATGATTATGCAAGTTCCAGAGTTATATCCTATCTTCGTAAAATCCTAAAACGACCGTTAAATGCATCGATATTTATATCATCCTATACCCGTGGTATTTAAACCCGTACTGCTGCCATTATCCGAATTTGACTTGAGCAGAAGACTGGCACTGAACTCATATACCTGACTTGAAATACATGAGTTTAACCGATGAAGATGTACAGACTAGTAAGTAGAACCTCTTATCTCTTAATAGACAAGGATTAAGAAGTTGCCCTGACAGGCGCGATACTTTCGCTCGGGACGATTCGGTAAAATTTGGGACATTTTATTTAACCTGTGATACTTGAATGCGTTTATTCAGCAACGGGATCTCTAGAGCTGCGTTAATATCGACATCGGTATGTCGCATCGGTAATTCGGGCTAACGAATTCGATCGGTAGACCTATGGGTTATCGCAACAGGACTCCAGTTTATATATATTTTATTACATTCCAGTTTATATATAGTTTATTATATTTTGTTTCTGAACATATTTTTCGTATGAAACATGAATTGTTACTTTGGGCGCTCGCTTGTGGATGAGGGTGAACAGTTTTTTAAAATAAATAACTATTTTTATTATAACATTTTCAGGAAAATATACTCTTTTAAACTTCATATCTTTACTTTGTTTTTTATGAAATCACATTAGGCAAAGTTTCGGCCCATTTTACCAATTTTCAAGCCTGTCATCTATATACAAGCATTATTGTATATTAATTTTATCCCTTTCACAAATATCCAAAAACCCATACAAATATTATTTTATAAAATCATAAAAAAATAATTAGAAATGGTCAAATTAACAGTTATAAAGAAACACTATTTACATTAATTATCTTCATTTGGTGGTATTAAACCATATCCCATACAGTCGTTAAATATAAACCATTTTTTATGAAAACTAATTATTTTCGCATAAGAAGTTCTTGCCATTTGATTTTGTCTAAAAAATAAATAACACATTATTTATCAATTTGATTCATTACTATTGATAATGTTCAGGTAAATATTTTTAAAATTATAGCAACGTATAATTACCTATGTTAATCACAATATCTAAAGATGCAGTGTGCCGAATGCTGTTTTGCTCACAGAACTTCTCTAATCCATACTGATAATAAAAATATAGCTTAAATTTAGTATTTAAATTTTTTTTTTAATATTTTTTTTTAGTTTTCGATTATTCATTACTTATTACAAAATTTAATTTATTTAGAATATCAACGAAGCGTTGACCTATCCCCTTCATGTCAGTTTTAAAAGTCATATTTGTAGATATAAAAATCGATGTTTCACCTGTATAAAATTAGTTTTTTGGTATACAATTTTTTTGTAATAAAAACATCTTTGTTCGAACTTAACATATTATAAAATTTTACGGAAGTGGCATAATAAGCAGTATACTTTCTAAATACTTTTTATAATTTTGTACTAGTCATATACGAAATTAATATTGCCCGTAAATTTTAATTTAGTGTGTTTTTGTGTTTAATATGTTCAATACTAATATAGCAATGAATATACAAAATTATATGATAGTATCTCAATGGGATAATGTAAAAAAAATGTTTAGTAGAAGCTCATTCAATAATTAATCCCAATCGTATAATGTCGGATATGATAAATAACTCAAAAACGCAGTTTCTATAATGACTGTTATATACAGTACATCTCCTTTCATTTTGAAAAGAATTTGGCATAAAAATGCAAGATTCTTATAACATGTATATGTAACACATATTTTGTTTAAAAAAATAAAGTTTAAAAATTTCGTTTTAAAAAAAAAAAATATTTTTTTGTAATTTTTAAACATTTTAAGATCGGCTTTGTAAATTCAGGTATATATAAAACTAAACCCCTTGTAATTATCTAAATATAGCCACTATTTTGAGTTTTCTAGGGCAAATAGTTCTGGAGTACCAACTCGGTATCATCCCGAGCTTAGTATCGCGCCTGCTGGGGGAGCCTTAAACATCAACATTCCTGTTCTGGTTATGACAGAACATATTCCGTGCTTCGTGCCCAAAGTATAGTACAAAATGATACTATTTAATACTCCGGAAATAAAAATAAAAAAGGAAGAGATATGTAATTTACCTTTTAGGCGAATAAGAGAATAACTATTGATAAACTTTAGTTTATTTAATAAAATGTTCACAGACACTAAATATTTTAAATGCTTTAGAACTTTTTTTTGCAATGCGGATACCGGTAGAGAAACGGCTCAAAAGAGGTGAAGGTCCTGAGAAGCCATTACGAGGCAAAGTATGTGAAAACAGTGAACATCCTTCACCTGCATCAGCCAATAGGAAGAAGCCTTTTATCTTTACTGTTGGGAAGAGCGATGTGAAAAGGTCAGCATGGACTAGACTTAGAAACAAATAAAGGAGCAGTAATTTTTTTTAAAAGCATTTTCTTAAATCATTAATTAATTATTTTTTAACACTATATAATTTAATTGGCCTCAACGATATGGTTATTAACTCTCTAATAAAATTCCTTGTATAAATAAATAAATAAATAATAATAATAAAGACTTTAATAAACATTAAAGTCTCCATTTTAATCCTTATTGAACACTGAAGTAAACAATGCATATGTCTTTGTTTACTTTGACTAATCTTGTATTTAATTATGTATACCAACTGTCTCTACCTTTCATTCATAAATTTCACCGATAATGCTGGAAGGAAAAATTGTCATTCGTGGTCTTCTGAGGCGCTACTGGAAAAAACGATTAAGTGCGAAGGCAGCTGCTGAGGAAATTTGTGTGGTGGAAGGTGAAAATGTGGTGCATCGTAATACAGTTGCGTTTTGGTTCAGGCGGTTCAATTCAGGGTACAACAGCCTTTAAGGTAATGCTAGGTGTTTGCTGGAATTATGAGGATGTTTTGCACTTTGATCTGGTTCCTACTACTGACGTTTAGCTTTACTGTGAACAACTCGAAAGAGAAATAGAGTTTGAAAGAGGAGTCCCCTGCTGCGGTCAATCATATTAAAGTGATGTTTCAGCAAGACGATGCTCCTGCCCATCATTGACTTTTAATCAAAGAAAGATTCTCAGAATTAGAGGGTATTAGCATCTTACCCCACCCTCCTTACAGTCCTGACATTGCACTGTGTGGCTAATGCCTTTTACGGTCAATGGTACATTTTTGAAAGGCCTGGCACTTCAAAAACAACAGGAATGCCCAATCAGAACGTGCGGAGTTTTCCTGCTTGAAAACTAAGGACAACCAAATTCAACTTCTGGTAGAAAAATGGATTAAAGTAATTGGCAACGATGGCCTATATTTTAAAGAAGAATTTTAATGTGTAGATTTTGAACTGAAATTTAAATAAAACTTATTCTATGCACAAATACTTTTGTAACAACCTGATATATATAATTATGATATTCTAATTACTTCAACAAGAAGACAAGCAGTTTTAATTCAATAAAAGTCCTTTCCATCGCTTGCCTGACTTGAATGTATTAATCTATGATTAATGTTACTAACAGCAGAAATAAATAGTTAAAGAATCATTTTTCAAATAATATTATTTTTTATAATAAATTGTTTTATATTCATATATTTGTATTTTGGCGATAAAAAGTTTTCAAAAAAATTATAAATATATATTTATTAACACAAATCTTAACAAAATATATGAGATATATCACAGAAGACGGATATTCAGTGAAATATGATCTATTTAATGAAATATGACACTACAGACTCGGTACATCTGACAACTTTTGGCTTAGCTAGTTCGCTGACGGATATCACGAGCTAATAATCGAGAATCCTAGGATGATCCTGGACAGGAAGAGATAAGACCGAGCCGAAGATAGAGGACAACCGGGCATAGCAGCGCTGCTGTAAATTAAATATAATCTGTTCCGTCACTGAAGCCAATTGCGACATCAACGCCTACGACACAGCGCACCCTTTCTACGATTTCTAAACTGTATTATTCAACTGCTCAAGGACCGGACAAATGATCGATTTAAAATTTGGTTATTTATGAATAACACGTTAGGACTACATGTTGCAATTTTTACTGGGTAATATTTTCAATACAATGTTTACTGATATTTTATTTTTTAAATATACAAATTATTCAAATTAACGAATAAAAAAATGGTGCTAAATTCATTGAAAAAGTGTAAATATTTTTAATTTTCGAAAGTCCTTATAAATTAAGACTCTGAGGATGCAATCATATAGGTAGACATTCTTTTGTCCATTTATCTTTCTCAACTGAAAGATCTTGATCTTTATCTTGATCAACTGAGTTAAAATCGTAGATAACCGACTGGTGGTGCAAGGATTCACACAAGGAAACTTGTGTACGACTGTTGATACCTGTAAGTAAGCATGTATAATTATGTTGGTCACGTAGCTAGAAGCAAAGGAACTTAGTTGTTAAACAGGAGGGAAAGAAATTAAGTTTATTTTTAGAAGTATAGGCAAAACATATGGGATCCATCAATTTCAAATATATTACGAGTCTAAATAGTTGTTATTGTATTTTTTTTTGTTTTTGTAAATTTAAGAAGATTTTCATATTTGTTATAAGACAGACAATACTTTTAATATAATATTATATAATAATATTATTAATAATATAATATTATATATAATATTAATATAACTGATATCCAAAATAGGTCATCTCATGTCTATGGTTAATTCTTAAATAATTTTAACGCTATTAGGTTAGTTATATTTTTATCACTATTGATTACCAGTCCTGGCTTGATAATTAGTTTTTAGTAAGCATTTAATATTCTTTTACTTTCTGTATAACGTTAATATTATCATTATCAATACCAATATATCTCTCCCGGAGGAACACGCATTAAGAATTCACTTATTGACGATATTAATAAAAAATATATTATTATTATTATTAAAAAATAAATATTATTAAAAATTCATTTATTGACGATATTAATATTATCGTGAACAGGAAATAAGTACATGGACATATTATCCTTCAAAGGCTAGTAGTAACGTTAAGCAGGTTAATATTTTCGAGTTTTAACTTCCAGAAATTTAGTTACAACTAAATATAATAGTTTTTATTAAGATCATTTTTAAAAAATGTATTTACATACCTCCATAACTTTTAAATTGCCACTTTCCTAAAAAATATTTAATTAAATGATAATATTATTAAAACTAATTAGCTCATAATCTGAATCAAAGGGCAATATCCCTTTAGAGGGTTGGTGATCATTGAATCGGAAAAAAAAATTGATAGATCCAATTAAGTTAATCAACTTGTAATGTGTGATCTCTATCTCCCCCCTCCCCTATTGAACATCTTTTTTTCTGCACTACGAACTCCACCCCCGGCTCACTTCGTCCGGAGTAATAGAACTCTCTTTTAAGAGAATAGTGATATCCACTCTCTTCGCTCTTTTCAATAAATGATTGAATAATGGATTATTGCTTTTATCTTTTATCTCCAAAAAGGCATGTTTAGCACAACTCAAAATGATTTATCTCACAACTCGCAACAGCTAAGAAAGTAATAAATGTGTCTGATTTTTTCGTCTAAATTATGAGTAACAAGTAATGACTTCATTTTTTTTCTGTCCCTGTGTCTTCATCCAGGCATTCTTTCGGCCTCACTCAATCCACTTCCTAAATTGGGCACCGTCAGGAAAGGTAAAGACAAGAGGACCTGTTCAGATCCTACGGAATATTTATATCAGCTTACTTTCTCCCAGAAGGAGATTCTAAATCCTTTCCTTATTAATAATTATTCTTTTAAAAATTTTTATTTATAAATAAAAAATACCTTGCACAAAATGGGTGTATAAATAAAAATTCAGAGAAGTTGTTTTAAAAGACTAATTTTTTCCAATAGATTGTATAGTACACATCCATATAGATAATGCAGTCTATATATAGAGAAAAATAGACCCCAGAGAAACAGAGTATACTGACTGATGATCCCCCTATTGGAATGTTTGTTTCCATTATTTATCAAATAACAGAATTAATTAACCTTCATTTGGATGTTGGGCATATACCTCTCATGTGTTGGGATTTGTCCGCTTATTAATGAATATTTTACGGGTGTTGTTTGCCACACTAATTGGGATGTTTCTGATCGGTTAATTAATGGTCAATAGTGTCGGACTCTAGTTGACGAATTTTTGGCGGTCATTTGGTATATTTTCTTTTTATGAAAATATATAGATTCTCAAATGTAACTATAAATAAATCTGAATTCGAGAGAAAAAAATTAAAACTACTCAATTGAATCTGAACTCCTTATAAACTTTTATAAAAAGGATATTAGAAATAATTGACTGATAAAGAGATATCAACATTTTGACAGCAGATTATTTGATTTGTCAGACATATTCCATATGGCTCCAACGGAACGGACTTCAGATAACTCAGATGAATGGAACTCAATTCAGAGTACTGCTTCGTGCACAACTTTGCCTCAAGCACATATAAAAATATAACTAAAAAAAATTTAGGTATACTTTTATTTTAAGCTGTTCAACTACAAGAATAACGTTGAGGGCTGGAAATTTAACGTTCTTTATAAAGCTTATTTAGTGATATGAATTATCAAAGAATTTAAATGAATGTACCAACATTGGAAATTATATCAATTAACGAATCGCATCAAACCTAGCATTCGAATTGCTATTTAAACTGAATCTGTTTGATTACTTAAAGTAAAAGGATGGTAATTAGACAAAAATAATTTTAAGTGATTCCACTTAGTTTGATCGTTTCGGAATCTCAGAGTTCGAAAAAGTGATTTTTATAAAATATCGTTAAGCTACTGCTGCAGCCATCAATTGTTCAACCTTTCACTGTTCTGAACAACTGAACTTTTTTTAATGAAACATTAATAGAATGTTATTAATTTTTTTTCGTACACTGCCTTTTTTATTTTAACTTCAATCTTTGATCTCATCCCAAGGTTAAATGTTTTGCCAGTAAAGAGTTACATGATAAAAATAAAATAAAATTGAAAGATCAAAGATGTTTTCCAGCTTCATAATACCAACCAACATAATGCTTTTAAGATTTCTCAATTTTTTTTTTAACAATTAAAAAAAATATGTATTGATAATTAATTTGTTTTTACAAAAATAAACGGTCGATACTCAATTCATTCTATTAATACAATTTATGAAAACCAAGGCTCAATCAGTAAAAGAATAAAATCACATATACATGATGTATAATTACACCTAATTGCATCGTTTAATACAATTACGTAGACTTATTTACAAGAAATGCATTCGTTACCTAATTGACTGCAACACTCTACGTACCTCACTTCGAACGGTACTTTAATAGGTCCACTGCCTGTCATCAACCTAATTATAGTTTCCATGCCATCGAAACACCGTAAAATTACAACAAAAAAACCTAGTACAGGCTACAACATAATTGTTTAAGTGTGTATAAATTAACAAAGTGCAAGAATTGATTGGGAAGGGCAATGTTATTTATTTATTTATTTTTGGAAACTTTTGGTGTAATCACCAAAGATTATCTTTCAATAATCACTTAAGATTATTATCTATTAGTACTCTTTTCTAAAATCAGAATCACATCTAAGACCATAACTACCTATTAAAGATTTAATTAATTAATTTTTCATTAATTATTTTATGAAATATTATTATCTGGAGTAGTCTCTATTATGTTTTCTCGATTATATAGAAACTTTTCCACCAATATGATATTTATAACTGATATCAGTAAACAATACATCGATATAGATATTATATTTCTGATATCTAATCTTTACCCTAGAAACAGCATATATTTTTTTAAAGTAAATAAGTTGAGCAGTAAAGACAATTTCAGTAATATTAATAGAATATCTTGACATAATTAGTTTACTTGTCAGAAAACAAATAGTACTAATTACTTTAAATGTAGAAATACAATTAAAGTCGTTTTTTCCTGCGTTCTTCTCGAAACAGATGCATTGCAGTTGTAAATGTAATACCTAGGACGCCATCTTTGAAAGTTTGTCTAATTCAAAAATCTTCTAAATTAAGAGCTTCATGGATTCAGAATTAAATGAATAATCTGCATAAGATGATTGAAAAGGCTGTGACCCAATTATAAAATGATATGCCTATTGAGAGAGAAGAAATAAAACAACATATAAAATACAAAGTACAAAATAAACTACATAAGTAAACATGAATTCAATCAGAGTACAAGGAGAAGGCGCTAAATAACATGTAACACATAAATATCTTCCTCAGAGACACCTTTTTAACAACTGAAAGGGAAGAAAATAAGCAAATTACAGAACATAAATCACAAATGACGAAAGTGAATAAGAAATAGATAAATTAAATAATGCCGGATCGAAGGCGGTCCTTCGGAGCTACGTGGGAAGTTCTACTTTAGCAATTTACATCTCGCCCATTGCCTAACTTATATTTCGTCCTCTGATATATTCCAACAGTTTTATTTATTTTTATTTGTGGGGAATGAGTAGGCAAAATTTTAAATTAATTAACGCTAGTAATGAGACGATTCATACTTTAAATGAATTAATTCTTCGAGCAGAAAATCGAAGGGATGTGAATATCGAAAAAAAAAAAAAAAGATATATATCTTATGGATAGTTTTCAAATACATCGAAATAGTAGTTCGGTATATCGAAAAAAATATCGATATTTCGGGCCTCGATATTTTTAATTTTATAAACCTTTTACGGAATGATGCTTTAGAGATATTAGAAAAATATTTAAATATCGATATTTTAAGAAATATATCGATATTTTTGTTCGATAGTTTTAACTGGATATTCTGTGATATCAATATTCAAATTTAAGAATCGGACACCGATATTTTTCGAGAAAAAAAAAATAAAAAAAATTAAATAAACAAATGTTACAGATATGTTAAGTAATTTACTTCTTTATCTCTAATTCTTAATATTGAATCTTTCTATTCAAAAGTACTTTGATAGATTTTTAGTAATTCGTTCAATATTGATTTTCTTTCGTCCTTTTTATTTTTTTAGTATATTTATTTTATTTTCATGTTTAAACAACCTAATTAATACTTTCTGTATTTCCTAATATGTAATATTTTTATTTTATTTATAAATGTTAAGGAATTACTACATTTTTAAATTTTGTGATAAAGTATTTATGAATATTTAATTGTTACTATTAAAGCTATTAAAAATCGAAGACTTGCTAATTTATATTATTCTATCCTTCAATCAAATGTAAAAAGCCTCTTATTCTTCTGCTTTCAAAGATTAAAAACATCAAGACCTGAAATATCGATATAAATAATATGAAAACTCTCGATAAGATATCTATCGATATTTTTGTTTCACATATATACATTCCTGACCAGAAACAGTCAAGAAGATAATAACACCAACACACCAAAGTACAAGTCTTTTTGGTTGTTTATTTGTCGAACCAGCCATTTTTTGTTAATTTTTTATTTTATATTTTTTGGAAAAAATATCGGTTTTCGATACTCAAATTCTAATATTGATATTGGATAAAACCTATCGGAAAAAATATGGATATTTAAAAAAAAAATATATCAGTATTTTACAAATCACATTTAAAAAAAAAATCGATATATAGATATTTATCTAACATTCCTATCGAATGAAGAACAAACTACTGACATCAAAAGATACTTTTTAAAGAAAATTCTTGACGAGGATAGCGAAGTGTTTACAATAGTTAATGCATAAAGATATGTCACGGCAGATGAGTTGTGAGTTGTGCACAACGATAGATTGAGTTGTGTTGTTCTCAATCACTGTCATCTTCTAAAGGACTCAAACCCATACCATCTGAACATGTACTAAAGGATAAATTATTATCATTTAGATATTTTTTATATTTTTATTACAATGATACAATAAATAATTATCATTCGGAATTCCCAAGCGCTAATATTCTATAGTCTGTACTTTCGATTAATCGTCTTCATTACGTGTATTTCAGTACGTAATAAATAGTATCAGCACACATCAGTATGAAATATGTGTACAGCGCTGGGGTTTCAGCTGTGAAAACAGAATAGAGATTGGGATATATTTTACTGCCTTGAGGAACATCGGAATGAAAAGTAAAATTATGTTTATACTAATTTTTTTAATTTTTGAAAATAACTGTTTTTACTTAAAATTAATGATTCTGCACCAGACAAAAATAAACATTGACAATCACTAGATCCTCTATCATAATTATGTACATAAGCTGGAGCAATATCTCTTCCGTGGTATTAAGAGAATGCGCCCTATTATGAGGTACTTTTTGTAAAATTGCGCTAGAGATTTGTTCTTTTTTAGCTCCATAACTAAGTCTTTTAAAACGTTAAGCAACTTTTTAAATAATGGTATTTCAAATGTATTTAAAACAGAATTTTAAAAAAAATCTGAAAAAGTGTTTTGGAAAAGAGTTGCCTAAAATGAGATAGTCGGTATTATTTATAAAAACCACTATCGTATATGTTTATTTTACAACAAAAAAAGGTAAGAATACTCCTTTAAAGTTTTCTTTATCTATTTGTACTAGTGCCCAAATAAATCTTGCCTAAATTTGGCATTTTTGATTAGAGATAGACTAGATTTTTCTACTTTATCTTTTAGAAAAAAAAAGGTAACTTATTGTGCAACAATAAAATAACTATTAAACCTTAAAAAACAAAACTAAAAAAATGAATACTGAAAAAAATATTGATAAAAGGAAAAAATCCTATTTTGTCTCATATTAGGAAGTCATTATTTTTTTATTACAAGATCAATTAACTCCATGAAATTAGAAAATTTAAGACTAGAGACTAGTGAAAAATAAATTATATGAAAAGCTGATTATAAACATTAAAAATTATTTTTAAAAACAAACTACCTTGCGTACCAAATCACCCGTCAAACATAAGTCACAAAAATTTTGTTTTAACACGTGGCTCCGATTGAGAAACATTTTACCTCTTCAGTGCCTCAATGATTACTAAAGTAGTTAATGATGCAATGGATAAGTAATTCATGAATGTAGAGGAGATACAGGTGTATCTCATATTAGACAAGTATCTCATAATAGGGCACTTTACCTGTTCTGGTTCAAGAGGTGCCGGGTAATTTTATCACCCATGTCCTTCTCAACCTCCTTGCGATGGTCTGAGTCATTTTTGCCAACACCAAAAAAAATTTTTTTTGTTAGTTTAATCTGTCTTGAAAATTATTGTAATTAGTCCTTGTACATACGTTGATTATGAGTAAGTCCATACGTATTGCTGCGTTCTTCACCTTAATCTAGGTGCTTGTATAAGAAATGTTTTTGCATGAGTGTTTTTTTCTTTTTAGAACTAAAGAATTAAGTAATTCTATATTGATTTGAGTAAGTAGGTGAACTTTAATTTCGAGTGCCGTCTGAATAAATTGTTCAACAGATCATTTCTTTGATTTAATATATGACGATTTTTCTTGGACACCAAGTCAGTTAAAAGTCTCTTATCAAGCTTTAGCCCTGTAGTTCACAGGTTCACATTTTCAGTCTGTGGAATCGAAAAATTATCAAGGGATACCGTAAATCATGTATCACGTCTTTGTGTTTTCGAGGGTTCCGATTCCATTGTTTAATGCCGACAGTAATTTTAATTCGGAATACGCGTGCGCTGTCAAAAATCAAATTAAAAAAATGTAATCAGAACCCTCGAAAACCTAATACGCGATCCATATATCAAAGAAAACCAATAGTACTAGTAAATTGAAATGCGCATGCACAATCGAAAATCCGATACTAAATTTTAAAATAGCGTTCTTGAAAACCTGAGGTAAACGACGCCTACACCGAAGAATTTCGCGAACTTATAATTAATTAGAAATGCTCGTGTTTGAACGAAATTTCGAAAGCCAAAAAATAAATAAACATTAATTTTATTTTAAAACTTATAAATGATGAAATTAGCACTTAATATCAATTATATAATAAAAAAAAATTTCGGAAGGACATGCAAAAATTATTTCAAAAAATCATTATTCCAATTAAAATAATTGTTTTTAAATAATAAAATATAATATTTATGAATTAATTCAAGTCAAATTTGATTGAAAATTGGCATAGAGAAAAAGGAATTTTAAATGAAAAATGTTACAATTGAAATGGAAATGGTTACAATTGAAATGGAGAAGTTACAATTGAAATGGAAAAGGTGGCAATTGATTTGGAAAAAGTGACAATTGACTTGGAAATGCTATAGTCTAAAAAAGAATAATCCAGATAGTGGTAGTACATCACACTAAGCGAGTTCAACGTACCATCTTTTTTTTACTAATGATGGGAGATGCGATCTTGGGTTTGTATTTATTTATTTATCTTTTCTGTTATGATACCTGGACTGGCAAAAAATGGGCTGGTTGTGTGTTTATTGGGATTTGAGAGACTCGAGGATTTATTTTGTAAACTTCCAATAACTTTTGTTTCTTGTTTTTTTGAGTTTTTGCTATAATTAATTAATTAATGAGTATTATACGTTAATATAAAACAAGGTACAATATCCCAAAACTGAAAAATTTTTAAAACAAAGAAAACACACAGTCCAAGCTGTGTCTAGCCGAATATAAGACTGACAATATTGGGCAAAAAATATTAATAACAAGAGGACAAGAAGAGCAGTGTGTACACAAGTGTACACAGAGACAAACAGAGAACAGATGCATGGAGTTACAGCAGAGGGAGGAAGGTTTATATGCCTGGCTGGCGAGGCATAGTCTCTCTGACCTAGTTTAATCTTGGGTCATTACTTCGGTACGCAAAACAGCACACCTTAATGGCACATGGATGCATCATTATTGTAATAGTTTAATTTTATTTAAATTTATTTAAAAAATTCCATTATTCATCTGATTTCTTGATTTTTTTTTAAATAACCCTATTAGGCTTTTAACTATAACTATCACCCGTTTCTTATGAGACTCAAGTGATCTACCGAAACTTGTTTTAAATAAAATATTTTTTCGAGTTTTAGAAGACCCGATAGGTGAAGCGTTTGGCATTCACTGTAAATGCTAAGTTATCCTGGCAGTGTCCATCAATACTCAATTCAAAAATTTTTTTTTTTTAGATTTTTTGATATTTGCTTTTTACCTTTTCATTTTACTCCTTAGAAATGTCGGTATTAGAATTCTAAAAGATTCTCCGAAATTTTATGAAAATCTTCTTCTGAGATAATATCTCATCATTGTTATTATTACTATCGATAATATCGATTAATAGGATTATCGGCCAAACACTGTTCAGCGATTCCGAATTAGATTTATTCTGGTACGGTAAGTCAATCTTTTAATTTTTATAACTGATTTTGGTTATAGAATTGAATCATAATTTAGAAATAGAATTTCGATAATTAAACAAAATTAAAAAACAAAATAATTTATTTAATCTTGTCAATTTAAAAAAAAAATTAAGTAAATTGTGAATATGTTCTTTTTTTGTTAATAATTTATTATACTTATGTAGTTATGTCAATTTAATTATTTATACTTTATTAGAAAATAGTCAAATTAAATATTATTCTAATTTGAAACAACATTAAATTTTCAGTGAAAATATTGATTTGTAAAAATATTAAAAATATATTTAAAAACGAAACCCATATTTAAATGAATCGCCATATTCAATTATACATTAAAATTAATATTTGGCAATGTTTTGTTTTTAGGAAAGATACATTTTGTTTCTATCGTAATTAGGTTTCACCAATTTTAATTTAAATGAAATTATGTTTACAATTAAGAATTGTAGGGGAATACGATAATCATATGATAGGGAAATTAACTTTTTTCACTTATTGTGTTCAATTTTAAGGTTTATATTCAACTCGCCTGGTGGCTCTTAACCCATGTGAAAGTAAATGATTTCCCAAGGAAACACACTTGAGCATTAAAATATGTTAATCATATTCAGATAGGGTGTAATGCTTTACACATTAAGTAACGACAAATGTCTGCTTATCACTGTAATGCATAAATTATTATGAATTACCGGTTTAAAGGCACCTAACTATAATAAATAAATATTACCGCCAAACTGTAACCTTAAATATCGGAATATTATTTGCATATAGTTGCTAGCAATAGCATTTGAATATTTTTAAAGTGGAATATTGCGATGTATGTATAAAAAGTATGTATGTGCGGTAAAAAAGCAATTTAAGTGTACATTATTGTAAATTTTAGAGCAGGGGTGCCCGACCGAAGGCACGCGGCAGGCTAGTAGGGTTTTAAATTGAAAAAAAAATCAAATTCTTTTTCTGTGATGAAAGTTTTTTATTTACATAAACAATAGTTATTAATTAATTCCATTATACATCATTAGGGAGTGGAGGGGGTAAAACAACCGCCTGAACTGTATATAAATAATTATTGGGAAGGGAGGGAGGTACAGTTGTGCCACGCCTCAACATGGAGGACTTGGCTGTGGCACGCGTTATAGAAAGATTGGGCATCTCTGTATTAGACAGTGAAGATACCTTCAATTCATAATAGTAAAATTAAAAAAATCAGTTTAGGAAAGGGAAAATACCAAATTAAATTTGATATATATATATATATATATATATATATATATATATATATATATATATATATATATATATATATATATATATATATTAATAATTTAATTTAAAATAAAAATAAAATTAAAAGGAATTGAGACGATTGTATAAACAGTAAAATTGAATACCGTTTAGAAATTATTGCGTTTTTGTTAAAATCTAAAAGACATACCAGTTTACTTAATTTACTACAATAAATATAACTAGTAAGTTAAAGTAAAATGATGTGGACACGGCATGACTTCCTTTTACGCCTATTAACTATAAATCTGTTGCTCAAAAAGTGATCTTGAATTTAGTTACTAGTTTTCGAAGATAGCAATATCTCAAAAATGACACTTGGCATCACGTCGTCCATCTATTGCACACACAGACACACACCCACACAAGCTCTTGTTTCTGGAGGTATCATTCCGCTATTATTTCGTTTTCTTTCAGTATTAAACAAGTTCCCAAGAGATTTCTTCGTGTTTTATGGCAACATTAAAACTATGTATATTAATAGATAAAGCATTGGAAATCAACGGTTTCGGCAACTTAAGCGGAGGAACCTGCTTAGCTTATATCTTATTCTCCTGCTGCATATTTGTAAAAAAAAAAAAAAAAAAAAAAAAAAAATTGCTTATGTAACCTTTATCGCCGAACCATATAATTTATGCATTAAATATTAATATAACTTTTAAAGTAAGTTTATTATGACCTTCAAGTAAAGTTCCCCTTTCACCAATTTCAACTAAATCTATTAAATTATTTATATGTAGGTATAAAAAAGTTTTATTTACCAAATTTGAGATGTTTTGAATTATATTTTAATATGATTATTGATGAAAATAAATTTTGACCTTCAAGTAAAGTACCATTTCCGGTGATGAAGTAGTAACTAAAAAAGAGGATTCGCAACTAGATGTTATAACAATCTTAAATACAAAATTTTAGAGTAGCACGAGATACAATCGAACATAGGTACATACGCCACGAAGAAACTATTCCAAATGGATTCAGAGATGGACAAAATGGATATTTCCGTGAAAATCTGAAAACTGAAAATTTTCGCGATTACAATAGTTCCTTTACTGCGTACAAGGATGTAAAAACTTCAAAACAGACTCATATTATCAAAACATAGGGATCGCGTTGGTAAAGAGCTTTCATAATCAATTTAGAGAAACTAATAAAAATAAGAAATGATTACGGGCGTGTGCATAACTATTTTATATTATTTATAATATTCGTAAGATTACCTAATATTAGATAGCCTAATGTACTAAAATAAGGGCATAAAAGGTGTATCATCAATGATTTACAAACAGTAACAGTCAAAGTAGGAAGGAAATACGTAAATGTTTACGTCTTCATGTAGGATTAGAACCTAGACCAATTTTAGTCAAAGCCTGCCAAAGAAGTGGACCTCTACTCACGATCCCCACGGCCTCAAAAAATATTTTCTTTATTTGTTATTTCCGTTAAAAATAACGGAATTACGACATATTTTATTTAATGTTTATTGAAATGGTGTAAGATTCCCAAATCGTATACTTTTCGCATTTTCGATAAGTAAAAAAAAAAAAATACGGTGTTACTTGCCAAAATGTGGACGCGAATATACGTCATCGGTTGAGTGCACCCTGCGGCATGCATTCGACAACGAACTAAGCAGAATATTAGCAGGCTAAGAGGAGGATGTTCGCACGACACGATGGAGGAGAAGAATAGCAATCGACGACAAGGAGCCATGCGCAGCCCGCTCACGTACCATCCGATTAAGATCTGTCAGGATTAATATTGGATGTGAGTGTGGAAGTGAGGAATTGCCAAGTCCGAAGCAGGTGTGTCTTCTGTACCTGCGACGAGGGACGAATGCACATCTGTCCGGAATAAATATTTGTGGTGGCAGCAGTTTAAACAGAGACTGATTGGATATTCGAGAAGCGCTCTTGGGGACAAGTAATTGCAAAATCGTAGCAAGTCTGTTGAACTAGAGCTCCATGCGTAGGTACAATATGGAAGGGGAAAACAATTTTATTTTTCATGTTCATTACCAACATCGTTCTGAGAACAACTATTTCTATTGTGAGCATAACTGATAACGGTATAAAGTAATATGAAGAAATCATGACGAATTTCTACACGTGAAATTCATTTTTGATACAGTTTTATAGATACGTTGGAAGCTATCAATGCATGTTTCTCCCAGTTTAACTGTTGCTTTAATGAAGAAATGGCAGGAGAATATAATGATTCACTACGGAAAGTAAAGATGACAGTTCAATGAATTGCCTAAGAAATACATTTCATATGTAATTATAAATACGTAAAGCTGTATTTTTGTATACCAAGAATTATATCTTTACTTTTTATTAAATGCTTCGAACTTCAGGAATAAAATAGAAAACTTGATTTTATAATTAATTTTGATAAAACTTATTAGCTATACCTAATACCAAATACGTATTATTTATGCAGGATTTAAAAAAAAAATCAAGTTAATTCCGAGTCTGTCAACATGAATATTTAGAAAAACATGACTGCATCGGGTATCATTTTTCTAGTTGCGTTACACGCAGTTTTGACTTTTGTTTTGAAGTCTTCTAAAAGTTGTCTGTTGAAAAAGTTGTTTCTATTTTAAAATTTACTCATTTTATATAATATTATATATTTAATGTTTAAACTTTATTTATTCAAACAAATATTTTTAAAATTCAAAAGTTTATAATAATTTCGATCGGAAGGTTGAATTCTTAATTGAATTTAGATATTTATATGTACAAAGAATTATATATATATATATATATATATATATATATATATATATATATATATATATATATATATATATATATATAGAGAGAGAGAGAGAGAGAGAGAGAGAGAGATATAGAGAGATTCAGATATCCATCTTTTTTTTCTAACAAATATTAAATTATTTTTATTCATAAAAAAGGTTATAATTTATTTTTAAAAAACTTATATCTTAGACAAAAAAATAATGTTTTGAACTTTAAGTTTTATATAAACTTTTCATTAATAAGATAAACATGGGATTAAGTGGTTCTTTTAATTATTAATCTATAACTTTTCTATTAATTGTGGGCCTTTATCCTATCTTCAGGTGACACCACTGGACCAACACATTAATATGACATATTAACATTTTTAATATGTTGATTTTATATCTATACTTTGGCATTATTATATAAAATATTTTGTTTATAATAGATTTTTAGTTATATCAATGTTGTTTTTTTATAAATAAATAAATCTTGCAAATATAAATATACTGATTTAATAGTAAAGATAATTGTATATGTAAGATATATAGTCGTAATGCGCAATAAGGTATATCATTTTAATGTAGTTAGGCTTTGTTCACATGTCAAAATTAACGTTTTCCGAGGATAATTCTGAATAATAAAGCTTTTAAGAATGAAAGCCAACATACATGTCACTTCTTGAAACATGACAGTTTCATTCCATTCCTGAATACTACTCGACCCATTCCAAATCCGAAATGACAAATGTAAAAACTTCTCATTAAACATCTTATCTTACTTACGTGTTAAAATACAAAATAAAAATTAAGAGGTGTTGTCACATTAGCAACGAAAAGAAGAAAAAAACATTTAACTCAAACATTGCACAGCGGAATGATAGATAACCACTAAATAATAATAATAATCAAACAAAAAATAAATACTAAAAACTTCACAAACACACCTTAACGACAGCACAACACTACAGACCCTCTGTGCGCAAGCGCTCGGTGTCGACTGGAGGACTACAGAAGTAGCAAGACATGGAGGGGAGGAGAATCCTGTTCGTAACCTCAGCCCAACTGCGAGCTCCGTTATTTCGTGAATTTATTTTGTTTTGTTGACTATCAACAAAAGTGGAGTACCGGAAAACAACATAAGTTATGACATATGTTCATGTTAGGGAGTTATTGTTACATCTTCCTAAGAATCAGAACTGATTTCATACGACATACATTCCAAATGCTTTGTTTGTAAAAATGTATATTTGTTTTAAATGTATGAATATATGAACGAAAATAACATGTTCAACAGGAAGAAATAAGACGATGTATTAACAGCAAGATGAAATAATTCTACATTTTAAATATAAAGATGAGCAGGAACTAACTGCATTTCCTATTGGCTTCAAAATAAGCCGTTTAATTTATAAAATTTAGTAAAAAATGAAGAGGTCAAATTAACTTCGAGAGAGTCTCCGAGAAGAAGCAATATTTGTGCAGGGTATGACCTAAGTCTACTTACTCTACTTCCCTATAATCGTTCCTTATAAAAGAATACAAAGTGAGGTTTATTCCAAATGAAAAGCATTTCCGAATAACATTTTAGTATAATGAATAATTAATATGTGCGAAAGGTAGAATTCATGAAACGTTTGTAGTGCCAACGAATAATGACCCATGAAACGCAGCCCAAATCCTTCAGTCAAACATTATAACCATTAAACAATTGCATCAAAAATAAAACATACATATATATATATATATATATATATATATATATATATATATAAATATATATATATATATATATATATATATATATATATATATATATATATATATATATAAATATATAAATATATATATTATGATGTGTGCTTTCGGTTTGTACTATAAACTGAAGGTTAGGACGAACGATGTGGTCTTTTAACAGATATTTATTATGTGTGGGAGCAAAGATTCTGTGGAGGGGCCATCAAACGCTATGAGCTCTGGTTTCTAAGATGCAGAGGCAGACTACCTATAACTCGTTCCTTATGGAACGAGCCCTTCGCACCGCCGTACGGGTAAATACTCGGTTTCAAGGACAGTGACCAATCAGTCTGAATCCATGGCTTATAGCTGTCCAGGGTCATCAGGTCAACAACTTGTAAATCGAATCAGAAGATTGATCAAACCTCCAGATGGTTATTTTCATATCTTGGGAAATTACAACGCGATTACCGATCAAGGGATTATGTCGTTGCCTGGAAATCCCAAGATGACTGACTTTCACTCACTCATCCACATACTGACCTCACACTACTGCGGCAGCTTTGAATGAAATATTTCAAGTGTCTGCATAATAGATGTTCAGTATTTAAGGGGTATAAAGATCAATGGGCGTAACCTTCAAAATGAAAACTTTACAAGAGACGCAACAGACATGTAAACTGTTTTCCCAGGATTTTCATCAACTAATTTTAATGTTTTAATTAATAAAAAAAATTGTGGACCACTAACAAAAATATACTCTCATTTCTCATACAACGGAGGAAATCGAGAGAAACCATTTAAAAAAATAAATGTCATTTTCAATGATTACGTGACCTTTTGACCGTCGATATTAAAAAATACATATTTATCTTAAAACTTTATTTTAGTTTTTTTTTTTCTTATCAATTTAGAAATTATTTATTCGTTTGATAACCAATATTTACTCAACTTATTTCTATGAAAAAAAGGGGATTAAATGGAAGTAATATTTCATAGCCAACATTTACGCTAGGAGATTATCGATCCAAGATATTCTCGAATCACTATCCTTATTATACTCGAAGCCCTAACCCAAAGAAGGATCAGGTACCCATTCTAAAGAGGCTGTGTGGAGCTCCTGGAGTGTTTCTCCACCCCAGAATCGATCTAAGGCCGATAGTATAGAAAATAAATTTTCTGCCACGGGACTAGAGAGGACGGACACATCCACTGCCCATACCCACATGGCACAGCCTTTTTTCTAGTACTTCATCTCTATGGCATACTTTTCATGAAATCTAATATTTCCATTGGATAGAGCTATCCCACATTCTTGTAGGATGTCTTTGCTTTGGTTAACCCTAATTAGCTCAATTCAAAATATACTCTAAAGAAATGAGGTCGGTGCTGCGGACTAGCCACCTCGTTAGTGTACAAGATGGCCACATTGTTAAGCATGAAAAGATAAATAGCATCACATGATCTTCGAGGAAGTCAGTGTTGTTATGCCATGCATTGAGGGTTAACCTCTTTTTATGTGTCCTAATTTAAAGCATTATCTTCCTGTCTGAGAATTATATCTTTTGCATTGCATTGAGGGTGCGATTCGATGGAATTAGATTGACGGAGGTGTAAACAGCGACTCTGGACTCATCAGAAAACACAAAACCAAACCGAGATATATACAGAACAGTGAGACGACATGGACAACCAGAAAATATTGTTACCATACTATACAATGAGAGAGGTACTGCCATGGTATGTGTGCGCGCGTCTGTATGTGTGTTTGTGTGTGTGTGTTTGTTATTTCATAGAAAAACGGTATCTTCAAATTTCCTCTGAAAGGTGTGAACCAGGAACATATTAATTGTGTTTGATATTTGTATCTTGTTACATTACTTTACATTTTTTCCTAATTTGTAACAAAAACCAAATTAAAGTCATTTGCATTTGTTTGCTTATTTTAGTTTTTATATTAATCCGAATAGGCTAAGGTATTTAATTTGTCTAAATTCCTCTAAACTATATTAGTGGCAATACAAGTGTGATAAAAGTTGTTAAGTCGTAATTTACAAAAATCAAGCCATCCTTAAATGACCACTAGAACCGAAATAGCATTCAAACCATCAGTATCATCAGTATAAAAAAAAAGTAACCTTTTAATTACTTTACATTGTTTTTATAAAAATAACAATAAAATAATATTTGATCAAATCATTTTAATAAACTAAATACATATTAAATAATAATATTGATACGCATGAATGAATTTTTCATTCAGTTTAAATAGTCATATACAAATATTTATCTCAGGGGTAGCTGTAGAAAAAAAATTGTGAAAAATAAATAATAAAGAAATAAATGCAATGATATAAAATTTAAACTATAATTTAAAATATTGTCGAGTTTCTACTATCGCCTAATTAGATCATTTTGTGAAAAAGTTGTTTTGTGCTTTGCTTATTATTACAATTTAATGAATCTTAAATAAACCAATATTAACCGTTTGGTGCGTGATATGTACCAAAAAAAAAAAAAAATGGTAAAACTTCCCATAATGGTACGGTTGTTTTGATAATATTTCGAAAGCTGCATCTCTCTCCAACTAATTTATCTATTAATATATAGGAAAGTTTATGGCCAGAATATGTCTGAACGACCATCATAAACTGTTCCTATTAATGACATCACCTTATATGGTAGGATATCAAGAAGTCTTCTACGAAATAGAGAAAGTTGGAAAACGTCCTCATAGTTTTGACAAAAAGCTCATTTATACTGAGGATTATAAATTTGCAAATTGAAAATTCTCAAAATTTGCTGTAAATACAAACCTATAATTTCCTGCTGAACAAAAATGAAATACCATTATCAAAAAACGTGGATGTTTATTATGCTGCCGTACGATCAATAATTTATTACGCTTGCCAGATTTTGGGAGACCATAGTTTTGAAGAAATAGAAAAACTGAATATGTTTTTATAAAAAAATATATCTCCCTTCCTGTTAATTACCCAGGCTACATTTTATATCTGGAATCTAATTTAAATCCAACATTCTTTCATAGTTTATATTTGGATTTACAATATTTACAAAGGGTACTTTCTTTACCAAAGAGGAGACAACCTAAAATTTTGGCAAAGGAAATAATTAAAATGAAAATATTTTGGCACAAAGAAAACTCGGAACATTGTGAAAGATTAAATATTCCATTAGAATAGGAAAGTGATAAAATAATTTCACGTATTTTGGCTGAATTAAAAAATAATTGTAAGGCGGATATGATGAAGAAAGCCAGAATGTCTAATTATCATGAGCTTTATAAGGATTTAAACAGAGATTTAGGTGACAGGCATTACATGCCAGATGTGAATAAAATGAACTTTATTAAGTTTATTTTTAAGATACGAGGACAATTAGTCCATCTTAGCAATAGTGTAATGAGGAGTGAACAACAAAGATTGTGTACTCTCCGTAATTTAAGTGTAATTGAGGATTTACACCACTACGTCGCTGTTTGTTCTATTTTACAAGAATATAGGGTTAAGTATAAATATCATTTAGTATATTTATATTGAATAAGTGACAGGCAAAGACATAAGTCTGCATCCGAAAGGAAGGCGGACCGGGCTAGACCAAAAAAACCTGATATTAAAAAAACAAACAACCATAGTCGGAAACTATTCAGGAGTCATTTCACAGAGACACTGATACAGGTCTATTTAAGTGTCATAACAAATCTAATAGTTCCTTTTGGAGAATCGTTCAGCAATATAAGGACTTCTATTTGAAGAACCAGTAAGAAGTTAGCCGGTTTTTATTAAGATAACGCACTTGGGTCCAGCTTAAAGTCTAGAAAGAAATAATCAATTTTAAGATACCGACCACTAAAGTACACTGAAGTACAACACCTGCATTCATAAAAACAAGAAAAGGATCTGAGAAGAGTTAAATGAAGTTAAAGAGCTTTTTGAAAAAACTTTCGGAAGTCTAGAGTAGCTGACAGAGAGGGAGGAGCTTAAGCCTAAATCTACCAAGAATACCACCTCTCTTAGTAGGAGCATTGGCCAATAATAATGACGTAGGAGATGGAAACTCCACCTCGACAATTTTATAGCCAATCATAAAAATCATCTATCCCCTACCAGTAGAAGAGATGGGAGCAACGGAAAAAGAGGATATACGCCCATATCTGGGAACTCTACCCTTCCTGATGATACGCCCTGAAGAGTGGCTGCTGGCTGTGATGTATCCTTGCCCTGAAGATAGACTGATCAGAGATGATCTGCAGGAGATACTCATCAATCATCAATTCCCTCAGATAAGTCTTGTATAATATTAACAATGACCAGAGATATTACGTTTTAAAAATTTAATGGTTAAATTAATCTAATCAATCTGAATTATTCTCTAATTAAGTAAAAGTATATGAGATAAGTTTTAATCAAATAAAAGATAGTTTCATTAAGAAAGTTGTTGCTCCTTAGCCACTATAAACTCTAATAATATAATAACATCATTAGTCCTGTAAGTATATTGATTAACTAGTGAATAATGGTAAACACAAAACTTAATGGAGAAGTGTCCCATTTGGAGAACATAAAAGGTGTTTTATCTTTATTCATACACTTAAATAATTTTAGGATAATCATCTTCAATGATTACCCAATGGCATCCCTTAACAAATACGCATAATAATAACACATATAATAATGTAACTCAGGTCACTGGAGAGTAAAGCCTGGAGAGCAATACCATTTCAATAATGGCTTGTCAGAGATTAGAGAATAAGAATTAGAATAATTAGAACCCCTATTTTT
Source organism: Rhaphigaster nebulosa (assembly GCA_948150685.1). Classification (NCBI taxonomy): domain Eukaryota; kingdom Metazoa; phylum Arthropoda; class Insecta; order Hemiptera; family Pentatomidae; genus Rhaphigaster; species Rhaphigaster nebulosa. The sequence continues at coordinate 202,145,670 of OX411306.1, forward strand.
GGCTCCATAATCTACGTTAAATTTCGTGAAGAATTGATATCTAACTTGATTTTTAATAATGGGCCTTGCATGCGTCGAGAATGAAGAATGTGCGAAAAATACAATATTAGACATTTTATCTAATACGACGTGTCACTTATTTTTCAACGAATCTTGTCACTTCGTTTTCAAAAAAGCATACCCATTGCGAAATAAGCAAGTGGTCGACACACTTAAGTAATTTGTTTACACATCTTCTATTTTTGTTTGTTTAATTAACATAATAGAATGAGGCACACCTTTTGTGTACGTAATAACTTTTATTTTTATATTTTCTTAATAAAGATCGTATAGATATGTTTTCTATTATGACTGTATCTAAATATACAGCTATTGGACAATACTTGCAAACAGGTGGATGTAATTTATACTGATTTACGGAAGGCTTTTGACAAGGTGAATCATAATATGCTCTAGTTAAATAGAATGGGTTTATCAATGGACTATCTCAGATTATTAGCTTCCTGTTTAAATGATTGAACTCAATCCGTTGCGATAAATGGTGTCCGATCTAAATCTTATAATGTCTTCTCTGGGTCGCCCCAAGGAATCAACCAGGGGCCTTTACTGTTCCTTTTTTTATAAATGATATTAGTAAAATATTCAATATTAAATATTAGATACCTAGTATTTGCTGATGATTTGCAGTTTTTTCAAGCTGTTGGTGGTATTGAGGATTGAGTTAAACCAACTTGATCAGGCAAATTTTATGAGGTGGTGTTCCAAAAAATTATTGAATTTAAATATTCCAAATTGTGTGTTCTCGTACACGAAGAAAATGAGTACAATTCTCGATAGCTTTATGGTATGGAATGAAACATTGGATAGATTTGGGGAAGTAAAAGATTTTGGAATATTATTTGATAGTTGTTTGACGTTCAAAGCTCATATTAGCAAGGTTTATTTAATGAATGTCCGGAAAATTGGTTTTATTAGAATAACTTGTTCTGACTTTACTGATTCTGAAACACTGTTACTTCAATTTAATGCATTTGCAAGGTTTCATATTGAATATGGTGCTCTTATGTGGTTCCCAGTAACCATTATAGGAGTAACTTTGATAGAAAGGTTGCAAAACCGATTTTTAAAATATTTATTTTTTAAGAGATATTCAAACTACCCTGAAAAATCAGTAAACGCTGGAGTTTAATGTGAAAATGTCAAATGTCAAAAACATTTAAGAGCTATATTTACAATGCCAGCAATTCGTCACCTTGTTACACTTGTCAAAGGCAATATTGATGATATGACCATGCTTGGTAAACTTAACTTCAGAATGGGAAGGCAGAAGGAGGATTTTTATTTTATTAAGAACAAATCGGAATGTAGGAGCCCTAATCGGTACATTGCTGAACTGTGGAACTCTCTAGGTGGCATATTGGTCTCGATCTGAGTTATTCTTAGAATCATATTGGGCATGTTAATATAGTTAAGCATTTGCCAGTCATTTAATACATGATATTTAGATATAGTGTGCAATTTCAAAAGTATTTAATCATGTAATTATTCTCATTTTAATACAATTATAAAGTGGTATTTCTGTCTTTTTTATGCTAAAAGTTCAATATAACTATTAGATTGTTACAATATTGTTTCTTACTTACGTCTATATTTAAATGACTCAGAGCTAGGGCTGATTTTTCTAATTTTTTTTTTATTCCAATATTCATTGTTTTGTTTAATTGTTTTAAGTTTCATTGTATTACTTTTATTTTATTTTTTTTTATTCATATATAACTTAGGTTGGTTACAGTTTGTGCATATCATTTTATTTAACTCGTTCAATATATTTGTAATTATGTATTCTAAAGTTATGTAATAAATAATTTTGATACTACTTGTAATTGGGCTTTAGCCTGTTGGTGGAGGTTGGTAACCTATAGGAATAACCCGTCATGTTTACCTCAATAGGAGTAGTAAAGAACGTTAAATACCAATATCTTTTTTTTTTAAACTAAAACAGCGAAAATGCATAGTATTTATCTGCTTTATCTTTTCTGCTCAAATTTTTTAATAAAATAATTCAACCTAATACTGAATGCCCGCTTGATTTAATTTAGTGGCAAATCAGATAAATAAAATCCGAAATAAGAGGTATAATATTTTTGTGAGAGTCTCAAAATTATTGTTATCTAAAATATCGTTCTGATGTTGTTTATTTCATTGCAAATGGCTTTAAATTTATTGTATCATAATTTCAATTGCTACACCAATAATCCTTCAATTATCTGTGGTATATTATTGTATTATACATACATACAATTGATGTTTTTCAAATAATAAATAAAACCTTCATACCTCGTTCTCACTTTCCCAAAATACACAATGCCCTGCAATACTCATTGTTATTTCTGTAAGCAGGGCCAATTGTTAATCATTTTAATGCACGCTAGATGCATCCAAGGACGAGACAGAGAAACAATAAGGCATAAAGACAAAGACATCAGACTGACAAAAGCCTGATAAGACACAGCTCTCATCCGACTACCAGGAAATAGTTGAGTAAGTCGGACACGTCGTTATCAGTATTGTACCATCGCACCTTCCTAGCAGAGGAGAATGATAATACCGCAGGAGGAAAATAAACTGTATCGTAAAAATAAATTAGGACTAAAAAATAAAACAGTTCCTATTTTTAGCCTCTCGCTAAAAACAATGTGTTGTAAATACCAGCAGATTGCTAATCACTTCAATACTACATAGAAACCAACATTCCACCTTGTAAAACGTATCACTCTGGTACTTATTTATATTCTCAAAAAATTATAAAAGAATTCTCGTCTATGATTATAGAAAACCAAACGATTATTCAATTCTTTTTTATTAGTATATTTAGCAAGATAACCTTCCAAATGTTTTCATGTAATTTATTGCTTCTTATATACAGCGATTTCAACCCTTTCCAGAGGACTAAAATTACAATCACCATTGAGTAAAACAATAATTCTCTATCAGCAACATCTTTTAAACACTACTTATCATTATTTTTGTACAGAGGTTCCTTCTGTCTTCATTACAACATCGTATTTTGATGTAATTGTATAAAATTTATATTTCGGTTCAACTTTACAATCAGGACCCGTTATTATTTGCTGTGGCCGAACTTACCCGAAGGTCGTCGCACTAGCACTCTCTAACGCCATTTGTGCTAACTAACTGCTTTCTATTCAATTCTAAAATTTGTATTCACTGGAATATTATAATTATTACTGCTTTAATTAGATGTTATTTAAAATTATTAGTGCTGTCAACTTTCGGTGGTCTGGGGAAGTTGCATAAATAATTTAAAGCTGTAATAATTTAAATTAGGGTAAGGGCCCGACCTCAACTGCAAAGGAACTTTTGAGGTTTTGTATATCTCCTGAGCGAGCTTAGCGTGCGGAAATCGACAGCACTAATAATTTTATATAATATCTAATTAAACCAGAAATAATTATAATGATTCCGAATGTTAGAATTGAATACAAAGCAGTAAGTTAGAACAAATGGCGCAGGAGCGTACTAGTGCGGTGACCGTCGGGTGAGTTCGACCAAAGCCAGTGAAAAAACGTCCCGATTGTTTGTAATCATAAAATTGTCTACAGGTAATCAGTATATTCACTAACATAGGTTGATAAATTTTCTAATGATACAACCTAGAAATAGAAGCAGAGCAGACTATACAGTACTCGCAATACTGAACGGTTGTGAGGGTTTAGCGGTCCTAAACGGACTCGGTCGGACGCACCAAAGGGTTTTATTATAAAGAGATAATTGTTCATCGCCGGTACATATTATTATTAATATGATAATCAGATTATATTTCTTATTTCTACATAATTTGTACCCTGATAATTTGTATCCGTTGTATCTTCTATATTGCTGTTTTTTTTTTTGTTTTTTTTTTCATCTCTTTCTTCCATATTTAGAAGCCGTGTATATATTTATCAGAGTTTGTTGTGTAATTTGCCATTGTATAATCTAACAATGTAATATTATATAATTTATATTCGGATAGTCATATACATGATATTTTTAAAAACATTACTAATTCATATTTTAATATTAAGATTCATATCCCAAAATAAATTGTTAACTTGAGTTTTCATGAAATATAACGAACAGAAATTATAATGTACAAAAAATCAATTAATCAGTAACCTAATATTTATATAATTTAAATTACTGAAGGGCTAATAAAACACCTAAGTATAATAAATGTTTGAATCAATGTGAGAACTGTCGTTTTATAGAGGTAGAAAAATTTTACTATTTTCTACAAGCATTTTTACTGATATCTAAATTTTTTTTTAAACAATTTTTCTAAAAACCACAGAGGCTTACCCTAAGTCTAAGTTATAAATGGGCTATGGAAATTAGAAAAAAATATATTTTAAACAAAATCAAAACAGTAATTTAATTATAATTCAGCTCCCATTCCTTTTTTTATGTTAATCATAGTTGACATATACATGATAGTATTTTATTGATGAAAATTCATAAGTGAACTTATAACTTGAATTTTTTTCATAATTTTTTTTTCGCTATATATCATTCTGTTTTTTAAAAATATTAATTGTAAACTAAATGAATAATATACATCATATACAAGGTTTATCACATTGTTATAACATATTTTTATTCTTGAACACAAACGAACCATTTCTTTTATTTAATACTAAGAGAAACATAATACTGTTTCTCATAATTACCAAAGCTCAGGAATGTTAAAAAAAAAGTTATTTTGAAATTCTAGAGTTATACTGAACTGTAGCATTGAATCGATTAATTTTTAGATGTTAAAATAATAAACTTTTATTTAATTTATTTAAATTGTTCAAATTCATTTCAAACAAGCCATGAATATTTACGATTTATTTAATTCATTATTGCCTGCAATATACATGCAGTGTTAACGAGTGCATTGCATATATATTAATATAATAGGATTAATAAGAAGATAATTAGAAAAAGATAAAAAACAGTTGATCATAAACATGATGGATTATTGTTTATTTTCAAATCAACTGTTAAATGGCTATCCGGAAACGTCTAGAAGCTTTTTCATTTTTTTTTCAACCCCTCTATTTGAGTACATTTTGAGATATTTCATTTTTAAAAAGGAAAAAAAAAAAATTGTAAACAAAATATCTTGTGAAAAGTTTGTGCGAGTTACATTCTGTGAGAATTGAATTACGAAAATTTTAAATAAATATTTTAAATTAAAAAAGTATATTATGATTATTGGGGGTCCATTGCCTAAAAGCAACTAGTCCTAGGTAATAACGAAAAAAAAACTTGAATAAATCAAGAAAGCAATTATTTAGAGCGTAACTTTCCTGACACAAAAAGGTTTTGTATTTTTTAAGTATCTAGAAAATCGTAAAACTCGCAAACCAAATAAGATTTCGCATACTTGGACACTGATATAACACTACATAATCCAAGGTTACTTTCCATGAACGTGATTTTTTTTTTTTTTTTTTTTTTTTTTTTTTTACAGATTTCGAAAGTGATAGTTAATTTGGGAATGAGCCTACTATGCCAATTGATATATCCGGAGGAGGTATATTTATTTAAGTAAACTTACAGCATTATTAGAGCTTGAAGAATATTCTATATAATCCTACTTCAAAGCTTATCACAAACCATACAGAAACTCTGGAAATTCTATAGTAAGTAGATTTATAAACTGCAGCTAACCAACTCAGATTACCGAATGGAAATTTTGATATTTCTTCAAAAGAATATTTTTTGCTAATAAAAATAAAAAATACCAACCATATAATAATGTATTGGTGAAAATAATATTATAAAAATATCGATGCGAAATAAAGAAAATATATCAACGGAAGAAAAAAACCGCCAGCAAAGAAAATATTAAGGTAGAAATATCCTGCGAAAATATAATGCAAAATAAAATACATAAAAATGATGTGGACATTTGGCACTTACCATACATACAACGTACCTTGTCCCCACATAACTCCCTCAATGTATTCAAACCGTAGGCAGTTATGGACTCTAGGGATAGTCTAAGGACACTCCTGGCCGCACCAAATCCTTTCCTGGATAACATATTCCACCAAAGATGTCCTTAACACACTGTGGAGAATGTGTGCTCTAATCCTGCATCTAGGAGTCCTACGCCTTTTGAAATATATCTGTACAGTTCTCATCCTTTGTCAATGTCAACGAGAATGCATAGAAATGCAAAATAGTTCTTAGATAAATTGATGCCTGTTATATACAGTGACTAGAACAAGTTTGCTATTTGTTCAACAGCTATAAATTTCATATACTTGCTATTAGAAACAACCTATGTACTATTGCTACCAATTAAACAAGTAGCTGAAGGACGCTTGAAACGGACGAGACCAAGGTAATAGGTTGTTACATGATGCGATGAACACCTCCGAATGTTCGGCGAATATAGTTCGATACATCGAGTGGCCATGCTATAGGTCAGGCGTGTCAAACATGTATAAAAATAGAATAAAGTGGAACATTATTAAATACTATACAAAATTTAAAATAAACTTGTATCTATTGAGGGAATAAAATTATGCGCAATGAATAATTATTTGAAATTTCTATAAATAATTACATTGGATAGCTTTGGAAGGGGATAGCCTTTGGATAGCCTTCGAATTAGGGGGATGCTTACTAAATAATGTACATAAAATAATTAAATTTACAAATTAATTACAAATTTTTCATTTAAAGGAAAATTATCGAAATCACTTTTGAATAAATAAAATAAAGACAAAAAATTAGCGTTGCAATATTAAACTATTATTCTAATTATCCAAGATATCAAGTAATAAATACAGCAAAAAATATAATTAACAAAGGAATAAGTTAATAACAAAGAATAAATAATAACATAAAATTAGGAAATTATAATGATAATAAAATGAATTGTTATAAACTAATTATTAAGGATATAAATGAAATTACTAGTATACGAAATATAATTCATAAAATTGATTGGAAACAATGCATAAATAAATTTTATGTAGGCGAAACATCACAACAATTCATTCGAAACATCACGAAACTTAAAAACAATAATTAATGGACATATAAAGCTAAAATTTTGAATACACCAGAAAATAATAAAAATAGCCAAATAGTTTGGCCAATAGTCTGTCAGTGCTGTTATCAGAGTATTTGTGAATGTTGGGGCAGTGGTGAAAGTACTGCCGATGTTTGAATTGGCCGTTCCCGAGCGGTTTTCGTTCACACATCAAAGGAATTTGCTATTGCCATTGCATTCTATCCACACCAGTGACGAACTGTTTGCCCAACGGGTTCCTCATTTTTACCAAAATATTGGAATTCATAATTGTTTTTAATTTAAAGTTGGTATTGAAATAATCAATGATTATTTGATAACTTTTGGTTGTTAATTGGATTTATTTTTTTGATTCGTACTATTTTTCTGTCTAAACCATAACTGTTTTTAAACCATATATTTTTACAAACATCTAGCAAATGACACGTCAAATGGTTTTCCATGTGTATCGATGCCCTATTTGTACTTTCACATTTCAAATTTCATAAGCATTGGCATGTTATTCAACCAACGATTTGCCATTGGTGTGCAGTCGGCGTTAAGCTGCGTACGCACTTGTAACAAACTGCATTTCCGTTCCTCCGTACAGAACAAATGCCTGGATCGGAGCGGCATAACTTCAAAGAAATGATGTTTGGGAGAAGAGATCGGGGCCGATCGCTCCGTTGGCGGTTTTTCAGCGACGCATCAAAGAAATGTTCGGAACGGTGTGAGACTATTGTAGGATCCGTCGTCTCCCTTCTCTTGTATGTTCTGTGAATTTTCAATATTTTATAAGTTTGTGTTTGGTTACTTCTCCGAGAAAAGGCTAATTAAGCATGCAGTGGGAAAAATATGAAATCCTCGACCAACGCGTTTTTTTTTTCCTTTTTTTCAAAACGTAATCAATCAAAATGTACGCGGCTGCTGACACTTGCTGCTGAGATGCCAGGATTGATTCTGGGGCGTGAACTCAACCACAACTTCAGAGGAAAGCTCGATTCTTCCGATCGCCTTCCCGTCGGGAGAAGGGAGTTCGAAGAACGGAACGATGCCCTTTCGATCGCGTCCACACTAATCTCACACCGTTCCAACCATTTCTTTGAAGCGACGGTGAAAAACCGCGATCGGTCCCGATCCGTTCTTCCGAACATCATTTCTTTTGGGAACATTCGGACAAATATTCGGCGAAACGTCCATAGCATCGTGTAGTGCGGCTTTATCATTATAGTAATTGACGTATTCATAGCTTTGGATGCAAAGCAATGCTGATCATAATTAGCCTGGGTAATGATTAATTGTTCCTATATTTAAAAATTGGTATATAATTCAGGCAGAAAACGATACAATATTTCAACTTACAGAAAACATGACGAGTCGAAGAGTAATTTTTATTTTATTTTTGTAATTATTTATTTCAACAGAAACAAATTAAAAATATGAAAATATGGGAATTTTTGGAGTACAGGAGCTCAACTGATAAAGCTGAGGACCCCATGCATGTAGCTGATGTGTTGAAACGCCCATGAATGCTAAAATAAAATGCCTAAGAATGGAGTTAAAAAACTATTTCAGACCTATTACACCATTTAAATAATAAATTATTTAATACAATGACTGAATGTCATGACAATAAAATTTGTTATATTTAATCTATGTGTGTGAGCAGCACATAACAGCACATACAAACATACTTATATACAACAGCTTATACGAATGTTTGTCAATTTTTATTTTTTTATACGATTTGTACAACGTCGTATGTAATAAATTTTAATAATTAAGTATTTTGCGTTTATTAGAATTAGGAATGTTGAAGTAGTCTGTCGGTTTAACGTTACTACAAAGCACAAGATTGTATTGCTTCCTCATTTACTACCTACAGCATTATAATTTGTACCAAAGTAATTGAAGTGGAAATATGGGAGCATACTGACTAGTATCATGCCGAACCAACATCTTAATCTAGACGTTATGCTATGCCGAAATTAATCATCACCACCGCATCTTCCTAAGTGCTATACCGAGGGAAGAACCCTTCCAGCCACACAAATCATCGGATGAGGGCTTGTGGAACCGTGCGACATTCCAAGCTTCGTTCTCCTCTACCACACTTGGGGCTGAAAAATATTTGAGAGGAGGCCCAGACCAAAAATTTCAAATTTAAATCAAAAAGAAAAATTATGTTCTAACAGCATGATCATTACAAAATACGATTAATCTAATAGTTGAAGCTGATGAGTTATTATCTGTCCTACACAGATCGAATATTATAAATAAATTTAATTAGTTCATACATCGCTGCATATCCCTGAAGTTTCATCTTAATTGGATCAATATTTTAGGAAAAGGAGAGATCCTCGAAAATATCAAACGATGGCCATAACAGAACGCCAAACATGTTAACCTTCTTTTTTTGCACTCTTGGACGTCTTCCATCGTATAACGTAACTTGGGCTATTCGGACCCATTAGGAAGTTAATTGGGCCCACCTTAAAAAGGTTTAAATTAAACCTAGGTTTCTTATTTCGAAAATATTGACATAATTTTCAATTTCTACAACAGGTTTTATGTTCCCGCTATATTTTTCGGTTTTGGTCCGTGTAAACCCTCGGGATCCAAGTAGTTCCAAATTATTGTATATTCTTACATTAGTGAGTGAAAGGAAACCTTTCGTCATCACGGTCCATCTTTCGTGAAAATCTGTTATAATAAATTTAATATTTGAGTTTATATCAATAACAAAATTAAGTCCTTTAGTTTAACAGGTAATAGCCACATTTTTTAAATCTACGATAATTTTAATTTTAGCGTTCGGAAAAACGTAACTGATTATTACTGTGCTTTAATAAACACAAGTACAAAACCTGTATAGTTGCAGATATGTATATATTCGAATAACTAAATAACAGTTCCTTTTATTATCTTTCAAAGTTCAAACAAGGGAACTAGCTACCTGGTTCCCTTAATTCAGTAGAAAAATTATCTTGAGGAATTATATTGGCGTTTATCTGAACCGTAAAGACGTGAGACCAGAACAGTGAGTACACTTAAACAGGCAGTAAAAGCCAAGCTTGCATGTTCAGGATCAATTTGAGGGCATTTATTATTTGTTACTCGGTGGACTGGATACCTTAGTAGAAGGTCTTAACCTTCTGACCTCAATAGCTACTAATTTGGGTTATATATAAAGTGGAACTCCGTTTATTTGAAAAAAATGTGGCCAAGGCTATCTCGGATGTTGGAAAATTCCGGATTAGAGTTGATGTGATCAAAAATTAAATATTCTTATTTGAGTTTTAAACTGACTATTTAATAATGCTTTTATGATACTTCGGAATATTTAGATAAAATATTTTTAAAAAACACAATAACAACGGGTTAACAAATATAAGCCGTACGCCTTAAAATTTGATATTGCTTGGAATAGTAGTGCAATGTTATAAGAAAATTACAAGTTTACTGTTACTATGATTATGTTAAATATGATTTTTTATTGATAGAATCAATTACTGAGAAAATTATAAAAGCTAAAACAACAATGAATGTGCCTGAGGGCTAGATCGAAGCGACGGTGGGAGGATAACATATTAGAATCCAACCTTCAGTTTAATTAAACATTAATATTCTCACACAAGCATTATGCATAGGTTCCCATGCCTTACTAAACTCCTCTGGGTTATTATATACTGGACCAGTTATTAGGGAGAGCTGTGGCCATAATATGCCACTCCGGACATAGCGTGCATACCAGCCTGCGTGGGCATGTAGTCGTGTCCTCGGGATCTTCTATAGGTCACATAAGGGGAGGGGATTATGTATGCGTAGCATTATAGCATTCACAACATAGGTATATATATATATATATATATATATATATATATATATATATATATATATATATATATATATATATGTAACACTGTCAGGTGTTAGATTAATGTTTTTGTTTTAACATATGATTTGCTTGGTAGGTTATTCAAAAATTGTAATACGTAGTGTAGGAAAGAAGATTCTTAAAATTCAGTTTATTTCTTGTATTAATATTGTTTTATTTGTATTTCATTATCTTTTTAAACTTATAATGTCAATTTTGTATTTCCACCTGGGCTGCAGGATGAAGAACACCACGTAAGTTTGTTTAATATAAGTATTATCAAAAATAGTGTCACTTCTCTGAAGAAAGAAAAGGGATTTAAAAATGTCACTATAACCTTGGATGACACTTTGAAGCAAATTTATATGGATCAAGAGCAAAATTTTGTTTTCAATAAAATTTATTTAGACGAAGAAACTGAGACGCCTAAGACGAATGAAGGAGAAAACATGCGGTTTATTCAAATGATAAAGGATCTACAAAAAGGAATAAATGAAACCTCACGCTTGAAGAAATGGGAAGCGGAAAAAAAATTTAATTTAGAGAAATTTAATGGAAAAGGTGATGCCGTTGGTTGGCTCGAAAAATTTGAGAGTGAATGTGCCAGGTTTGGATTACGTAATGAGGAAAAATTGGAAGTGATGCGCGTATTTTTAGCTGGAATCAGCGGTAAAATGGTACATAGCTAATGTTAAGAAAGGAATACAAGACTGAGGTGTCGTAATACAGTCGTTTAACTCTGTTTTTGGTTTAAAAAACTGGGCGTATGTTCGCCACGCGATTAAATTTAGATATATCGGTGGAAGTTTAGTGGATTATTTATTAACAAAACAAAGACTCCTATTAGAAATGGAAAACGATATGACGCAGATTAGCCTAATAAATTTAATAGTGGTAGGGTTGTCGCTATGCGTGCAGCATACATTAAAAAGAACTGATATAACTTCAGTGGATGAATTGTTCGCAGAGGTCGCAAATTTCGACATTGCGCGTGTGCCATCAAAACCAAAGTTTAAACAAGATATACAACCAACAGCAGGCATAGAACTGAAGCAGAACAAACAACGAATATTATCCTTTACTGGAGTTAATAAAACTCCTTGCACTATTTGTGAGAGCTTAAACTACCCTAACCGATATCATCCAGAAAGAATTTGTAGAAATAAAGATAGGGTTAAGGCCGAGAGAAGAGTAAATATTAATGAAGTTGATGATGAAAAATAAATTTACCAGATAATGAATGTTAATGAAACAGAAGCATGACTAGCAAACTTGGACAGGGCACCAGAAAAATTAATCAAAATTTTAGCAAATATCAAAGGAAAATTTTTTGAAGCTTTATATGATACGGGTTCAACTGTTTCGTTAATACATAAGGATGTACTAGAAAAATTAAACATAACACTTTTAAAACGTGCGGATGTCCTGAATTCTTTATCTGGAAGTATTCTTGGAGAGGGAAGAGCAAAGTTGAGATTAAAAATAGGTAATATAGAGCATGATATGGAGTATTATGTTATAAATAATGATACATTTGGGTATAAGGTTTTACTCGGAATAGATGCTATTCGAACCTTTAAGCTTATTCAAGATGAAAATTTAAATATTTTGCAAAGAAAAAACAGAAGTGTGAGAAAAATTGAGAAAGAAAAAACAGCAAATATGCCAAAGTGGACTTTGGACCTGATACCTCAGGAAAAATCTAAATTAGTTAAAATCAAGAAGAATGCATTTATTACAAATTTTGTAAATGCATGACGAAGAAACTGAGACACCTAAGACGAATGAAGGAGAAAACATGCGGTTAATACAAATGATAAAGGATCTACAAAAAGAAATAAATGAAACCTCACGCTTGAAGAAATGGGACGCGGAAAAAAAATTTAATTTAGAGGAATTTAATGGAAAAGGTGATGCCGTTGGTTGGCTCGAAAAATTTGAGAGTGAATGTGCCAGGTTTGGATTACGTAATGAGGAAAAATTGGAAGTGATGCGCGTGATGATATATATACATATTTCACATATATATCTATCGAGGACGGTAAAAAAAAATTAAATGTCTAAAATAGCAGTTTTACAGGGGAACTAATACGTAAATTGCAGGATTTAAAAATGGCATCAATAAAGAAAATACTAAAAATGAAACGGATTTGATTTTTTATTTCTGGTTATATTTGAAAAATCCAAAATAAATTCATGAATCTATTAACTTAATTTATTTAATATATTTCAAAATAATTTGTAAAACTATTCATAGTTAGTTTTAATAATTTGAAGAAATTCTGTAAATGCATTAAAGATTACTGCGGTTAAACCATAATATAAATTGTTATTTAGTTTCATTAAATTAATTATTTACATTTTCAAATAAATTTCAATACTTTCTAAACTTTATTTTAACAATCCCTACTTTTTTTAGAATTACAATACAATAACTATACAATATTACAATACAATACCTACCTTTAGTTATGACTGGCTTAGGTTATTTTGAATTAAATTATTTGTATTCCTTAATTGCTTTATTTCTTGTTTTGCCCAAGTAAATAACACATTACCAAATAATGAAACGTAAATCTTTATTCAATTATCTTACTGATCTTGCATGGAATAGTACAATTTTTATATAAGTAACATTAATCCAAGATATTGGTTAATAACATGGCCGTCACCAAGTTTAAATACCTAAAGTTTGTGAGCATAACTATAACAGCTTCTTAGAAGACCAATAAAGAACTTTATGTTTTACTTTTAACTTCTCAATTACAAATAATTATTTTATCTGGAGGTTCTTCTTCTTCTCAGAGCCCGTGATTTATGTATATAAGAATTTATTTTTCAAATATGTTTCTGGTAAATTAATAAAACTGAGTATACAAAAAAAATACGAATTTTCACATTCGTTACTTAAACGCGGTGGCGACGATGTATTGCAATTAAAAATTTAAATATCGACGTTTTTTGAAAAAAGGTTCAAGCACCAAAAATTCAAAATTTTCATTTGATTATAGGGCGTGAACACCACCTCAATCGATTACCGCGCACAATATACCGAAAAAAAAATTGAAATTGCTCTAAAAATATATTATTGATGACGTAAGCACCAAATATAAATGACTCAGTCATCGCTCTGGCCTGAATCAGTGCTAGAAGCCTTAAAAGTATATTGTGATTAAAAAGGTCTTGCCACTTTAATAAATTCCCACTTTATATAATAAAGAATACAATTTTTTTAAATAATTGCTATTTGGGCAAAAATCGTTTTATGTGCTTCGTGTAAATTTTACATAATGGCGCTAACACCTTTTTTTTCGATATGAGTCTAGTCAACTTGTGCCAAACTTGTTAGCAAATTTTTAAAGATATGTAATAGAAAGTAGTAATAACTAAGATAATAGATTGAAAATAAAATATTTAATACGTAAATTTACCATTTAATATATATTTTTATATTTTACGTATCTAAATATGTTTATTTTTTAATATTAATAAAGATTTTTGTTAGGTTTGATAACGGCCACCAAAGGGCCGAAACTTTACAAATAAAATAATTAATAAACAAAAGTATGTCGGATTCACAATGGTTCACTCCTTATGTTTTAATAAAAATATCGTAAAAATATATTTTATAACCCCAAAAATAATTGTTCTATAAGGAAGAGAGAAAAATAACCAATCTAAATGTATTGTAAGTTTTAATGTCGAATAGTGCGAGGTCTGCTCTCAGTTCTACTACATGTAGGCCACTCAATGAGGAGGTTGAGGACAGAAATGATGGGACGGCCTAAATTGACTTCAGGAGGACTTTGTAGATACTAGCTAAGAGATAAACATCCTAAAAGTTTCCAGATCTAGGAGCAAAGACAAAAAAGGTAGGGGAAGAAAGTTTTGCTTTTCAGTTTTTTGTTTTACCTCGAAAACGGTTAGGTCGTTGCTGAAAACAAACAAAAAATTGAAAAGCATACGATTTTCTACAAGAATATTCCTATTATTTTTTTTTTCGTAGCTGTTATAGTTTAAGAAATATACGTACATAAAAGTAACAAAGTTGAATAAAAATCATTTTTGACTCGGTTCTATACTGGACTATAATTTCCATTTTATCGTATTTCTGTTTATTACTTTGACGAGCACATATTTCTAAAACTATAATATATAAGAAACAAATTAATAATAACATTCTTGTAAGAAATTTAACGCTCTTTCATTTTTTCTATTAAATATTTCAGGCTAGAATCAATCGTTTTTGAGATATAAACGAAAAAACAAAAAAACATGATCTTACCCCGCCCCCCTCCTCTCTTTGCCTCAACTCGCAGATCCGGGGACTTTTAGAATGATTATCTCACCGCAGTACCTTTTAACTAGTCCGATCAAAGCCCTGAAATCAATTTTGACCGCCCTTACATTTCCGCCTATAACTCTGCATTCATTCACTGGAATAATATAGCCGATGTGAAAATCCGTAAAGAGTAGTCAGCGTAGGAGGAAATAAAAGCAAATAAGCGCACACGATTTCCCCCTTTTCATATAAGACCTGTCGAGTATTGTCCTGGCAGGTGCTGCAAGAAAATATGAAAGACTCTCGTATCCTCAAAGCGAGTCCTTCGCGTTTATTATTCCGGCGATCTGTATTCAGAGGGGGTAGAAGACTTACGGCGTCATTTAGCTAACGGTATAATATTCTGAGTTGAATTATTTGCCAGGCGATTCAATATTGCGATATCAACTTCCTGCGATCAAAGTTAATAATATCCTTTTATTTAAATGCAAATTGGTTCACTAATCATAAGATAGACAAGGACACGCAAGAAGACTTTGAAACTGAAGAGGAAATAAGGTACTTCGGAGAAGATTTCGAGCAGCTGAAGAAACCAGGAATAAGTGGGTCTTTTATTTATTATTTTAGTATTTTTCACAAAAGTAACATGCTGTTACAGTATACTTAAAAAAAATGATAATAAAAATAAGTTAAATGGAAATGATTATGACCTCTGACTAAAACCTTCAATGTCTAAAAATCCTGGCTACGACACGCGAGGAAAGTGACATCTGGTTTTCCATATATGTCCTCACCTATAGTAGAAGGACATTTGGTATAGTGAGTCCATAAAAGGACCCAGATCAAGATTTAAATAACAATAATTTATAAAATAATAATACAGTTATTAGAAATAAGATTTAAAAATTAACGAATAGAAAAATAAAATATATGATAGAAACAAATAATAAATACTAAAAAAAAGAAAAAAAAAAGTTAAAGTTACTATTCTTTAGTCAGTGAGTCGAGCCAAATAAGTTAAAACTAATCAAAGTGTGCTTTGAATTAAACTCAGACACTTTGTTAATTGAGGGTTCTTTTGTTTTTCTAGCAACAAGAGAAAGAAAATTTAAATCCCTACTAATGATAGGAATACAATTAATATTTAACTAATAATAAAATATATAAAATAATTTAACTAATACTTGTATACAATTAAGTAATAATTATATTTTTAAAACCAACTGAGTTATTTTTATTTTGTAAATTATGAATAGTTATTTATGATATTCTCTAAACTAGAAAGAAAAGAACAGAAAATCCAATGACAAAATATTTATTATGAGGACTAGCAGTGTTCGTGCAAACTTCTTTAATATTCTTCGTATAATATATTTATTAGCATTACGTTAGTAAGTTTTATGATTTCGTCAATTATATTTTAATATTTCAATTTATATATATATATATATATATATATATATATATATATATATATATATATATATATATATACACACACAAAAATGCATAGGTTGTATCTGGATTAACCAAAATCAAGGATGTATAATTTGACGCACTAACATACTATGTAAATATATATATATATATATATATATATATATATATATATATATATATATATATATATATATATATATACATTACATATAGCCATAGACTCTCAATGTCAATTTTCTTATTTTATGGAAATAAATTCTCATGAGAATATATCTGTAAGAATTGTGAATAAGTATGTAAATCGATTTATGACAAAAAACGAGTTAGGTCCGCCCATTAAAAGTTTATGTACACCACCGGGTTTTAAAAGTTTACATCTACATCGTGTATAAATGGCTGAACAAGAAAAGAAAGAGTCAGGAAAATATCACTATCTGAAATTACATGATTCCTAAAAAGTCTCACGTTTATTAAAATTTTAAACTGCCGTTATGAAAAGTAATAATTTTCGTTGAGTCCTTATGAATATGTTCGGTTTGTAACAAGATTATGAGTACTCGTAAAATAATTTCTTTATAGATGATCCAACCCAGTTGTGCTTGATAAAGAAGAATAACAACTAAATAGATTTGCAAAGCTTAAATTGGCCCCCTATAAAGAAATCATTTTTCGAGTGATCAAAGTATTGCTCCAAGCTGAAGATGTAAATTTTTCATTTAAAAATAAATTCATTTAAATATTTCTCTATCTACATACCTATCTACAATTTTAAAAAGAAAGCACTCCACAGAACGTACCTGAAAAAAATAAATCAGAAATTAGTAACCTATAATCCAAAGTTCAATAAAATAATGTTAATGTAAATAGAAAATATTGTGGAGATAAAATCTTTTAAAGAAAAGGAATTCAAAAAATAAATGTTCTGAGAATATTAGAATTGAAGGCAAATAAAAAAATGTTAGTTTTTTTAGAAAGCTTTAGATTTGTCTGAGGAGTGACATAAATTGCTCGATTTTCCAAGAAGAAATACACTAACAGAATATTTATTAAAATTAAAGTTGACTCTCTAAAAAAGTTAGAAGAGATTATTTTCTACGACAGGTTATTTTTTATTTCAACCCTCTCTAGATTTTCAACCCCGTTCAACCACCCCCGAACAGAGTTATTATTCGATTTGTGGAGGAGGCAAAGGAGGCGGATATTATAGGAAGGTCCTGTCAAAGAGAACAGGCTATGATATACCTGGCAATTTCCTCTTGGATACTACAACTGTTTTATTTAACGAATGTGCTACCTGATCTACGCTTCCACAGGGATTATTGAATTCAAGGGCTGATGGGTGGCTATAGCTTCCTGGTTTCGATTAGGACAGAGGTATCGGAAATAAGCGGCTGATTCGTATCTTTATCAACAGAATATCAGCATGGTTTGATAAATAACTATTGGGGAGGCACGTACGTAAAAAGTTATTATCAGTGAATAAGTAGGAAGAGTAGAATTACATTAAATAGCGAAATAGGTTTTATTACCGTAAAATGAATGCTTTACTAGTTTTCGTTAGTATTATTTTGTAAGATTTTGTATAAAACATAATCGTATTTAGTATTACTTACATATATAGTAAAATACACCTCGTGTACAATTTTATACAGTAGGTTTTTATATACATATATATATATATATATATATATATATATATATATATATATATATATATATATATATATATATATATATACATATATCAAAAATGTTCATGAAAAACATACTTGACAGACAGACTAATGTGAAAAACACATTAAAATATGATTTTAAAGAATTTAAAATTAACCCAAAACTTTATTCAAACTGAAACTTAGCAACCACAGTATGTTATTTTATTTACCGCAAAATACATTGAAAAAATGTAATAATAATATCAGATATGTAAATAAGATAAAATGGAACAGATATGAATTCTCTAAAAAATAAAAAGAGGAAAGAAATAAGAGAAAAAGACATTTAAAAAAATATGTTATTTTTTTTTGTTAATCTGTTCGTATATGAAGGGGTGAATAGATGAAGGAGGTATGTAACAGCGAGTGGGTTTTGAGATATTTAGTTATAAAGTTACTATTGTAGTACTTTTTTAGATAATTTTTTTTTTTACGTTTTTACTAAAATATTTCAATAAAAATTTTATCCAGTTGGAATTTTTGTTTTAATATGACTTTAAGTTATTATATATATATATATATATAACCACCTTCTTCCAATCACAAAGTTCGTATTTTGGTTTATTATTTTCAATAATAAACTTTTGTAATCGATCAAAAAAAATTAATTAATCCCCTCTTTCAAAATTTGAGGTACAGGTTTTTGAGATACGGTGTTTTGGAATCAATATACCAAAGCCCTTTAAAACAAATATTAGTTCCTTAGAGCTACTAGGTAAGGATAATATTGTATGCGGAACAAAATTTCAATTTGCAGTTGACAACGATGAAGGAAGTATGCTACATTGTTGATTCTTTGAACTGGTGGAACAGTTCTCCAATTGGTATTGGACTACCAAATACAACATTCCTCCTTCTTTTACCATGGTGGAACAAGTGGGTATCTGGTATTTTACATTACGTGCCTCTTTTATCCACTACAAACATATTCAGTAAAATTAAATGGCAAGAGGAAAAAGGAACTATTGGTTATATGTTACATATATCCTTCTTCCATTAGAAATTAACTTTGGTGTCGTCACGTACCTCCTTCATTACACCACTTTTGAGTTAGATAAAGCCCTGAGAGATTGGTATAAGTACTAAAAAAAACAGGCCAACAATGACTCAATTTTAACAAAAATGTTGCACGCTTCCCTCATTCACGCACCCCTTCATATGGCAATTTATATTATATATTTAATTATTTCAAGAATATAAGGAATATTTTCGTTTAATGATATGGGTGATTGGTACCTATCAACTGACTGCAGTGAAATAAGAAATGTTTGACAGTCAAAGATACGTTGCACAGTGTACAAATGCATTTTGTTATGGAAATTTTGAAGTATGATAGATAGAATCACCTTTTATTATTAAGAGTTTTTTGATTGAAGATATCTGTATCAAAGAAAATTCAAATTAGAAACTTACTAAAAGTTAGTCTTTAAAAAACAATAGACTGAATATTCTACCAAAAAAAAGTCGGCTAAAACTTATGCTAGTACACAAACAGAAAGATTTAAATAAAAAATTATAAGCTATATCTATATTATTGTTCTTGAATGCCTACAAGAAAAATAAAAAAAAAATGATTGCAAACTTATAGGTAATTTGGGCAACATAGTCAGTTAAAGTATATTATACATTTTCATAACTAGCACATTCAAATAAATTTATAGACACACTTTCCATAAGTATAGATAAATAAACAATTAAAAGATTTAGTGGACAATTAGAATTAAATAAATTAAGTTCATGAGAGCAATAAACGAATTTTAAGTAATAGTGATTCAAAAATAGTAATACCGTACAATTTAAATCTTTACCGCGTGAATAATTTGGGCGTGGTAATGGTGCGAGGTGGTAAAAACATTTCCACATATTTTACTCACGAGCTAAATTTCACTACTTCACCGTAATTCAGGAAAGAAAAATATATGTTTACTAGAAAACTGAGAGTAGGTCAGTGCGTAGTAATGACATTCTAGTACATTAAGTAATTATAAAATCAAATTATTCTTTAACCTTTTTATTTTATTATGAAGAAATGTTTCCCCCACCTATAGCAGTGGGAAAAAAATCAGGATAAAATTAACTGATTGAGAAAAACCTGTAATGGATTAAAACTTGCCTGTAAAATGAAAATCACCCGTATACTCATCACCACTAATTTCATACAAAAAGATGGATAACATTGTCACTTATAAGTTTCCATTTCATTAATAAAGCATCGTTATCGAAATATCTTTTATATTATCTGTTCTTCCTTAATTGCTCATATACGAATCCTATCTAATCTTTGCATTACTTTATTATTTTTTTAATTAAATATTAAGTATATGCATTTGTTTAATTATTTAGATATAAATCATTATCTTTATACAAATACTAATTGAAAAATTAAATACCAACAATAAAGCAGAATTAATCCTCCGATCGATCAACTTATGATTTGTTAGAGATAATATCGCAGGAGAGGGAGGGGGACTGAGACATCACAGCGCTCGGGGGAACACTCGACGCCAACCGAATTGAAATTAAGGGAGATAGGAATGCTCCTGGGAGCGGGAAGACAATGGACCACCGAACGACCATTATCCAGGAATGGCATAACTCACCGCCGCTGCATAATTACTCCAGGGCACTAGAGTCCTGGAGTCATCCACCTACAGGGGAATAGTCAGCTTTCTTAGCGAATAGTTTAGCTGACTCCGGATGATATTATCTTGCCAAACAGAACTAACAGCAAATGTAAATCGAATAACATATGGGATTTCAAAACTATTCGTTGTGATGGTTTACGGATGACGGCCAAGCGGAATGATGTACTTTAATTGTCGAGTCGTATTCAGTTACGTACTCAGAAATATAAGGCTTGCAAAATGTGAAATTGCACCATAGCTCAAGATACCGCGTTCTTAGAATAAGGAGAAAGCTGCATAAACAAGTATTTGTCATTCTAGTTTGTTTTGTTTTTTCAGCTATCTGGGAACTTAACCTGCATTCAACAACTGCTTTTTTCGTTTCAGAGAATAAACTAATCCCACTTAAGACAGTTTATTAATTTTTTTTCTCTTTTTTTTTTTTTTTAATATCAAACATGTGCAAGATCATAATATACAAATAAAACAAGAGCAGTATTTAATTTGCTAATGAGGAAGTGTGCGTTTATAAACACTTTTTCATTTTCCTCTATAACAAATGAATGCATTTATAATATTTTGAATTCATTTATTTATTCTATAATTCATTTATTTATTTAATGAATGTACCATGCCATCTGGCCCACGAGATATTTTTCAAAGAATCGCTATAGATATTACAGACAGTTTTTATCTCGTCTATAAAATTAATAAATCAGCAAAAAACTAAATATAAATGGCGGCTTCATTATAAAAAAGGTTAATGAAGTAAAAGATTAAAATAAAATAAAGATAGTAAAAATAACAATAATCAAGTAGCTTTACGTATAAGTATCCATTAATATAATAATAAAGGATAAAGATAAAATAATATTTTTTTTAACATTGCAGGAAGATAGAGATAATTTAAATTTGCTTTAGATTAAATACATAAAATATTATTTAGGAAATAGAAAGAGTTTGTTGAACAAAAATAAGTTAATTAGAAACATAAATTGATGAAAATATATTATAAATTTTCATGTTTACGTTTGTAATAAGCTTTAATTGTTTCTGTTTTTTTAATATAAAGTATACAAAAAATTCTAATAAAATCATATGTTTTCATGATTACCAGTTACAGAAACATTAGCTCATGATTAAAAGTGATAAGTATTATAATCAAATTTATATTTCAATAGAATATAAAGATTTTTTTAAAGAAATTGATTTAAATTTTCAGAGATGAAAACATTGATCAGTTCAAAATGATCAGATAAAAAAAAAATTTTAACAAAAAAAAAGTATTTACTATATAGTATTATTTTTTTTTTTTTTTAACAAAAAAGTATTTAAAATAATATTTTTTTTTTAATCACAAAAAAGATATTTCGACAATAATCAGTTTTCTTTAATTAATTTTTTTAATTCAATATGTTATGAAATGGTTTTTGGGACGAAAATTTATAATTGTAGTAAAAAATTAAATAATGATATTACATATCGATTTAGAGCTTTATTTACGCAAAATGTGACAATAAGTAATGATTGTACCTGAGATGCCTAGGAATGAAGAAATGGAAGAAGTTAGGCAACTAAAAACTAAAAAGTTCTGTGCTTTAAGATTAAAAAGAGAGGAGTCATAAAAAACCTTAAAAGCATTACAGAACTTAATAATTGTAACCGTCTATACTTAAATATTTCCAGACAAAAGTTAAAGACACAAGTTTTCTAAGATGCTAAATAAGTTTTAAGTCGTTCCTTCATCGCAGAAAGTAGGAGAAGGATTGCATACTAAATGAGTCTCAAATGCTTCATGACAGTAAAAGCAAACGAGTATTCCAAAGCGAA
Organism: Rhaphigaster nebulosa; assembly: GCA_948150685.1. NCBI lineage: Eukaryota > Metazoa > Arthropoda > Insecta > Hemiptera > Pentatomidae > Rhaphigaster > Rhaphigaster nebulosa. Next base: position 202,168,513 of record OX411306.1, read on the forward strand.
TTACTGACTAGTTCCAGGAAACTGGAGAAAATGTTTCTAAATGCAAATTGAGTTGAGTTACACAGTCCGCCGCTGACAGAGAATATCCGTTGGAATACAGGCAACGAAAGGTAATTCTTCAACAAGTTTTTATATCACTCGAATAAATAAACTTAAGGAGATCTATTTGAAAAATATATTAAGAGGAAACAATATCATTATGGATTATTCCTTTTTCATGTCTGGTAAGTCATTTCGAAGGAAAGCCACCATGTTATCAACCAACAACATAATTAAATGATAGATAATTAATATTTGTTCTTAATTCCTCAATTACTTTGAGTATGATAATCGATCAAGGAAATTATAACTTGTGCTCTCAGGTGAATCATTTATCATTAATATTTATTTTATATTTTCCAAAACACCAATAAATTGTGTTATATCTAATAAGCACATAAGCACATTTCTTTCCTCCCCATTTGTGACCTCAACAAGTCTGCAGCAGGAGAATAAGATATAAGTTTTCGCTAAAAATGTTGAAACCGTCGATTTCCAATAGTTTACCTAGTGACATAGACAGTTCTAATACAGGACAGTTCTAATGCCAAGGAACAAGAAGAAATGTCCTGGGAACTTGTTACCAACTGAAAAAAAAACGACATATAATAACGGAATGAGACCTCCAGAAACAAGATCTTATATGTTTTGTGTGTGTGTGTACGTATCAATAATGGACGTCGCGACGCCAAGTGTCGTTTTTGAGATACTATCTTCGGAAACTAGTAACGAACTTCAGGGTCACTTTTTGAGCCACCGATTTGTAGTTTAATAGGCGTGCAAGGTGTACATGTGTTGTCCATATCAGATATTTTTTTCTTGATGACTCCATTACGCCATGATGACGGTCTAAAACTTAGTTTTTCTTATTTGTGTGTAAACCTATTGACCGTATCCCCAGCCAAGATTCTCCTACAAACATTTTCCACGACCAATCATACAAGAATCCAAATATCGAATAAAAAAAAACCGTCCGCAAAATTTTATTTTTTAAATTTTATTTAAAGGAAAGCTGACGAAATTCCCTACAAAAGGAAAAAAAATCATATAAATCGGATCCTATATAAAATGAATCCTTAAGCTGAACAAGGTTTTGCCTAATTAAAATAAATTAATTTACGACAGTTTGTTTTTTGTAAAATACGTAAACCAATTTTATGCTTGTTTTTGGAGCTATTTATAAAACAGAATTCGTTTATAAACTTGGTTAAACAGATAAAAATAAATCATATAATTGCGCTCAATCGATTTAAAAAATAGTTATTTTCAAATAAGGATATTTCATATATTATTTAGGCATATATTAATAAGATATTTTTAATAACATATCCATTTCTAAGCCTAATTTAATCCTTATAAACTTCTTCATAGAATTTCTATTGGTTAACGTTTCAGACTCTTGTCCATTTTCAAGGCCTTTTCTTGTCCCACCCAACGGCCCAACAGCGCGAAAAGCAGCGGTTCGCAGTACAAAGCAACGAGTTGCCATCGCAGAGCCGAACACCGATTACAGCGGAATTAGGTCCCAGTTTTAATCTGTCTTTCGCCGTGTTCACTTGTCCCCATGTGATTTTTTCTTCCTCACATAATGAATTCCCAATTAACGGAAAATACTTCAAAAATATGGTATATCATGCAAGGAAATAAAAAAATGAAGACTAATGTTCATGCCATTAACCGACCCCGGAATGCCAATGGAGAGTTCTACCATTTATATCTCCAACAGAGTCAGGACCTCGAATGAATATTAGTACGTTCGATTTCGACGTGGAGCAAATTCTATCATTCCCCAGTCAGCGACACCGCCATCCATAGATCAAAAAAAAAGAAAACAACAGATCCACAAATAATGCGACTTTTGTAAGAGAAACGCTCAGAATGTTAGTTTATCAAAATAAAATTTGATTGAATTAAAAAATATATGAATAATAATTAAATAATCAAATGATCTGGCTAATTAAATAATCTGACTTAATTAACGGTTTAAAAAACCTATATTTAGGATTAATTAAGAAATAATACCGAATACTATATTATATAAATATTTTATATAAAAATATCGGTATCGGTCGATCCTAGTTTTTTCCGACTTGTGATAGATGATATTTGGCAGCGCTCTCCCGTGGTGCTTGGCAGTCGAAATAGAAGAAGCAACCTCCTCGAGGAACTGAAAATTAGATTGGAGTAGAGCCTCAGATCAATCTGCTAATGGAAGATTCGACTCCTGTTGCTGCAGTGCACAATAAAGATGGCTACTGGATCCATCTCTTCTACTTATAGCTACCCAATTAGATGAAGGCCTTAGTTTGACTTTACTCGATTCTCTTTCTACCACAAACTGTTTCAACTTTTCTTATTATCCTTCTGTCCTTTATTGATAGCTTCGATTGTCTGCTTTCATAGATCCCTATATCTTTAACACCCTTTGGATGATTACTGGATGAATTATGTGAACAATGATAAGTGTTTTCATAATTCGTACTAATAATTTATTATTCATTGTTCAGTATTTATTATTGTTATTCGATTGGATAGTTAAAAAAAATATTACCATCATATGAAACATTTATATTCGTATTTAATTTATTACCTAGCGCAATAATTTTTGATTAGAAATAAGATTATATTATTGAAGTACCTGCTATTAAAAGTATAAATCATAATTTTTGTTTTCAAAATTATAATACATCAAACATATATTATGAAATCTTATTGATACATCAACATATACTAGGATTGCCCAGTGGCAGAAATTCGACCAGAAATAAATATTATATCAGTTCTCTGATTTATTTATACAATTAAAATGAGAAGAAAACGTTTTGCCACAAAATCTATTTAATTAAAGTTAAAAATAGAAACAATGAAACGCGTTGAACTGTTGAAAAGTGCACGTCAAAAATTTGGCCCGAACAATACAGCAAAACTTAAATTAACCGTTGCTAGTTTATCCGCCAGTTTCTGTTAAACGTCAGTACTATAAAACACAAAAAAAGGTGAGGATTTTAACTGACGGTGTGAGAATTTCAAAGGAAAATATTAACAGAAAAGTAATTCTCTACTTTTTATAGTCACGTAGCGTTCAGTAATACTAACAATAATTTAGTAACAATAGAGTCATATACTATTAGATAAATAAATTCGAGTAAGTCAAATTAGTTTCAAACAAGGCAAATACATAAATCTTCTCTTCTTCTTTATCCTTCTCCTTTAGTGCCTTTCAGCGTGGAGGTGCCCCGATCCAAGACTGCCAAGCTTCTCGATCTCCAGCCAGCGCTTTCATTACATTTATTGACCTTCCCTTCCTTTCACCAATCCCTGAGATATGGTCTATCCATTGCAATCTTGGTCTTCCTCGAGGGCGGCGTCCGGTAGGCCTGGCTTCAAAGAATTTCTTTGGGTCCCGATCCTTATCCATTCTGCACAGATGACCAAACCATCCCAGCTGTCGTCTCTCCACTGTTTCCTTCAGTGCAGTCACTCCCAGGTCTCCCCTTATTCTCTTATTCCTAACTCTGTCCCTCCTTGTTTTGCCTGCCATTTTCCGGAGGTATTTCATCTCTGCCGCAGTAGCCCTACTCCAGTGCTTGTCCAACGGGACCCAGCTCTCACTTCCATAGATGAGGGTAGGTATATGGACTTGAAGATATGTAATTTTACATTATTTTCCAATTCCCTTTTCCCCACCACTGTGTTGCATAGCTGGTAGTATATGCTATTTGCTTTTTTAATCCTGTTTGAGAGCTCTTGGTGCATTTTCCCATTTCTGGTGAGCACTACTCCTAAATAAGTATACTCCTGCGCCGTCTCCAAGGTTTCTCCCCTGCAGTGAACCAAAACCTCCTCTTCTTCACGTCCGATGTGCATCACCTTGCTTTTTCCAACATTCAATATCATACCCTTCCTTTCTAGCTCAGCCTCCCACTCCGTAACAGCCTGCTGTAGATTTTCCTTGGAATCGGCTATGAGGACAATATCATCTGCAAAAACCATTACTTGCGCTAGGATTGTCCTCATGTTCCACTTTCCAACGACCATCCGTGTTGTCCTCCGCTTGCAGATTTTCAATATCTCGTCCATAAAAGTGATGAAAAGAAGAGGACTAAGACTGTCCCCCTGTCTAACACCCCTTCTCATGGCGAAAGCCTCTGACATTCTTCCATTAATTCTAACCATGTCTTTGGAGTCATGATAAGTGCTTTTTATGGCATTTATTAATGCTGCGGGCACATTTTTAGCTGCTAGAGCTGTCCAAATTTCTTCTCTAGGGACTGAATCGAATGCTGCTTTTATGTCCAGGAACGCTAGGTACAAGTTCTTTCCTCTATCCCATGCCTTCTCAATAATCGTCTTCAGCGAGAAGATGTGATCCTGCGTTTGTCGGTGTGGTCTAAAAGCTGCTTGTTCCTCTTCCAATTTGTCTTCAACGATTGATCGGAGTTTTCTTTCCAGTATAGAGGAGTAAAGTTTATAGACTACAGTGGAGAGACATATAGGTCTATAGTTTTGGCATTCACTAGAGCTACCCTTCTTGTGGATCGGCATGATGATATTGCATCCCCATTCCTCAGGCATGGATTTGGAAGAGAAAATATTTTGAAACAGGTCCTGCAAAGCTTTATGTAATTGTAGACCTCCAAATTTTATAAGTTCTGGAGCAATACCATCTTTGCCTGCTGCTTTGCCACTCCTCATTTTCTCTATAGCCCAAGTGACATCTTCCTCCCATATCACGTCATCATATTCTTCTGTTTCCCGCCTGTCCTCCACTCTCTCCTCTGAGACACCAGAGAACAATGCAGAATAATGGCGTCGCCATCTCTCCAATATTTCCCCATCTTCAATAATCATTTGCCCTGATTCGTCCTTAACATTTCTCACGGGTTTGCACGTCTTTCCCTTCATTGATTTTATTCTCTTCCAAAAAATCTTGGTATTTTCCCTGTAATCATTTTGCAGACTTCTGCCAAATTTTTCCCAGCTTTTCATCTTTGCCACTCTAACAACCATTTTCGCTTCCCCTCTTCTTCTGACGTAGAGCTCCCAGTTGGCGGCAGACCTAATTTTACAGTACTCCTTCCAGGCTGTCTTCTTCCTACCCACCGCAGCTTTCACCACATCACTCCACCATTCAGACCTTTTACCTTTGATACAGACTACCTTCATTCCGCATACACTTTCAGCAATCTCTAGAATTGCATGTTTCAATGCTACCCATGTATTGTTAATATTCCCTTCCAAATTGACATTTCTAAGTTTTAGATCCAGAAGTTCTGCATATTCCTTTTTCTTTTCTGGATCCTGCAGTTTTGCAATGTCAATCCTCTTGTATGCTATGGGTCTTTTCTTTCTGGCTCGTAGGATCTGGGTGTCTCCAGTCAATAGGAGATGGTCCGAACCAATTTCAGCACCTCTTATAACTTTTATATCGGTGAAGTATTTCCTTATTCTCCTACTGTATACAATGTAATCTATAATACTGTTAACACTCCTTTCTTCAGCTGAGAATGTTATTTTGTGCACCGTCTTATGTGGGAAGAAAGAGTTTCCAATAAGGAGGTCGTAATCAATACAGAAGTCGATGAGCCTTTGACCATTTCCATTTTTGATGTGTTCCCCTCCATGTAGGCCCATAACATCATGAGCGCTTGCATGATCTCTTCCCGTCCTTGCGTTGAAATCTCCCATCAGGATAATCCCCCTGTTATCATTTTGACCTCGGATGACTTCTCTCTCTAGATCAGCATAGAACTGTTCTTTGTCGAGAACGTTTGCATCCTCCGTTGGGGCATATATTTGTATGAGAGCGATCTTTCCTATTGACAGATCCATATACACTGTTATAATTCTTGAGGATATGGGCCGCCAATCCTCTACTTTAGCGAATAGGCTTTCTTTCATGATAATGGCCACCCCTTCCTTGGCTCTGAGCCCAGCGGGCACTCCTGAGTAGATGAGCACATAGTCATTATTTAGGCGTACTTCCCCGTGCCCTTTTTTCCTCACTTCACAAATTCCTAGGAGGTCCACCCTGAAGCTCTCCATCTCTTCCACCAGCTCAACCTCTTTGCCAGTCAGAGTCCTGATGTTCCATGTTCCAAGTCTGATATCCTTTTGAGCGCCGCGTCGTAACCGCTTAGACTGTCCAAATCCGAGGCTATTTAATGTTCTCTGAATCAGATGAACTCTACTGCGGGTGATTGGCCCAGCAGAAGAGGCCCCGTATCCTCGGGACAACTGGCCTCCTGAATATTTATGTCCCCTCAGTAGGAAGGGTGGCCGGGCTATACCCCCCAGCACTGGGTACCTGTTGGTCCACGGGTCTTTATTCAGTATATTCAGACCACCCCTCCTAAGACGGATCCCCCATCCGCCACCCGGGGGACGCGCTCCCTAGTGGACAGGCTCCACCGAGAGTAATTAGTTAATTACATACATTCGCAGGCTCATAACTCGGAATAAGGCTATTTAGCGCTTTCACTGGAACCGTTTTCGACCGGGCGAGCTTTGAGGCGTTTTGAGCCATGGTCGATCGAAGATCCCAAATATAGGGAATGCGTTAGAGCGCGTCCACTGCACCCGCCCAGTTCGGCCGAACGACCGGCCGGATCGATCGTCCGGTAGAACCGTTTTCGACCGAATAATCATCAGACCGTTTTGAACCGTGGCCGGCCGAACGATCCCAAATATAGAAAAAGGATTGGAGCGCGTCCACTGCACCCGTCCAGCCGGTCGAAAACGTTCCAATCCCCTCGAGATAGGATTTTCCGGCCGTGTTCAGCCGTTCAATGAGACAATGCAAATATTTTTTTCAAAAACACTTGTTTTTACAATTTCTCAATTTCCGAGAAAAGTTTTTTTTTTGTGTATATAATAAATTTTATTGTAGATAGGAACTAAAAAAAATCATAATTTAAGCTCTAAAACAAGTTCCTGCGACAGTTCAAAGCCCTGGAATAAAATATCTTAAAACGGCTATATTTCGCGCATATTAATTATTATTATTTTTATTTTTTTTGAAAAGTTGTTGACAAACTTCAGTTGTTTGAAACACTTTTTTTCCGTCTCTTTAAACAAACTTACTATTTTTATTATTATTAAAAAAAAAAACCTGATCGTATCGTAAACTTGAAAATAAAAACACATTTCGGCACGTTCATGAATTTTTTTCACCAGGTTGCTACATATCAACTTTATCTAAAACATATAAAATTTGTTTCTACTATTTTTCTCCTAATTATCACATTGAGAAAGCCCACTGGAAATTTATTTCCAAAAATGAATATATTTTTTCTTTTACGCCTGGATTTAGGTAGGTAACTGCACTATGACTTGCCCATTATATATAGATTCTCAAATAAAAAATCACTTGTAAAATAAAATTAATCTTGAGCGAATATATTTTAATAATTAGATTAACTAATTAGCTTAAATAATTAGCGAACTAAAATATAAATAAGGAAATGACGCTAAAAGAGTTCTCAATATGATGTAAATTTCTTCTTGAACATTTATTTAGTTTTTCAATACTATAATGCTGAAATTGTTAATATTACTATATACATATGTATATTAACCGATAACGGTTAACGTACCAAATCTCTTGGTCACCGCTTCGAAAGTCATCGGAGTGGGTTGTGTAGGTTCGTTATGGATGTGTATTTGCGGTAAAGGGTTCATGTTGTAAGTCAGTCTGTTGTCGAAAGTTTTGAAATATTGAGTGGCAGTTACCTGAAACTATTAGGATGTCCAAGTCCTTGAGTAGCAAGTCATTTGTTAAATACAATAGCGAGTCCACTATTTTTCTCAAATGAATTCTTTGGATGTTTGAAGTCTTGGAAGAACTCCTTAGCTCTATCCCGTAAGTCCATAATGGTTTTATTAATCATATTATTAAAAACTTTAGCAAAAGCTTGCCCATTAGCTTTACTACTCAGGTCGAATTCATGGAAGATATTTTTTGCTCAAATACTTAATACTACCGTAGACTTCCTACTAAATTTGGAAAGAAGATTATAACTTTAAATAAGTTTTACCGGTCATTGGAAGAGCAATCTTAACGATTTGATAAAAATGGCTCTACTTTACCAAGCTTTGTCTTTGACTTTAGAAAAGCTTTTCTCACCGATAAAGAGAGAGATCCGCCTTAAAAGCTTTTACGCCTATCTTCTTAAACCATTCTACGGAAATTAATCAAACGGTCACTCAGCGTTAAGCTGAAAATGAAGGAGAAATTTCGTTAAGTTTTAAAGAAATTTTACTTTTACCAAGGCTCTGTTCTTTTATTTATTGAACGTGACATAGTTAAAAAAAAATCTTTCCAGGACTGACTGGTCTTTGATGAATTCTAGAGTCAAAGATTGGGGTAAATATTGAAAACATTATTTTTATTTCAATAATTAAAGATAATGTTGAAAACCCAATAGTCAATATTTTTCCGCATGAAGTTTATTTAAACTTCATCATCTCTCATCATTTGTGGAACAAATTAAGCAACAAATCTTAGAAGCCCCTCCTGGATCGACAGACTCCATGAACAAACTATCTAAACTGCCTCAAGTTCATGGAAGAGACATCCAGGTAATAGAGGATTGGAAGAAGGACCAAGGACCTGAGGATATTGCCTCCAGTAGCTTATTGCGCCTTATAGCTCTCCAATATATATTGTCTCCTTCCCACCTTGCTAAGAACACTTCAGAAAACTACATGCTACAGTTGAAGGCAACAAGTGATGATTACATAGATATATTTACAAGAAATTTTTATTAATAGTGAAAATGAAAAACTGTCATTTACCATACAATTGAATTAATCGTCTTAAAATATGAGAAATTTATTCATATTGCGTATTTTTACTTATTGGTCATCAGAATTAAACAAATATTTACAATTTGCTTCATTTCAATAGGCTGTTTGCAAACTATTGATTGAAATTAATTAGAAGGAAATTAGTTTTCATTAGTTTTATAAAATTTATAGAATGACTTATTTTTATGATAATTTTTTTTTTATTTGGGGCACTGTAAATAGTGCTTCGGTTTACGAATCTATCCACGGAATGGTTCGTCACCAAATAAATTACAACAAGCCCAGGACGGATTCGATCTCGTTCTGGCTTAAAAAAAAAAAAACGCTAAAAATTATTACACTAAGGTTTGCAATTTCCAAATAATTACATATCCAAAATAAAGGTGAAAAATAGTTTGAATTGATTAATTTAATTTTTTATATTTTAGCCTTTAGTATAATAATTCTAAAACCCTCACCGATTTCGGGACGAAACGGCTGATGGTAATGTCGAGTTCCGAGGATCATACAGGTATTCTCTGTGACTTTGGTGACAAATTAAAAAAAAAAAAAAAAAAAAAAAACATAGGCCCATTAATTTCAGAAAAGCCTCTGACTGTGGTATATGGCTGCAGACAGACGGATTTTTAAAAAATAAGATTCTATGTATCTTGAAACGTAAAACGGGGTTAAATTTTGTATTTTTGATTGATTGATTCACCAGAGCCTAATTCATCATCCTAACCCCTTAGCGCAATCTCTATCCAGCTCCAAGCGTTCCTATAACTCTCCTCAAAGATTAAAACGGCAGTCATTCCAAAACCTTCACTAGGAATCCTGGCAATGCCACCTTCTGCACTCACGTCCTGAGCATCTGTACTTCTAGTGCCCTAACTCAGTCTCCAATGGCTTTAAATACCAGTGATGCGGCTGGGTGAGAAGCGCTGGAATCCCCTGGAGCCCTGCTCTGCCATCCACGTGTGATGGTCAAAGCTTGGTTTGGAGTTCTCTGGGCTGATACTATATTAAATATAGATATGAAAATGTTCAAGATGATTTATTTTTGATATTTTTGCTTAATATAAATTTTCTTTGCCTTAATTGTTTACTTATTTTGCTAATAATTAATTGTCAATATATTTATTTCCATTTGTGAAGTAGGTAATTTCTTTTTAAATTATTGTTAATTCTTTAACTGCAATTTAATTAATTTTGATTCCATTATTTATTTTTCACTTTATATATACCTAAGATATACATGTATAGTATGAAGAAGGTAAAGTATGAATGGATCCTTACAGTAATAATACATATTGCTCTTGAGTATGGCAGATTATGTTATTTCTCAATAAAAACTTTTATCTCTCAAAAAAAGTCAAAAACTAGATTAGAAAATGATTAAGAATTTCTTAATTATCATTAGTATACATTATATTTCAATTATTTAGTTTCCAAGCTTAAAAAAAAAAAAGCTTAAAAATTCAGACAAAACGCTGAATTATGTTCAATATGAACTGACAAGTAGCCAAGAAGGATCGAGATGTCCTGGCCAATACAGAAGACAAATGAGAGACGAAGGACCTGCCGAATCATAAAGGATTCAAAGGATTGAGGAGAAGTGATACAGGACGTGCCACGCGGGGAGAGTCAGTCCAGGAGAAGAGGAACATGCTACATAATATATTACAGGATCACCGGCAGATATTTTTCTACCTGTCCAATCTCTTTTCTTTCCTTGATTTTCCCCGTGTAACGATTCGTTCTGTCTATTCAAAGTAATTTTATTTCAATGCAGTATTGATATGTACAACTACAGATTATACCTAAGTATGAAGAAATAAGAACTGACAGGCAATCAAAAATATATATATATATATATATATATATATATATATATATATAAAGCCGATCTCAGATGATCAACAGTTGCTCAAAATATTATATATATTATTTCATACGTATAACAAAACTGTTGAAGAACGCCAGTCCCACTTGTGTTAAACAACACTTCTATACAGATCTAGGAATCAAATGCGTCGATTTTTTTTTTTTTTTTGTATGGAAAATTATGTGGGTATAGTACAGTTGCAGTAAATGGTAACAGCCGAAATCGTAGGCATCATAAAGAGAAGATTGAAGAAAAATTAGAATTACGGAAATGAGATTGGACAGGTAGAAAAATATCTGCCGGTGATCCTGTAATATATTATGTAACATGTTCCTCTTAAAGCTAGCCAATGAGGTAGCAGCCTTTCAGAAACATATAATATTTGTAACCCTAACTCTTAAAATCTTTAGTATACCACTGATTATATGTTTAGCTTAATTTAAAAAAAGAAGAAATCGCCCCTTCCTTGAACAACTTCCAAAACATGTCATACTTTCAACGTAAACACAACGTTGGGAGTGAATAACCGAAGGGGACGATGTGTACACAAAGGGTGTTAACAAGGACATGTTTGCTCAGATATATCGCTCCCTCCACCTTGACATCAAGCGAATTCTTAAAGATGGCCTCAAATTGGATCAGTGTTTCATTTAGTTCCTCCGAGGAGTGCATTTGCATCCAAGTGTTCTACAAAATTAATTTATCGCCGCTTCGCTTCTCCACCTTAAGTCATGTCCTTTGACTGCAATAACCTAATTTCCATTAGAGGGGTTTGAAATAGGTTGTTAGTTCACAAAGTCTTTGTTCTTTATCTATTTTTAAAAAATTCTTACGTTATTTTTTATGAATGTTCAAGCACTTTAATAACTTAAAATCTGATCTCATGATAAACTATATTTCTTCTTTTAAGAATTAATTTATTAATTGTGATTTATCTGAGGATGATTTTTTTGGTCTTGACGATGTTGGTCGTACGGTAAACAGTAATTGATGGTGATGTCGCAATCGAATCTCTGTGTTTTCTGAGTTAAAAAATTGGAAAATCGAAAAATCAGTACCATCTGAAAGAAACATTACTTAATTAAAGACCATTAAATAATTAAATAACATTTAAAAAAATAACATTAAATAATTAAAGACCGTAATATAAGTTGTGTGAATTTAATAAATGTTTTTCTAAATTGTGTGGTGTAAACTTGGTTAGTGTGATTTCGTGATTTTCATCCGTTCCAACACTTTATAAGAGCTGCCCACATCCTTATGTTTTGTCATAAGATTACATAAATTGTGAAAGTAAAACCCATTTCTGGCCCCCTCCAAAAAAAAAAAAAAAAAAAAAAAAAAAAACGGCAACAAGAGATTACTTTATCCATAAATGTTTTGGAGTCAAGATCTTTATTGTTTTTTAGTTCTTAGTTATTGTTAGGAAACTATGTCCAAGCAAATAGCAAATAAATGTCATGGCATAATATATTTAAAACAAGATTAAATTACTTAATGAGTTTTTAATTGCCAACAGTTTTAAATGCAAGATATTTAGTTACTACTACTGTCACAAGATCTATAGAGTGGCTTGACATAGGTGGAATATGTTATTGGTTTTTGAAAACTAATAGTACTAAATTACAGGAACAAAACGAATGCCCATTAAGTGGGAATACTGTTTAGAAAATTAAAACCAAAACCGCTGTAAACTTAAAGAAAAGCCGCGGACGGCAGACGGATGGTTTTATTTTTCAATTTTTGGGTTCTATGTTTCATGAAACATAAAACCTCAAATTTTGAGGTCGATTACAAAGATTTCTCATGGAAAAGAATGAACCTTGAAGGAAAGCACAGTTTTACTTGTTAAATGAATGGTGTTTCGCATGACTTCACAAATTGTAGAAAAATAAAATCATTACAGATTCACCCATCCTCTCTGATCATGTGCTCACTGAATGAATAATGTCACTAAAACCACTGAGAATTCTTCTAATACGACGAAGATTACCCGGTTAACAGAAGGACATACCTGAGGACTGACGGAGCGTGATTCCGGTCAGCTGCTCCTCATATCCTGGGCCCTGACAGTGGTTCGTCTACCCTCGGGCAATATGTTAATGGCTTGGAGCTCAGTGTGTTATAGGATGGTCCAATAGTAGGTCGTTATAATATAGTTAGTTATTAGGAGGCATAAATACATACCGCTCACTAGGCGATCGCATGAGTGATGAAAACACTGTTCTCACGATGTCAAAGCAGCTATTAGAAAATAATTAATGGCGAAACTATTACGAAAAAACAATTTTAACTACTAATAATAATTTTTAATTTTATAATCCAACTGATGTCATTGTCAAATCGACTAACCTTATTAATACAAATTATGTGAGACTAAGAATTAATGAGTATTCTTATTTATTTTTTGACTATAATATAATTTTATAACAAACGAAACATTATTACACTATTTCAGAATCATGCTATACATACATATGTATGTATGACACATGTAGCATGTCACATATACGTAGACTTATTCTTTTTTTCCATACTTTTTTTTTGAGTAATGTTACATTCTGTCTCAATAAAGGACAGTGGTAATAGTGATTAAAGAGATCACTCAGAGAAAATTAAATAAATGAAATAATATCAAAATAATAAGTAGGAAGACACAGAAAATTAAACTTAAATAAAATAAAATAAGCATAAGCAAATTAAACGCAGGCATACTAGTAAACACTATTTACTATCGACCTGGGGAACCTCGAGTCAGGCTTCACCTTGACTTACAGATGGAGAAGCAGGACTCTATAGATATCTCAGCGCTTCTCTCTCAATCGCTTCATTGGCATTGAAGCTAGGGAGATTGAGCGAGTGCACTAATAGCCATAAGCGCACAGAGCTTGAGTGGAGAAGCCATTGACAGAACTCCAATATAAATATTTACAAAAGGTCTCGGGGCCACTCCCCTTTCAACCCTCGAGGAGGGTTATAGTGATGGTTAGAGGTGGATAGTAATTGCCCTAAAGGATTAGGATGATAAGTAAGGTTTTGATGAAATTCGATGGAACTTATTCGAATTAGGATGGAATAAGGTCCAAAACAAATGAGATATTAATATCATGATATGGGGTATTGATCATAATAAATAAATTTATATTTAATTATATTATAAAATGAATATCAAAATGGTTATTGTTGTTGTTTTTTGGGCTGACACCTATACGTTCTCTAACTAGGACAGAAAGGGGATTTATTACACAGGTCCGTAAAGAAATAAAAGACCGGACTCGAACCAGTGCCGTTTGTGACACGAGAATGCTGAAGTGCTGGCATAATAATCCTCAAAAAGAATATGACAGAAAACGAACTCTATTTTGAGACAGATTTTCACCAAAAACCTATTTATTAAATGAATTTTGGTTTTATTTTACATAAATGTTCATTACATAAATGCTAGGGAGCGGTAAGGCATGTTCATTACATGAATAGTAGTTCAGTGGTAAGGGACTGTGTTACTATGCTTCCGGTCTCGGGTTCGAGACCGACTGTGGCAGAAAATTGTTTATTATTTTGTCAGCGGTGGATCGACCCTGTGAGATTGGAAGACCCTCCTGTTGACCACCCACCCTCTATAAAGTGGGTACCCTTAATTGGGGAAAAAACCTGGCGATTGAGCGTGATCTCGACCAAATCACCTCCTTGCACAACCGTTGGCTTAGAAACAGTACGGTTCTTACCAAGTACTGACCCCAAGACTCTTAATGGATTGTAGTGGTACAGATTTTTTTTACATATTTGTAACTTTACAACACAGACTATAAAATAAATATAAATATTATTAGGGTTATTCGTAGTCATATACAGCATGCTGAATGATGCTGTTGATCATGCTGAATTCAAGGTTATGAGGGACCCAGTGTAAGTACATACTATCATATCTTGCTGACAAGATAGTGTAGCGCTGTATCCGGTCAGATGATGCAAGTTATTTTACTAATCTTGTTTTTATGAACCCTCAACTTTTGTAGTCAGTTGATGGATATTTTATTCATCAAGTCAATCTTACCTTTTGTTTATTTCCCACATATTTATTTAACTCATCATGTAAAAAAAAAATTGAAAAATGAAGATTATGTGAAAGTTTATTATCAAGTATTTGACTGTTTATTAGAACTACTAGATAGTGAAGGTGAATAAGCAGAGAATGAGCTTCTAGAAAACTATTTTGAAAACATTTTCACTATTGTGTATTATAGGTATTGGGTACCTCTTCAATTAGGATCGGTAATAAAATCTACAGATTGATATAATTCAGATTTACTCAATTTGGACGAAAAACAATTCAAAACACTCTAACGAATAATTTGTTTTCAGTTCCAGACAAATTTGAATAAAATTAACGATATGGCGGCCAATTGGCAGAGCGACACGGCATTTAGCACAGAATCAAACTGAGTCTCATATTTGATTTGTTTATAATTGTGATACTTAGCATGCTATTGTTAAAACTCAAAGAATAGCACAAATAGCAGCATTTAGCTAAATGAGATATTGGGGGTACCCTTATTGTTAAATTAGAAGGTAATAGCAAAACAAGTTACAGATAATACAAGTAATACATGAAAAAGATAAGACAGCTAGAAAAATAAATATATGAATTCATAAAATATATGTGCTTGTAATGAAAATTCATAAATATTAAATAAACTTATAGAAATGTAAATCATATTAATTTATAAAAATATGAAGTAGAAATTAATTTGTCTCATACGTGTGTCAGCATTTTATTTTTAATTCCTCCTCTTCTTAAGGCTATGAAAGCAGAATTTTTAATTGTTTTGATAATGAACTAATCAATGTTCAAAATGATTGAGGTCCGATTTAAGATAAGTGATTTAATAACGATAAATTATATTTTAAGTTGTGCTGAATAATAAACGATTTTGCCCAACAAAGGCTAATATTATTATGTTCAAATACCGCAACATTTTTAGAACAGCTTGTAACAGAAGCCACCGTTCATCAAAACGGTTCCCAGCTAATTTTACAGAGGAAAGCTCTTTCTAGGTAAAAATGAGCACCCAACTTTAAATATTTAAACAGATTAATTTCTCTTAACTTGGAAAAACTTTTACCTTAATGTGTCAATTAATACCACTTTCATTAAGGTTCTTAAGCATTGTTGAGGCCTAACAATGGGCTTTGAAGATTTCAGTAAACATACTCAGAGAATATTCAGCGAAGTCATATCAATTTTATTTTAAGATGTATAAAGGTTTATTATGTACGTTTAAACATCTGTGCTACTTTAATTTGTTTAACATCATTTTTCTTAATGCGAATTATTCGTAATGTTTTTCCTTTACGAATATTTCGTAAGTTATTTGTTTCATTCTACTGCTTTTATGAAGTTTTGTGAAAATAAATTAGGAACTGTCTGAGAAATGCTAAAAAGCAGAAAGGAAATATTTTTATATTTTCTGAATGAATTTCAGGGCAATGAAAAATCAAAATCATCGACAGTAAAGATAGACATAATGCATTTTTTATTTCATTTTTGCTTATTTTATTCAATTTTTGTTCATACAATTTTTTTTTTTTCAGCATAATGATAACTTAATAATTCTTTTGTAAGAATTATGTTTAAGTATTTATTATAAACGCTTTAATTTAAGTGTTAAATTCGAAAGAAACTTTTTTATTTTATTTTATTAGCGTTAAAAAATGTTTTTTTAATCGATTTTATTTTTATGACCAACAACACAATTCAATTTATTGGTAAGTGGAAAAGATAGGCTAATCTGATCCTTGAGGTGTAAAAGACGAGGAAAAGTTGGTACTAACTAAGGATAGTGACTTTGATTCTACAAAAAAAAAAATAAATAAATAAGGAACATACATCATTTCTTTCTTTATAAGAGTGTTAGATTCATCTAGGTAAAATAATTGCTAATGTAAATTCCTCGACTGCAGCAAGCCTCATTTCGATTAGGTTGTTCAAAAGATAATCAGATATGCATAACTAGCTTGAGTTGTGTTTGCGATCAAAATAAAACAATCAAACATCATTATTAAAATTTACAATAATTTGTTTTAATATATTTAAGCTGTAACTATATTGCGTTTTATCCGATAACATTGATTAGAATAAGCAACTGATTTCCGATTAGTTTGAAATTAGGGAAATTCGTAAAAGTATTTTATCAAAAAAAAACAAAAAAACATGCCTCTATAAACTAAGGGCCTTGGGTTCAGTGCTAGGTAAGGAAGCAGTTTTTCTAGGTCAATGGTTGGCAAGGAGGTGATTCGTTTAGCAAACACTCAACCGTGTTTAACAATTACAGGCTAACAAATAGTTGGGTCGGTTAACGTCATGGTTAATAATAAAACGTATTATAGTATAAGGGCAAACATGTGTGTTATACAGAATACACACAGAAGATATGAAATGATTCCAGGACGAGGGCCTAAAAAAAGACGGTTAATTAAAAATATGGCTGTGTATGTTTTCAGAAATATAAGACATAAAGCCACTCTACAGTAAACAAATAAAAAATATATATATTACCCGCAGTAGCAATACTGCTTGAAGAGAACCACCTCAATATTTCACAGTAGATGGTTCTGTTAGGAGAGAAGCCAGAGCAAGAAAACAAGAAGTGTTGTATATTGCAACCGACAGGGCGTACCCTTGTAGAGGAATATCTCAAGGGGTGCCCCAACTGAATATGGCATGTCCTTCAGCCCGGTCCTCTATTATGTAGTCTGCTACAAGAGTTGTGGACTTGTGGAACTGTACCTCAAAGATCACCGGCCGATATCGACGAGAGGATTCCGAAAATAAGATATCTTTAGAGCAAATAACATTTATGCTTATAGGCACGTGCTAATAAGATTTAATACATTTTTTACAATATAATAAATACATGGATAAATAGATCGAATCGCAAATCCTGTAATTACCAGTAAAACAAGTGAAATAAATTAAATTTAAGAGAAAATTATGAAAAATAAGAGACAAATGGGCCATTTAAAACTTACCAATTTTCTTTTTTTTATAATATTTTTATACTTGGCATTTAGTTAAGGCTTGTAAATTGCAATAACATCATTAAGATCTAAGAATACTTTAGATCAATGGAAAAGTTTGGTTTTGTGCAATTATCATATGTTAATCGTTAAAAGGACGTTAAGTAAGGGCATGAGCCAGTGCTTAATAAACGCTGCCTGGGTCCAGCAATACCTAAAAAGTACGTCAGGGAAAGATATATAGATTAATTGAGTGAAGCAGTAATGACCACAAATTTTCACATGAAAAATTTTTGGTCACGAATCAGGCCTCTCTAATGCCATTTTGGCCCTTCAAGGGCTATTAAGACGCTGATTTATTTTAACTACAATATTGTACCATATCATAATATATTTTACAGGTGAATATATATTTATATAAAATGCATTCAGCAATATTACCGAAACCTGAGCACATACATGAATGAACATATGAATATTAATTAATATACCGATAAATGAAGATGTTTCATTTATATATGTACATATGTAATTCACCAACATAATTTTCACAAAAAAAAAAAAAATTCTGAACGAAAACTAAAATTTTCCTAAACATTTGCACAGTTAGAAGCTATAGAAAAAAACATTGTAGCCTCTTCACCTAATTGCATTTTATGTAAATGCCATGAATTATTTATATTTATATGTTATGAATTATTCATTATTAATTATTAAAATATAATTTTGAGTCGAAAAGTATGTTGAATTGATTTATGATGATAAAAATATCAAAACAATTTAATTATCGTCATTTCAACGTACATAACAGTTAGAAAAGTATACGATTTAGTCGGAATAAGTTAATAGAGTCATAAAAGAATTTTGCAGATTAAGAAGTCTTATTGTTTTATGATCTTGCTTTCTAGTCGTAAAAGAGACCAAGATATTAATAACCTACCAGAGTTCAATACCTCTAGGTAACGTATTTACTTTTTATTTTTATCAGAGCATCTTAGAGCAGTCTCTATTGAGTAATAAAACAGGTTCATAAAAGCATATAACTTTACACCAGTTTAATACTTATGATATAAATATAAGTCGTATAACGTAACTACCAGCAGCACAAGGAATATATACATATTATAACATTGAAATAAATAGAACATTTTTTTTATGGAACTCAGAATAATACCTATTCGAGTATTTTGCAGATGTTTTATGTTACTCAATTGATTAATAAAGTTCAATTTGTCTTTTAAACCTTCGTAATCAGTACAATAAGCGGAAATACATTAAAAAATAAATTTGATTTAAACAAAAGTAAATACAAATCATTACAAAACGTTTATTCCATTTACCCAAATTTCCAGACACTGTAATTAAAAAATAAATAAATAGAGCTATGGCGTTCGATGTTGGTCGGTAGACGGTTTGTTATGCGGCATAGTACACTTCACGCGCCGGCCTTAAAAAAAACTATCAACCAAAAATTCTGTGGCAAAATCAAAATTTTTTGTCCCGTAATATTGTTGAACTTTCTTCAATTATATATATATATATATATATATATATATATATATATATATATATATATATATATATATATATATATATATATATATATATATATATAGGCTACTATTAGAAAATTGTAATTATTTACAATGCATATGAAAGAAATAATAAAATGAGGCCTTCATCCGTCTCGTACAATTATTTTTTAAAAGTTATTCATTTGAAAATATTATAATTTGACACTTAGGGGCAATAAGTAACAGTGCCAAGTGATTTACAATTACACATTCCTTAAAGATAATAAAGAAACTATAAATGGATGCTTACAACTGACCTACAAATATACATAAAATTAAAATTTTACAAAACACATCTAAAATAAATAAAAATAAATTTCCCTCCTTGCATATAGAGAAGTGTATGGAATTCCATAGAGTATGGAAAATAGATGGAAGGAAAAAAACATGGTAGACGAAGGAAAACTTTGAATAGTGAAGAGGAGGAATGGAGGAAATGGGACGTAATCTACGAGAGGGTTTAAGATGGAATAATCAAGATGGAGGCAGTAAAAAATTTAGGTTGTGCACCCACAGCTTTAGTGGAATATTTTGAAATAAAAAATAATAATAGAAATACACCAGCTAAGTCAATGGTATTGAAGTTAATGGAGACCGAGTAAGTGCACAGTGACCATAGTTGCCCAGAAAATTAAAATTAATAAATTAAATATCTAAAACATCCATGAAGGTATTAATTTATTTAGTCTCATATAATTAAATTATAAAAATCCATACATCATAATTGTTTTTATTTTTTCTCTTGCATAGTAACTTTATATATGAGGAGTTTATTTAAAAATTGTGCATGCTCTAAGTCTTATTTTGTTCAAGTATAGTTTACATATTTCATAATGGTATCGCATTATGCATACGTAAAAACTTACACAAAGAATTAAAAAGATAAAAGAAACAAATAAAAATAAAAAGTATTAAAACAAGTATACTAAATTATAAACAATTCTATATAAAACCATGCACATAAATAGCTAGCATCGAATGAAACTGCCTCACATGTGATTTATATCAAAATGTAATAAGGTGTAAAAAGGAATAGTTCTTAATATTAGTTATTAAATTATATATTGATTAAATTTTCTATAGAAACAAAAATATGGAATTAAATAAATAAAGAATAATAAAACTAAAGGGAACTGAATGCTCGTAGGTTGAATGTAATATTTTTTAAAGAACCACCACTTCCATATATCCGATAGCTTCCAATAGCTGGGAAATTTGCCAAAACTGTTATCAGATAACCGCTTCCCTACACACGGGCAACCATGAGCACGTATAATAACCGATTGTTGAAATTCTATGGAAGTTTCCGAGCAGGCCGGAAAAATTTTTAGGCGTAATAAAAAGTAAATAAGGGCCTCGCTTTGAAAATATAATAGCGTCAGGGGGCGGTATCGGATTTATCGGGCGGAAGGACGATATCGGCACGCTCTTTCCAACCTCCGATTTTCACAAACTGCTCTCCTATCCTTTCCCTCCCCCAATTTTTCCGATCTCTGCGGTTATTGGAGTATGTTACTCTCGTATGGTTCCCCTGTACGCTGAAGAAGAATACCAGAATTATAAATGGTGATGACAAAGTTTAATGTTATTAACTTCTTACTAATTTTGTTGTAGTGACAATTCATCGATTATTATGTAATTATTCTGCCTTTCCAGAAATCTCTTAGCATAAAGGATTTGCAGTAAAACAACTAGATCCTAATAAATTCTTCCGATGTTCTTAAAAAAGACGAATAATGCAAAAGAAAAACAACAGTTGATCTGAAAATTCTATTGTTCAATACTTTTTAGACAGTTATTTTAAGCCTTTAAACAATCAATAAATCTACTACATTCCTTTAATAAATACCAATTAGTTATCCGATACCTAAAATAACTCGGTTATTGACCTAACTGCTACCAGATAACAATTTCCCGACACCTACTCAAACAAAGAGAACGTATTGTGACCTAAGGCTGAAACTCATTGGGATTTTCCATATTGTATTATTGTTTTTCATAATTCAAATTAAATATTAAAATGGTAAGATGGTAAGATATAAAGTGAATATGGTAAGGATCATAGGTCCCTATGACCGCAATCAAAGAAAAATCTTATTCAGAACTAATTTACACCGTTAAATAAATTTGTCGACAAAGGAGATTAATAAAAATTGCATCTGTAATCAAGTTTTCAAGAATTCTTTATTTATTTAGTATTTTTCTTGTTTTAAACCATTTCGCTTTTCGTTGTCAAATTATTTATTAGCATTCCATTTTTTGATCGGTGTTAAATTTATGAATTTATATGGTTTCAAAAAAATTTATAAATTCATGTCCTTTAAAAAAAGAAAGAAAGTAATTTACAAAACAAATTGGAGTAAATGCTGCTCTTCTTCCAGATAATTTTAGCTGTTGTTGAAATCATTAATTGTATTTTCTTATACATGTATACTTCACATGATACATAATACTTGTTTGGAACATGTTACAATATATGTGGATTGATATACTCATATTTATAATATCATATCGCTATGGTGAGGCAAGTAGCGGATTTATACGCAAGATATTAGGTACTTGTCTCGGCTGGCAATTTTTGGGAAGCGGCAAAATTTGAATGAAATTATATTATTCGATTCAAATGAATTTGTAAGTATTAGAAATAGCTCAATTAACCACACATAAATATAAAAATTATCTCCACTTAGTTTTTAACTATATAGCAATATTTTTTTGGAGATAGAAGCGGCAGTAGAGGGCGGCATTATCTGCCATGTCAGCGAGAGGCAGAACAACAAATCCACCACTGGGTGAAGCACTTAAGTAAAGATCACATTATTTCTAAAAATAAAATAATTATTTTCTATAACTTCTTAAAGGTGAGCCATGCAATTCTGGATTTGTTTTAATGCTAAAACATTTTAAGAAAATATAATTTTACAAAATTAAAATTTGATTTATTTGTTTTACTACGTTAAATCTGATTTTTGAAAAGTTTTATGATGAGAGAGAGCATGAGAATAAACCATATTTTTCTGACAATTTGTGGATCTTTCTACATAAATAGGACTAAGTAGGATAAATAGTAAGAAAAAAACAAATGCTTTGGAATTATAAGATTGAAGAATTATCCATGAGGATGGGTCCAAAAACCTTCAAACTCTTTCTAAAAAGCAAAATACAGAAAAAGATTTTTCAACAAATGGTTAAATAATTAAATCAAAATGTTTCTTTAAAAAGATAAGTACAACCTCGAGATGGGAGTTGCATAACATGGCAAATAAAAATTGGATTCAGGATAAAAGAGTAAAAGAGGACTTACTTAGCTGAAGGCGAAAACAAGCAGGGGATAATCCCTCCTTAACACCCTCTTTCTTAGCCGATGAAACGCTAAGTTAGATAAAAATATTGTAGATTCGCATTAATGAAAATAGCGTAGATTCTGTGAAGAATAATGGCCAATTTCATAAAGAAACGAGTAATTGGGAGGACTTTTAATTTATTTTAATTTTAATTTATTCGTTGATAGTAACGAAAACGTTTTTCGTAATGTTAACTTTGAGATTTTGTTTCAAACGAGACAGACACATATTAATAAGTTTCAAATAAAGTAAAGAAAAATAAATTCTAATATTATTATTTAATTATCTTCAATTGGACTATTGAGTATATTGTCAATATTCATTCCAAAGTACTTATTTAATCTTCTTACATCGGTTTTATGAATTTGTAATCATTAGCATCTGTCACAATAATAAAATAAAAATATCTGATGTGGACAACACATGACTTCCTTGTACGCCTGTTAAACTATAAATCGGTGGCTCAAAAAGTGATGCTGAATTTGTTTACTAGATTCCGAAGATTGCAGTATCTAAAAAACGACACTCGGCGTTGCGACATCCATCATTGACACACACACACAAATGGGGAGGAAAACCAGTATTTTACACTCAATTTTAACATTTAAAACAAGTAATAAAAATGTTTAATTGGATTGGAAACCAAATTAATAATAAAGGTAATAAAGGTTACAAACGCACCTTTATTACCGAAACATATGATTTATGTATTTAATTTAAATATAATTTTTGATGTAAACTTATTATGACCTTCAAGTAAAGTACCCCTTTCGGCTCACAAATTTTAACGAAAATATAGTAAATACATTCATATTGATATAAAAGTCTTATTTACCAAATTTGAGATGTTTCCCATTATATTTTAATATAATTTCTAGTGAAAATCTATTATGACCTTCAAGTAAAGTAACTTCCGGTTTTCCACTTTAGACCAAAATCTGGTATGTTATTTAAATCAATTTATAAGTTATAAATACTAAATTTGAGAAGTTTTGCACAGTATTTTAATATAATTTTTGATGGAAATCAATTATGACCTTCAAGTAAAGTACCACTTCCGGTAATCAAGCAGTGACCAAAAAGGCAGGTTCACAACTAGATTTTACAACAATCCTAAATACAAAATTACAACTTTCTACAGCTAACCGTTTTTGAGTTATGCGAAATATGAACGTACGTACAGATGCCACGACAAAACTAGTCAAAATGGATTCAGGGATGGTCAAAATGGATATTTCCGTCGAAATCTGAAAACGGAAAATTTTCGCGATTACAATACTTCCTTTACTTCGTACAAGGAAGTAAAAAGAAAGTGAGATAAATTCAACATATAAAACAACAGTAAGTTGAAAATATGATGTGCTACAATTCAAACAAAGAAGAATAAATTTAGGCGGCTCAATTTTAGCCAGCTTTACCGCACTTTGATTCTGATTGTGATCTAGGACTGATTGGGCATCTCTGAATTAAGAAATCAAAAATTAATTTTGAAGAGCGCTGTCATAATAAGTAATGTGATTGAGAACGCTTAAAATAATTGACAAGAAACGAAAAATAGATGTTTGCAAAACAACTGTAAAATACGAGTAAAAAGCAACTATAAAATCATTAATATTTAAGAAGTCTAATTTATAAAGTTCTCAAGTTCCTTAAGCTGAAAGGCATATTTTGAAGATGATGTTATATTATACATTAACCAGTGCTAATAAGGGTTAAATTAAAAGTGGAATAACCAGTTACATAACAATGTCTAGGTGAACCTGATGGAAAAGAATGTATTGGTTTTAAGATTGTTTCTAAGCTAGCTTTATTAACAGCAATTATGTACTGTAATTGGTAACAGATGTACACCTTCAGAAGTTTATGAATCATAAACGGTCGCCATAAATAGAATTGTGAAAATAATTAGGAATCAGAAGTCTTGCATTCTCATGGTGGAAAAAGTATCAAAAGAAGAAAGGTATTAGACCTATTATCTCGATAATTAAAAACGTCCTCCAGCAAATGAAGAAATAATGATGATTGTTTCTAGAATCCTGACAATTGTTCTTCCGCCTCAAACATCTTGTAGTCACTAATTAAATGTAGTATACATTTCGTAGCATTTTCCATAGCCAAATAAGTAGTGAATTTAATTAGTGTATTTCATAGTTTATTCTTTTTTCCTTTGGTTCTTCAAAGTTAACAGTATCCTTAATGGATAATGAGATACTTTTTTTTTAATATGTTATAATTTGGTGAAAAAATTGCTAAACTATAATAATATTTATCATAAAAAAGGTGTAATTTTTTTCTCTTGTGAAGACTATTTATCATATCTTCACCATTGAGAACATGTCAACTACTCTCAAAAAATTTTAGAGAGAGCCTTAAATTAAAGATTAAACTAGCGCAAAACATCTCATTGGTTTTTTATTAGGCAGATATCAAGATTACGATTTGCTGAAACGCCCTCAGCCAGGGTTACCAACCCCACCGCTAGGCCCCCAGGGGTTACCACTGTTTTTGCTGAGAGCACCCGAGGCCAGAGGGGCAGCTGCACACTTCCACACCGATCCATCATCTTGAATCAATGATCCCCATTTAATGCCAGCTGTCTTATATATTTCAATTTATATCTTCTATCGATATATTGAGAATGATTACTTTACTCTTGACAAAAAATACTTTTCAATGTTTAAAATTATCAAGATGGAGATATTGTTCATTGTAGATGCAATCAAAGAGAAAGATGCGGTCAGGAAAAAAACATAAGGTTGAACCTTAGAAAGCATAGTGACATACCTTAGAAAGGTTAAGGTAGATTATAGTGCTTTAGCGTATGCCAACGTTGCGGCCTAGGTGGGTTTCAGGCCTTCATCAGGGTGAATCAATGAAGAGCCAGAGATTTCGCAGGCCAAAGACTTTGGCCAAAACGTCGGCACACCTTAAAGAGCTATAGTTTATCTTACAATGTGTTTCTTTCCTGACCGTCCCTCTCACAACCATCTTTTCTCGGTTTGATAATGTAAATTTTGTTCTATTACCGAATCGAACGAATATACTGCTAAAAGAAGAGAAGGAGAGTATGGCATAACCATATTGAACCTAAAATTCTAGCCTATTGGCAGCCTAATAAAAATAAAAGAAGAAGAACAAAACTGAACTGTATTAATTTAACAAAAAAATTAGCTTTTTTTAGGAAAAAATAGAGAATCCTATTATCAGATAATGATAAGGTACCAAATAGATGATTTTCAGAAATACTAATCTGGAAAAAAAATTGTGTACTAGTGAATATTCAGAATATTTAGTATATGAAAAACAAACGAGCATGACCGCCGTATGTTAAAAATTAAAAAAATAAGAGAGATATAACGAGAGATATAAGGGATATCATAACGAGAGATATCATAAGAGATATCATAAGAGAGATATTACTAAGCAATGATTATTACAACTCAACATTTTTAAAATTTTCCCAGCTTCATTGTCATTATTAATTTATATTGATGACTTTTAATTTAAAACCTTTTCTGTATATTAGTATCTACGTATATATTAGTATGGCATTTACACTAATGGCTAACTCTTTTTGTATGGGGATTGCCCAATAAACAAATAAAAGTATATTGTTATTACCTCCCTCTCGTCACCATCATATAAATTTATAGAAATACATTTTACTAATTCGATTTTCAATATATTCTTCTGAAACTAGCATAATATACGCATATAACTGACCATGACCTGCTCAACATAAATAAAAAAAAGAAAACAAAGAAAATATGTACTTTCTGTTAAATTATTTATATACTTTATTGTTAATAGAGGCAGTTAACTGACATTATAAACCATGTTATTAACATGGTTTCAACGTCCTTATGCACTACCACTAGAGCAGGAAGGAAGATTATCTATTTTTCAGGTTACTAAGCTATCCTAACCAGATTGTGAAAGTAGAAATTAATTCCATGGGTCCGCCTTATATGAGTCGATCCTTCCCTCTCCCCTCTCAAAGGCAGATCTGTCTGACAGTTAACAGAAGAAAACATTAATAGTAGTATATTCGATATTCTACTTAGTAGTATATTTATCTATTTTTGGTATTCAAATAATTAAAGCCAAAACGTTTTATAAATGGAGTATTGAACATAAAGCGTCAAGGCGCTTTATTTAGCTGACTGAAGAATGTTCCTTGATGAATGAAGAATCGCAATCCCTGACATTAATGGAAAAACAAGTGGTAATAGAGAATAAATAGGAACAGAGAACATTCAGATCAATTCACTTGATGTAGACGCGCCAAAGAAAATGAGCTCCTGGGTCCTTGGAGCATTTTCTTTTTAATCTAGTAATATTTTTCTAAAACATTAAAGTGATAAATGGTGATTACAACACTTTAAACCGCTAGAAAACGTGTACGTTCCGTAACATATTCCAATATATTAGAAAAGAGAGGACAGTAACGATCTGCTCAGGAGGCAGAGAGCGGTGCATTCAGGGCACGCAAAATGCATTATAGTACATCACCGCTAACCTATACACGGCTACCGGCGCAAACCCTATTGGGCCCATCTTACCGGGATTCTATTTCCAGTCGGCATGTATATGGCTCTTACGTGTATGCTTCTGAAAATTAAGGCAGTAAAAAGTAACAGCAAGGAGACGGCTACAAGATCACAACTGACAGCAAATGAAGCATCGAAGGGAAGTTATTGTCAAGGAGTGATTGATAGTTAGCTGATAGGAATAGTTAGATGATAGGAGCTGTTACAAAGTTAGTATTAATTATTTTTTTTTTAATTTTATAAGTTATTATTAATAACTACTTTTTTTGATAGGAATAGTTAGATGATAGGAGCTGTTACAAAGTTAGTATTAATTATTTTTTTTTTAATTTTATAAGTTATTATTAATAACTACTTTTTTTTAAGTGGATATTATTTACAGCATATTGGTTAATATCCTAAAAGTACTAAAAATCTCTACCTTACTATTTCATGACCTAGGAAAACGAACTAAAGGGGAATTATAGGAATGGATATGGCGGGAATGGACTGAGAATTTGAACTGAAGAATGAACGGAAGATGCAAGATGGACGGACGGAACTTGGTTGAAAGAAGCCACTAGATACGATAGGGTAAACCCAAATCGACTCTTCATTCTCGACGGAGGTGTCCCACAGAATCACGATGACGAATCGTACAATGCAATTTACCAAATGTTTCATTAGCAAAGTTATAATTATTGTTACAATTTATTCTAAATAAGAGTAATTTATATACGTCAGTGACATAGAAGAAGAGTGTCACATTATGAAAAAGTAGAATTTTACCGGAGTGTGCCTATTTAAATTCATAGCTGTCACTAACTCACTGATAAAACATCAAGCCGGAAATTTTCTTGGTCGATACTATTCGTTCAAAAAAAAAAGTTAATCTTAATTTTTTGATCATTTAACTTGAATCGTGACTTTCGTGGCAACTTTTCATAAAAAACTAAAAATCTGACATTTTTCTGAAAGAAATATACGTGACTAGAAGTTTATCAAGCAAAAAAAAAATTAAGTATTGTGGTACTCTTCTTCCAAGCCAGCGATATATACATATATATATATATATATATATATATATATATATATATATATATATATATATATATATATATATATATGTCGTTTTTTGAAAAAGGCGTAAGCGCCATTTAGAAAACTTTACAGGAATCACATGAAAAGTTTTCCCCAAATTATATATTTTTTTAAAAATATTTAATTTCTTATTCAGTACAGCAGGAGTTTATTAAGGTGGCAAAACCTTTTTAATTACAATATATCTTTAAGGCTTCTAGACTGGTCCAGGTCAGAGTGACGACTGAGAAGCATCAGTATTTGATGTTTACGTCATCAATGGTCGATTTTTATTATACCATTTCCAATTTTATTTCTCGATACATCTTGAGCGGGAATCGATAGACGTGGTGTTTAGGCCCCATAATAAATTTAAACCTAAATTTCGATTTTTTAGCGCTTAAGTATTTTTCAAAGAACTACGTCAATATTTATATTTATCAAAAGCATTGTAACAATTTTTTTTTTTTTTTGTAAATACATTTTATCTAATATCTCTGACAGAAGCAACATTTACCAGTGTTCTCTTTGTAGGAAACTGAGATGAGACACTCAAGAGCAGTAAAGTGGCGGTGTCAGTACCACCCCCAGGTAGGTACCAATCAATATGCCGTTACTCTATCTTCGCGGCCTCTATTGCCAGTATAATGTAGTCGTGCAAATAATAATAATAAGCGGTGGAGAAACAGAAAATAAGACAAATAAAAGTGATTACAAAACTATTATTAGAATAGGGAAAGAATAAAAGATGCTCATTTTTTTAAAATTTAAAAATGCATTGTATCTTAAAGAAAAATACATATTTAATCATATGTCGGTCTCACGTAACTACAAAATAGGCTACAAATACCATAGATTAATAAATTACGGAAGCATACCTTATGTATTATTTCTTTCAAGTTGTTTTTTTTTTCATACCCATATCTTCCTCAATACTTAATCAAAACCGATATAATTGATCAATAATTTTAATGATTACCTTCACTGCTAAGGGTGAAAAATAATTAAACTACTCTGTGCGCAACAGCGGCTGTTTTTCTATAAAATGTAGCGCCCAGACGGTTCTAACGATTTTGTTTGAAACTCGTCTAAATAAAGTCTTCTGCTGAAAGCTCTTCCGCTGGATAGCGGATATACCATATATGGTACCTCTCCGAGGAAGTAGGAAAAAAGTTATGACGAAAAGAATATTTTATTTGCGAATAGCTCGGAAAGTATACATTTTTTGGTGAATTATGTATACAACCATAATAAAAGTAATTATATTCCCTAGAAAAAAAAAATCTAATCGGGCCATTATTTGCAAAAGTACAGGATACTTTGTAGCCATATTTTTACTTTCCTTTCGCTACTAGGTAAGGAATTATTATTTCTCAATAAATGTTTTTTGCCGGTACGCCATATCTCCTTTAATCATCTCTGTTAATTCATTATAACCCAATGATTGAGGTATCGTTTTGAAGGTTACCTTCATCGCTAATGACGAAAAGTAAACAATCGATTGAAATTTGAAGTTGTTTTTTTCAAAGTCAACTTAAATGTTTACAACGTTACGTGACACGTCCCCTAATCTGACTTTAACACTTGGATGCGTTTATTTTATTTTCACATCCTATTACTATCCAAACAATATCCAGACCACTATAAATTAACGCAATTACTTTTCACTCATTTCTGTTTTTTTCTGTTTTCAACTCTAAATCTCCCACCCCAAAAATATATTCCAAATGGTAAAATGGAAAAACAAAGTGCAACCGTATTAAACCAACGTTTCTCATCACATGTGAGTACGATATACGTTAATCACTGATCAATATACCACGCGAATTATTCGCACGAGCCGACTAATTAGTTAATAATAATATTATATATGAGTGTATGATGACAGTTTATGGATCTATCATCAACCGTATAAATGTGTATGCTTTACTGGTATTACGCAAACCAATATGCTACATTATATTCCAATTAGCTAAATTGTGTTGAACTAGAACCGTTATCAATAACAATAAATGAGGATAGCATAGCCAACTTTTGAATGACTTGTAATCATGTATACGCATCACCATTCAAACATAAAAAACACGATGATATATTCTGAGCAACAGATATGTCAGTTGTTACATGAATCATTCAGACTTACTGGCATTGAAGAATTATTCACGAACAAGATAGACTGATAATGAAACTGGGATCTCATACGTCATTATTATCGAGTTGGCAACAAACTGTGTTTTTGAGTTTGTTTTAAATCTTAAAGCACATGAGAGAATATGTTCAATATGAATGTTCAAAAGTCTCAAGTTATTCGAAATATAGAAGATCACATTTAAAAAATAATAATAATGTATCTTTCTTGTGTTATAATTTTAAAGCAGAAGAATTACCTTTTCAGGCCAATCAATTATTTTACAAAAATTCTTCGAAACATTTTGTAGCGAATTTATGTGAAAATAAAAAATAATTATCAAGGCAGTAGCCTATTATATATATATAGTCACTTCATTAATCAGAGCTATTAAAAATTAGACTAGAATTAATAACAACTGAAACATTTGAAAATGTGTATTATTTATTAAATTGGCCACTTTTAAATTATTACGTTAATTAAATGATTTGTTGTTTTGTTTTAAGAGAAAAAAACTGCTTACAGTTATTATTGTTCTGAAAATAAAAAGTTCCCGACGAAATTTGATTTCATATCTAACTAGGAAAGATCATATTCTATTTTTGCTTGCACTGATAAGTTGTGACACTACATTAGCAAACCATGATTAAATTAGTACTTTCAAATTGTTTGAAATTTGTAAAAATTCTTAAGTATAAACTTTTTTTTATTAAGTCTGTTTTCAAGGCGCGATATTTAGGACGCAATTTATTATTTTTATTAATATTTTTTTAGATTATTATTATTTTTATTACGAGTTCATATAATGTATACATTTTCGGAACTGCTTCAATGTGATATAATTTGTAATTGCACAAAGGACTGTGTCTTAAACTTTACAGAAAAGTTAGTTTAAGTTTTTTGCAGTGATGTCAACATATCAAATAAAATTAGTCAATAAAATGTAGGTTTCATTCTAGACCTTAATTTACAATTCCCCCAAAAAATAAGCCTATACGATAACGCTCGGCCTTATGCCGCACCCCTGACTTGGCAACAATTAGGAGCTAGGTTATCGCCACAGCCACTCAACTCCCCAAGACTTATGGCTAGCCGACTGTAATTTAAAAAAAATAAATATATAACTTCTTAAAATATAAATGTTATAACCAATGTTAAGGAAATACTTTTATTAAATAAATAACTAAAAGGTTTAACGAAATCGGGAATTCGATGCCGACAAAACCAACAGTCCTTATTAACAAACCTTCATCCACTGAATTCCACAAAACTGGGGAAAGAGAATCTCCCGGATTAAAAACCAAAACGGATATCAAACTTTTCGAAATATAAATTGCCGCTTCGCACTTTAATAAATGTTTCAGACAGGCATATCCAGCCTGGTTTAATTAACATTCATGTTAAAACTAATAATATGTTTATAATTTATATTTTTTTTATTTTTATTTAGAAGGTAAAGAAAAACTTTAATGTAATGCCAAAAATCCATAGAGTTTCACTCAATGAATTCATTAAATATATAAATTCCTTTTTCAATACCCTAAATATACATATAATTATTTTCCTGTAAAGTAATGATTGGCCAATCTAATCTTTCTAAAGATGTGAACGATAGCGTATTATAATAAAAATTTTGAATTATAGAGTTTTGAAATTCGAAAATAATGTAATCACGTGATAAGATAAACTTTAAATCACCTACTCGCCCTATATTAAAACAATGCTACCTATCATGATTGTAATTCATTCAGAATTTAATTTTTATATTCAATATCGATAAATTAAAAATATCAGTACGGATTGAGGAAGTGGGGGAAGGAGAGAGGGAGAATATTTAAGATAAAACCACTCCCAATCAATAAAAGATGATGAGATAAACGATATTTCTGAAACACAAATATTGACAATGCAGCTTACAAATGTGATATCTCCGTTTAAGAAACTTCGATAACAGAACCCGTTACTCACTCAGACACTGATAACGTCAATACCGTGACGTTTAAGAATGTAATTAAAACAAAAAGTTATTGGAATCGATTATTACGAGATTTTAAATGAATATGATCATACATAAACCCCAATCTACAAAAAAAAAACAGTAAAAGGCACAACCAAATAAAAAAATAATCAAGGAACTTGGTACAAAGATAGGACACGTTAGCCTACTTTCTTTTCAATATTTGAAGAATCAATACGGATCATGACAAATCACAAGACACAGCAAACATGTGGCATTGCCCAATTCGTTTGCCCGAAAAACGAAAGATGACTATGAAGAAGGTGAATTATCCTTAGCTATCCCATGAAACTGACTCCAGCAGACTGGAACTGTTCTGATAATTTTAAGTTAAAGAAAATGTATTGGTGAGTTCACTAATAATGTTAAATTCATGAAGGCTCTGTGGCAACTGAGAAATGGAGGATACATTTTTTTTATGAGCAACCAACAGCATTAAGTACGACACACACTATTCACTTTGAATGATAGGAATCAGTTCGACTGGTATCCCGTCATCGATCAATGTTTAAAACTGACATTCTGACCGTTTGTTATTCATTTTATTCAGCTGAATAATGCCTGGGGAATTAGATAGGTAAAACTTCTGAACATAATATTGTCGTTTCTATTACTAAATAGGATCCCAAACATTAACACAGGATTGCAAGCAAAACTCTAACGGCTTCATGTAAAATATAGTTTGCTAAAACGATAAATTGTACTTTGTAGACAGTATCAGGAGAGACAGACAAAGATAATATTTATTTAGCTTTATGCATAATGGGTATTCTCAACATTCTATGCCCCCTCCTCCCCGGAGTTATATATTTAAATAAATCTATATCATGATAAAATCTTACTAATGAATGAAAAAACTGACTAACATGTATGGCCAACTACGCATTTTGATAACTTCAAGCTTGAAAATAAAACTTACGACTAATTATTCACATATTTTTTTCTTTTAATTAATTTTAACAGGAAAGGTGGTCTAAAAGTCCAATACTCGGTTTCCTAATATAATTTAAATTTGCTATACTTGACTTTTAAGATTTTAAACTGTAATGAAATTCACTTTGTTCCAAATATAACTACTTATGCGGTAAACAGGTTACGAGAAGAGCTTGTCGGACTCTTCATTACCAAATCATGTTCTTAAGCAACAGCTGAGGACCTGGCAGATCCTTAGTTACCTTTCATCCTTGGCCTCTTCCAGATAAAGTAGAAAATCCTCTTTCTTTCTGCTGTTGTATACCAATTGTAGCAGAGTTCTGAGAGCGTTGATGACAACACGTAAGACCGCCATCGCATGACTGGATGCCTTATCAGTGATTCGACCCCACTACTCCCAGTTCGCCGTATTACTCCTTTCACTGCAACCGGATCTGCAGGTACTCCAGAACGTGTTATCCCAAAGAGGTAACCATAGCAGTAAATGGTGAGGAAGCGGTGAAGCAATCGCCCTGAAAGCCCTACGTACTTAAGAAATAGCCTCCACCTAAGGATTTGGTACTTTGTCATATTACTTCTGCTACTTTTATTAAAAGCAACGTTTTAAAAAGAACTTCGATTCAAAAAGAAGAAATCTTCGTCATTGCGCTGGTTAATTGAAAAACACTTCAAAAACACCTATAGTCGTACCAAGTTACGAAAAGACAAGTACTTATAACAATACCAAATGATGCAGAAACTACGATGATCTTCAGGATAAAATGAATTATTATCAAAATTATATATAATCAATATTCCCATCTTTGATGTTTAAAATGTATTCAGAAATTGTTGGCCAATCAAATTAAAACTAGACTGCATGACTTTTCCCTTGTGCTACAAATTCTAACTCCAATCTATTACTTCAAATGAATAAAATGTAGTAAACCCCGAACGGCTTTTTTATATACCAATTGAATGCTTATGAGGGATTTCGATAGATTATGATGAACAGTTAAAAGCAATTAAATTGGCCGAAGAAAACCTATGCACTCGAAGAGACAACTCCAAGCTTTCTACTTGGACTGGCTGGTCTAGTGTCACTCAGAGCACCAGGAAGTGAAAATAAAGAACTGAATGGATGAAAGAAAGGTATCAAAAAAAAAATCAACATATATATGTATATATATATATATATATATATATATATATATATATATATATATATAAGTTAAGATAGCGGATATGACAATATTACAGGCAATCCTATATCAGGAATGTAAATAGAGCCTAATGCTATATATAGAGGATTATAAGACAGAATAAAGCAGTCTTTCTCCAACATTCGTGTGTGTTATTTCGCCTCTATATTTCCTTTTTTTTTTATTAGTTTTCGTCCGTGAGAACATAAGTGGTGCCGAAACCCGGAAGGAAAGAAGACCGGTAAGAAGAAAAGAATTTTTTTTTCTTTGTCTCTTTTCTTTTCTTTTCTATTCTTTTTAGTGCATAAAGATAACGATACGGACACAAAATGACGGATAGAGTACTGAGAGCGCCACTCCGGACACTACCATCAGAAATTCCGCCACTGCCGACGGAGACCCTGGCATCGGCGCAAGCCAACGCGCCGGAATGGCTGAAGGTGAGGACGGCGACATCCCAGGATCTAAGAAAGGCCGTGTCGGACCTGGAACGATTTAACGGCGGCATTGGGGAGCTGAATCATTTCCTCAAGGGAGGCGACCGAGTGATGGCGCGAATAGAGGCCAAGGCGGCCGAAAACATAATTGACCCGATGGACACGAGCGCTCTGAAAGCCGCTCTGGTATGTCGGGTCAAGAGAAACGTTTTGAACCTAATACAGGCGGACGAGGATAAACCATGGGCCGTCGTAAAGGATAGACTGAAGAAGGCATATGGAGGAGGCCGGTGGGCCCCGGAAGAAGATATACTACAGATGTTCCGGTGGACAAGACAACCTCATCAGACGAACGGACAATGCGGGATCGTTGTTAGCACGGTTTAACCGGATAACGGAAAAGATGAGGGAGACAGTTAATGCAGGATGCAGGTGGGGGCAGGATGGGATTCCTGGCAACGATATTGATGATGCAATTGGCACGGGACACGGGAAAGAAGGATGAATTACCCCGAGAGAAAAACTTCGTAGAGTGTGCCCAGGAAATGATGGACGCAAGCGCCCGAGACGAGGAAGCCCGAGAGGGTGTCGAAGCAGGATGGTGTAGAGTGACGTATAGGAGGAACCGAACCAGACCGAAGGTATGGAAGCAAAGAGATGCCGAGTTCGGTGGGAGAGAGAGAGAATAGCGGCGAGGGAGAAAAGACCCGGAAAGAAGAGGAAGAATTGGGCAAGAGGGGAGAGAAAGTGTCACGGATACGGAAAGATAGGACACCTGGTTGCTCAATGTTCTCACACAAAATGTTTTGAATGCGAGAATGAGGGGTACATTGCGAAGCAATGTCCCTACATGACTAGACGAGGAGAAATGGTCCGCGGATAACCCATGCAAATAAATATGCAAAGGATATGGAAGAACAGAGGAACACCATCAGAAACGGAGGAGTACTCAGAATCGTCGAGAACGGAAGAGGAAGGAAGTGTACCAGGAGAAGGCCGAGTCCGAGGAGGGAGGAGCAGCAGGAGGATCGGAGGAAGAAGAACGCCAGCGGGGAGAGGCAGACGAGATGAAGAATGAGGAGAGAGGAAGGAGAGTGGCAACCAAGCTATCATAAATAATGTGGAGAGTGGATGCGTGGAATTGCCAATTGTGAGTGTCGCGAGTGGAGTGAAGTGTTTGGTCGATACGGGGAGCTCAAACACGATTATGTGTCGCGGAGCGTTAGAAGAAATCTGTAAAGGAGAAGGAATACCCCAATTACAGGTATGCAAGTGTAAATTTATCACTTAGGGTGGGCCCTGTAAAGTAGAGGGGGAAGTAGAATTGGAGCTGAATCGGTGGGTAACCGGGGAAGGGAGCCTGCGGATACCCATAGTGGAGAGCATGCCGAGGGAATACGGAGAGATAATATGGTGCGATCTGTTAGGCAAATTTGGGACAAGGATTCGCAATCGGGCTCAGCGATAGGACATCCGAATAGGCGAGAAAAGGTATAGGGCGAGAAAGGGTCGGTCACGGGGCAAGATCAGAGTAGGGGCGATCAAACAGACGGAGCATTGGAGGCAGACGATAAAGCGAGAATATGCGGATATTTTTTTTACGGAAGGCGAGATATTGGGGGCTACGGGAAGAACAGTCCATGAAATTCCGCTGATACAGGAGAGGGTGACATATGTCAAAGAAAGGAGGTACCCACAAGCTATGCGCCAACATATACGGGAGGAGCTCGAGAATCTCAAGACCCAAGGCATCATAGTAGATAGCACGTCGCCGTACAACAGCCCCCTATGGGCAGTAAAGATGGGACCGAGAAGTACAGAATAGTCGTCGACTTCAGGAAATTAAATGACACTACCATCGACGAGAAATATCCAATTCTCCGATTTGAGGATATCCTAGACAGACTGAGCGGGGTCACAGTCTTCAGCACCCTGGATTTGAAGGCGGGATATCATCAAATAAGAATGCATCCCAACGCCAGACACAAAACAGCATTCTCCTTCGAGCGGGGACATTACGAGTTCACGCGGATGCCGTTCGGCCTTAAAAACACATCAATAACCTTTCAAATATTCATGGATGAGTTCCTAAGAGTTCTAGAAGAGGCATTTTGCCAGATATATATGGATGACCTACTAGTCTTCAGCAAAGACGAGGGGCAACATGTCGAGCACTTGAGAGGTATTCGACAGGCTACGGGAATTTGGGCTGAAGCTTTCGGAAGAAAAATCGACCCTAGGCCAGGAGACCATTAATTTTTTAGGGCATTCCATTCTGAAGGAGGGGATTCGGCCAGACGAAATCAAGGTGGAAGCGATTCGGAACATGGCAATACCAAGATACGTAAAGGGCATTAGAAGGTTGCAAGGCACGCTAAATTATTATCGCCGATTCGTTCCGGATTTGGCGGCCTATTTGGCACCCATCAATAACCTGCTGCGAAAAGGCAAGCATATCGCAATAACCCCGGAAATCGAAGATAATATTAGGAGGTGCAGGAGACGGTCACAGGAAATACGGGTACTGGCATTCCCAGACTTTACCAAAACTTTCAAGATTACCTCAGATGCAAGTGACTACGCTTTGGGGGCAGTATTGTCACAAGAGGGAAAGACAGGAGAACAACCGGTGGCTTACGCGAGCAGGCGACTTACGGACACGGAGGCTCGGTACAGTACCTTAGAACGGGAACTTCTTGGTATAGTGTGGGCAGTGGAACACTTCCGGCTGTACGTTTTTGGTCGGAAATTTAAGGTGAACACAGATCACCGACCATTGTGTTGGATAGGGAAGCTGAAGGAGTCATCCGCTAGTGTCACACGTTGGAAAGAGCTCCTTAGCCAATATAACATGGAAGTCACGTATAAGCTGGACGAGAATATGTGGTGGCAGACTGGTTGTCACGGGCCATTCAAATAAACGCTATAGACGAAGATAGAGGGGACATCCGACAATTCGTGAGCGAATGGACGTCGGAGAGGAAAGGAGAACGAGGATCGCAGAACTCAGAAACCGAACGGGAATCAAAGGGAAGGGGGGAGGGAAGTTCAGAGGGTGGAAGGCCGACAGATATGGAGGAAAGGGAAGAAATCGTCAACCCGAAAAAGCGCCAGATAATCTCGAAAACAAGGACCTCGGGCCTGACAAAGATCGATTACGTCCAGGAAAACAGATGCAAAATCAGGACCATCTGGTCACAGCCAGGCATTCCAGAGGAGCAAATATCCAGAGTGTTGAAGGACGCCTCCCAACCGGGGAAAACATACTACCTATACGTAGGGAACGAGCCGCTCTGGCAGAAGATTCAACGATTATGGAAGACGGAAAAAATAGGTGTTGACCGAACGTTTGTCCGCTGCAAGCTGATGGTTGAATCTATCCGAGACCCAGAATAGCAACAAGAGGTCACACGGGCGTACCCTCAGTGGAAGACAAATCATCGTGGGGTGAACGAGACGTTGCAGGCTCTGAAAAGGAGGTATTTCTGGTGGGGTATGAGGAAGACGATTGAGGACATAGTCGGAACATGCGAAGTGTGTCAGACTACGAAGTACGCTCGTCATGCACTAAAAGGGATACAGGAAGAGACGCTAACACCGAACGTACCACTCAGCGACTTGCAGGTAGATACGCTCGCATGGAAAGGTTTCAAGTGGGTAACAGTCATAGAAGTTTTTAGTAAAGTCACTATGGCCCATCCCGTGAAAGAGAGGTCCGCAGATGCAGTAATTGGAGCTTTGGAATCCTGGTTTCTACGGAATACCGGACAGAATATCGTCGGATGGAGGGAGAGAATTTTATAATGCAGAGGTAAAGAAGCAGATGCAGAATCTGGACATCACCTGGCACATCAATACCTCGGGACATCCTAAGAGCAGAGGAGGAATAGAGCGACTACACGGCACGTTGGGGGACCACCTTCGGGTGTACCACGTGGAAAAGGGTTTGGACCCAGATGTGGCCATGCCACGGGTCGTGGCTGCCTATAATCAGTCCATACACTCCGTGACGGGATTTTCCCCTTTCGAGGCACTCTTTGGCCAGCGCGACAGGAGGAGGAATAGTGGGGAAACCGCAGTAGACGAGAAATTTTGGGAGAGGCTGGCGACTAACGCGACGCCGGGTTGAGTCCGAAAAACAGAGGAGGGTAACTCGTGAAAATGCGGCGATAAAGGACATAACGTAGAAAATCAAAATAGGGATGATGTATATCGTAAATTGGCTTCAAACCGAGGCAAGGAAGTCATCAGATACGAGGGTCCATTCAAGTGATCGTAATTCGTGAACACAACATAGTCACGATCCAGAGCATTCGAGACCCACGAAAACGGCGAAATGCCATGTGGAGCAATTGAAAATCACCGTGAAGGGGCCAAGCCCGACATCTTAATGTGGGAGTATCCTTTCTCCTAAGTGTTGTAAATAAAGACGTAGGCAGTCTGTGAATTATAAGTCAAAGGCAATATTTTATTTCAGTTTTGTGATTGTACGAACCAGGATGATTCAGCAAACTAAATTATCTACTCATATACAATGCCCTACATTAAAACAAGATAATCCTGTTTTGCCGATAAGGTTAGGGAAGAATTCTCAAGTGTGGTGTTTGTTTCCTTAGGATTTCATTCTTCCAAGATGACCTGTCATCTCCGCTCTTTGCATCATCTTAAAGAAAACACAACGATTATATCGAGGATTAACAAAAGTGGTGAGTCATCAATGAGTTTTGTCCGTTCCTTTGCTTTTCAGTGCAAATGACGCGGATAAACTTCAAAGAACGAAAATTTTATCATTTTTAATGTAGTGTAAGAAAGGCCATTAGACACAAACCACACTTGAAAATTCTATCCCGACCTTTTCAGCAAGAATCCTTCGTAACATTTATATGGGATTCAATGGAATGGGTCCATTGAAAATTACAGAATTATGTGCGGTAGAGAGTTTGATCTCAATTGGTTTTACATTGGAAGATACAGTTATTTCTTTATTATTATTATTGCGTAGTTATTTGAAGACTTCCATCAATTTGCACAAAATTTATGTCAAATTGATTATATCATGTTTTATTGCAATAATCAGTAAACCTTACATTTATTTATAAATCTTATGTGTTTAAAAACTGTTTATACTAGCTCTGTGATTTGTGATTCCTAAAGTGGTTTTAAGAGGTTTGAATAAGTAATGAGAAATATTTACGAATTTTATGATATAATCAATAAATACATTTAAAGAAATGAAGGGAGTTGAAATGAAATTTGTCCAAAATAAAATTGTTGATATTTTATAGGAAAAGTAGTACGAAAAATAAATACAATAAATTTCCTTTTTTTTTTTTTAAATGTGCTAATTAATATAATCTACTAAAAAACATCAAAGTTGAAGATAAATTTGAGATAAAATTATTGGTAATTTTTTTTCTCTTAGAGCAGGTCAACAGTAAGTTCAACAGTTTCAAATTAATCACTTGCAGTATGTAAACAAGAATTTTATCAGGGATATGATTCCATGAGTATAACAAGTGTTTTAGAATCGGTTCTACGTTGAAAGATAACAATTTTTTTTCATTTTTTTTTTTTTTTTTTTTTTTTTTTTTTTTTTTTTTTTTTTTTTTTTTTTTTTTTACAAAATATCAATTAATCATGAATTACTTCTAATGCAGTTGCGTTATTGATAAAATAATGGCTAATGTGCTCCTTTTTGAACATTGTCATTGCTGTATGTACTGAAAAAAATGATACAAATCTTAAATACACAAGCTAACAGTGCATGTAATGTTAAAAACTAGACTTCAGCTACAGAGGTATTTTGAAAAAAAATAATAATAATATAAATTAAGATAAATTAAATTTTGTTAAGTATAAATTATAATCACGAATCCGGTAAAGAGCTAGGCCACGAAATAAATACGAATTCTATAACTTCCTTAACTCTTTTAAATAACTAATATAAGCACGGTAACGGTCGTAGTTGGTGGTAAGGGTCTGATAGTTGGTAAGGTTGGTAGTCTGAACCCAACAGGGTAAGGGTTGAATGGGTTCTTGGACACTCCGGAATTTTGGGGAATGAAAAGGCTGATTACCTTGCAAGCAGAGGCTCTGAGGTGAGGCTTTGTGCACCAGAGCCCATACGTGACATGAGTCTTAGCTATGCCAAAAGGCGTATCAGAGTTGCTGTAGGCAATAAAATTAAGCACATGTAGACTATGTGGGATGGAGGGCGAAATGGCTTTCCACATAATCTGTGGATGCGATGCTTTGACAAGGGTGCGGTACCTCTACTTTGGTTTTGACCGGATCACTGACCCTAAGCTCTGCGAGATGATGGACCCGATGAGTCTACTCAGATTAGCAAAGGCTACTGGCCTGTTTTAAACGGTTTGGGCCAGCGCACAATAGCACACGGTATATAACTTATAAAATCAGATATAACGAGATTTATTACATAATGTGGACCCAGCTTAAGAATTTACCAAACTGTTAATCTGTTCCTATATTCATACTGTTCGATATGGTAGCGAAACGTGGCCGCTAACTTGGGCAATGCGTACAATATTTGGTTCGAGGAATACTGAGCTCACTGAAGAATTTAGGAGGTTGCACAACGCTGAATTCCGAATTATATTCTATTGATATAATATACGAATATACGAATTGTATCCTATTAATATAATTGAAGTAATAGTATCTCGACGGTTGTAATGGACGTGTTAAGTTGGTCTTAGTAACCAACGAATCCCTAAACATTTAAGAAGGGCTGAACCGAGTGGTAAATGCCCGAGGGGTAGACCGAAAAATAGGGGGAAGGAATACATTAAGACTGATTTTGTAGATATGAGTTCGAATGGTGGACGGAGAAGTGTAAACACATATGAATGGTGGTATCGGCATCGAACATTTGGATTTGCTAAACCTTTTATTACTATAAATGACACTGTAACGAAACAGTAAACCATACCAATCAAAATGTATTATATTAACCATTCATTTTAAATAAATAGCCTAGACAATTCAAATGACTTTATAAGAAACTAAAAATTTGGATAGAATATATTGCTTGGAAAACACCAATAAATCTAGAGAAAAAAATATAAAGCCAGTCCAAGTACAGGGAAGGAGAAGAAATTTCCTGGAAGGTGTGAGTCGATAATAGGAGGTGGGGTTGCTTTTTTATCCCATTCCGAGAATGACTTTCTATCGGCAACTGAATACTGACCGCTTTAAATTTTCTAATAAAGATCAATATCCACTTCAATCTTACATACTGCCGAGCATTTTCGTTTTCTATAAAATCCTGTTTATAATAACTATCTTTATTTTTAAATTTTTCCAATGTAGATGTAAGATCACCCTGGTTGACAGTGTAAGTAAAATTAAAGGGGAGATTTAAATATTTAAAAAAAATCTTTAAATTAACAGTGCTGCAGTAAAAGTTGTTCAATCAAAAAATTATTTTAGCCAAGTATACACTAAAATTGACGTTAGAAATTAGCAATATAATAAACCTAGGGAATATAATATTAATAATACCTAAAATACCAGATGATGATATCTGAAATAAAATATAGTTATCAGTTACACCTGCACAATTTATTGGATTTATAGGGCGAAAAACTGTTAATGGTTATCATTGCCTATTAATCTGGGCTGGATCTAGTGGAAGAGGAAAGTAAGCAAAGAGGGTACGTACTTCCTCGGTCGGCAGAATTTAGAAGGCGGCAAATTTCGAGAGAAAGTTTATTTTTAGGTTAAATAAAAATTATTGTTTCTACTTTTTGATTATTTTCGCCTTAATCCAGGTCAATGAAATGAGCTAATGTTACGTAGTAATGAAATCTGTTTATTAGAATAATTACCTAGAATACTGTTAAATTGTAAAATGTTCCATGCTCTCTGGCAAAAATCCTGGTTCCGGCCCTGCCAGTAACTATGATTTGGAACTGGGAAAAAAGATGAGGTGTGTAAAAAAAAAAAAAAAACTGTAAATTCCTACCGGTTTTGTGAATATAACGTTTTGCGTTACCTATTTATTATTTCTTGATCTATGTTCGATAATGATTCACCAATCAGTAAAAAAGTATAGATGGCAGGAGGGAGAAGAAGAGGAGGAGAAGAAATGATTCACAAAATTCTGAAAGTGATCCCTTATCTCTGATCACTCACTGTAAAAACACACATCCCCGAATCATTTCTACCACATATCATTACTGTGAACAAACCGATAAATGCTATCTTACTTATTCACAACACGTTTGCAAAAGGTCTTTTAATCGTTCGACTACCCCTGATATGTACCTAAATACTTGGTAAGGTCAAGTAGACAAATATAAATTACTAATGTTATTATGACATGAAATTATGAATCCTTATCAATATTAATCTATCATTAATAATCCTAAAAAATGGGATGATCTGGGGAGTTGGTTCTGATCTTATAAAGGAAGAATAAACTAAAAAGAATTGAAAGAATTTTGAAAATTTCATAATTACTAGCCACTAATAGCCCGCTTTGGTAGAGTCTTACTATCATAAAATAAAAAATTGAAATAATTATTCAAAGAATAGAATTGACGAGAAGTTGTATGAGATCCTAATATAAAAATAACTGATTTTATAACATCACGGAAATTTATATGGGCGTATTAAATTAGTGGGTTGTGAGACGAACGTGTCACTAAAAAGGCAATGAATGCTGAACCAGGAAAAAACCGCTCGAGGGTTGAATAGATTCGTAGGTAGAAATACAATGTTATCTAATGATAAATTTATGTTTCCACACATTTATTGATTATACGAGTTTCTTCTTATTTGATAATGCCTAGTAATTATTCTTTGATATATATATGTACAGATTTATTAACATCATTGAATTAAATTGTACTCAATTTAGGAATAATATTAAAAATGTTATGACAGCGGATAAAGCCAGCTCAATTTCTGTTGATCAAACACTGCTATAATTTTCTGTATATAATACTGTGTTAACATTTTTTTTTTTATCAATTTCTTACAAGAGCTACATTCACATACCGATTTAAAGTGTTTTATTCATAGCTCTTACTATCAAATAAGTGATTCAGTTAAAATCAGCGGAGCCACACTAAACTGCTTAACTGCTTCAATCTTATCTATTAATCGAGTTTTAAGTCATGGAAAAGAGCTGGTTCATTCCAGTGAGTCATGAGTTGTGATAAAAAAACTAGCTCACTTAAT
Source organism: Rhaphigaster nebulosa (assembly GCA_948150685.1). Taxonomy (NCBI): domain Eukaryota; kingdom Metazoa; phylum Arthropoda; class Insecta; order Hemiptera; family Pentatomidae; genus Rhaphigaster; species Rhaphigaster nebulosa. The sequence continues at coordinate 202,212,674 of OX411306.1, forward strand.
TAACTTAAACTTAATGTTCCAATCATGGTACCAACCATACATATTTTAGGTCCTTACAGTATTAAAAACAATTATTAGTGAAAATAAAACTTTTTTTAATTCCGTAACAAGTGAAGAATCGCTCACCTCTGTGTTCAGAAATATTGTTGCATTCACGCGAGAATCGAATCTGCACTTAAGTAATCTGGATATTCTGGGTCGCATATTCTTATTCATGTGTAGGATTCAGCTCATTTATTCTATATTTTTGGATTCAATAATTTTTACTTTTTTAAAAACAGAACGTGGAGCGTGATTTTGCCCAAATCACCTCCTTGCACAACCGTTGGCTTAAAAACAGTACGGTCCTTATAAAGTACTGAACCCAAGACCCTTCATGGGTTGTAGTGGTACCGGTTTCAAAAACAGAACTCATTCGAACCGGACTCAAACGCAGTAACATAATTAGAAATTAATAATTTATTTGTCACTTCTATCAATTTGTTTTTATTAAAACTAGTTTCAAAAGTTATACGTTCATCTTCAGTTCTAAAAACACACAAAAAATAGAGCGATTTTATTTTAAAATAGCATTTTAGTTTTTTCTGTTAGTTTGATTTCAAATTGCGTTTAGTTTATTTTTTAAATTAGAAAATGAAAGAAACTCAGATGGATAATCAGAAACAAAGCAAAGAAAACGAGATAACAAGGGCCTGAAACGGGAACAATTAAGATGCACTCAAGCAACAGGGCCATCGATAAACACTTTACAAAAGTTTCTAAGAAACAATCGTTCACAATCCCTCGTTATCGTCTGATTATTAAAGAACACTTCAATTAAACAGAAACTCTTCTCTGACGGGAGCAACTGAACTGGAATAATTTCTAAATAACGAGAAGGGAGTAGAAAGTTGGACGGGATTTGGGGAAACTCCTTCTTTCCGAAGAAATAAAAAGAGGCATGGAATTATGGAAAGAATTTGTTTTCTTTTTTGTTTGGAACTCTTTCAGAAATTGAGGCAGGATATCGTATTGTAATATGAAAAGTTCCAGCTCTTAGAAAATGGCTTACACCAAATTATTGTTAAAAAAAAAGAACAAAAAATGCATGCTATTCAGAAATAATTTTAAGTTTTATATCAATGTCCTTTTTCCTAGAGGTCCTAGAATATATTATATTCTTTTGGAATCAAACTTTACAAATATTTTCTATTGTGTTCGTTTATGACAAAGACTTTTATTTAAAAAAGTATTAATGCAGTTTAAAAATCTGACTGGTGTTAAAGGAACTAGTAGTAAAATAAAAAAAATAGTCAACTTTTTTGGGGAGATCTCGCACTCCACTTCATACCCACACTTCAGGAAAAAATTGAATTCTAAAAATTTGTTGTCATCGTCTCTTGGTTTTTAAGGACTTGTTCTTAAAAATTAATGACCCGTTGGAAATTTAGAGAAAAAAACTTTATATTTAGCGTTTGGTTTTGAGGCAATATCTACCACTGTGAAAATAAAAGTAAACAAAATTTATAATGTTAACTTGTGTAAATCAAAACGCATTTCAAGTGACGTTCGCAGTTTCGCTGATATATAGAAGATACGTATCATTTTTGCTTGTTATAAAAGGATTGCCGAAAGACTATATAAAAACAGAAATTTTTATTTACTGCATAAAAGGCATTATAACTTCTCATTTGAATGTATTAAGTAATATATGAAAAAAATTGAAACAAGCTTATCAAACTTTTTATTAAAATTATTGGATTTAAAATAGCAAAAAAGGAGTGCTAATAGAAATAAATATCTGATGTGGACAACACATGACTTCCATATACGCCTATTTCGCTATAAATCGGTGGCTCAAAAAGTGATCCTGAATTTGGTTATTAGTTTTCGAAGATTGCAGTATCTCAAAAACGACACTCAGCGTCGCGTCATCCATCTTGACAAGCATACACACATGCTCTTGTATCTGGAGGTCTCATTCCGTTTTTATATGTCGTTTTCTTTTAGTAGGTTTCTTCATGCTCCGTGACAACATTAAAATTGTCAATGTCACTAGATAAAGCATTGGAAATCAACAGTTAACTGTCTTATCCACTTATTAACGTATTAGCCACTTAACTTATCTTATTAACTTATCTTATTCTCCTGCTGCAGACTTGTTCATATCACAAATGGGGAGGAAAACCAGTATTTTACTCATAATTTTGACACTTAATACAAGTAATAAAAATGTTTAACCGGAGCGTTTGCAATTTATTACCGAACCATATGATCTCTGTATTTAATTTTAATATAATTTTTGATGTAAGATTATTATGGCCTTCAAGTAAAGTACCCTTTTAGGCTCATCAATTTTAACCAAAACCTAGTAAATACATTCATATTGATATAAAAGTCCTATTTACCAAATTTGATATATTTTACATTATATATTAATATAATTTTTGATGAAAGTCTAATATGACCTACAGGTAAAGTGCCACTTCCGGTCTGCCAATGTTAACCAATATTTATTATGTTATTTACATTAATATGTCAGTGTTATATACCTAATTTGAGAAGTTTGTCTTTATATTTTCTTTAATTTTTTATGAAAATCAATAACGATCTTCAAGTAAAGTACCACTTCCAGTAATCATGTAGTGATCAAAAAGGGAGGTTCACAACTAGATTTTATAGCAACCCTAAATACAAAACTTTAATATTCTACGGCTGACCGTTTTTGAGGTATGCCATATACGCACGTACGTACAGACGTCACGACGAAACTAGTCAAAATGGATTCAGAAATGGCCAGAATCTATATTTCCATTGAAATCTGAAAACCGAAAATATTCGCGATTACAATACTTCCTTCCTTTACTTCGTACAAAGAAGTAAAAAGTAATATATTTTGAAATTACTCTCTCCTCATTGGTATTATTCTGTACTTATCACATTTAATTTTTCAAGTTTTCGGGTTTAACGCCTCATCTTCAGGAACATCAATTTAGTTGCAAAACATTATTTCAATTATAAAACATACTAATACAATTATCACCTATTGGAATATATAAATTAAGACATTATTAAAATTGTATTATTCCACATTTTTCACACTAATTTGATAGAAGAACCATAAATATCCATAGCATTTAAAAAGCATTAAAAACCTAGATTAACCTATAATTTTATTCATAAAAAGCAGTTAGAAGTATAATGAAACCGAGTAAATTTGTGATAGGCTATTCATAATCATTTTCTGCTTTTTAATTTTTTCCCCATTTAATTTCTTTTGTTTTAGAATCTAGACACTTTTACTTCTCAACAGATCCAATAATGTCCCATAAATTCCTTAATCTTCTACACACCTTTATATTATAATATTTGGTCTGTTTGGTATTTTACTTCGATTCCCAATTTATATATTAATACATAATATTATTGTAAATTTATGTTATTGAAGGGGCAAATATTATATTAACAAAAGAGAGGAGTTTGCACTAACGACCAGTGGGCAGCTGGAATACTAATGATGCGGCCGTCTGTTGTCCATGTCGGCCAACAGGTGCCGCTAACTGTCCCTCGCTTATTGTTTTCAGGGCTCATTTAGAAAAACCTCTAATGGAGGCTATTTATTATTTCGATTTAAAAAAAAATTAAAATGGGTCAGACATTAATAGAATAAATATTAGGAATGTTTTTTGCCTTCTATCTGAAAGTTTAATAGAGACAATTTTATTGTTGACTATTTTATTATATATTTTTATTTGCTTATATACGAGGATACACCTAAACCTATTTAAAAAAATTAAATGATTTAGAACTTCACATATCCATCATTTTAATTTATTATTGACAATACTAGTGAAGTTATTCCATGATAAGATCCATTGAAAAAATTGATAACAAAAACTAAATAAGTACATTTAAGGTAGTACACTAATTCTTCTCTATAACTTTATTAAACTTATTGCATCAAGTCCAACGTTTTGAGGTCATTTGTTTAATTTTTTAAAAAGAAGAATACAAAGATTTAAAAAAAAATAGAACTTAGAATAATAAGATAAGATTATATAAATAAAAATTGTAAATAATTGAAGTGAATGTGCAATATTTTTAATTTTCTATATATTGTTAACAGTTCAGATACTAACGGCAAATGTCCTCGAAAACGTTGGACTTGATGTAATAAGTTTAGAAAGGAATAATAAAGAACTTCTTTCAATTTATTTTCCATGATAAATTAAATATTAAATATATTTGTCATATTAGTGATGATTTAGCTAAACTATAATCAAAGAAGTACATTACAGTTCAATTATTTAAAGGATATAATCATCACACATAAAGAAAAAATATCATGGAACAAATATACTATGCTGACGCTACTTTGAAGTCAATATTATAAGATGTTATTTTTTTTACCGTAAGTAATACTTTTGACTTGCTGGGATTTATTCCAGTCTTCCAAAAAGGCATATACTTCAAAATAATTTAGTATTCAAAATACTAAAGTATTGGGGTGACGTGGAATGAAAGTATTTTCTTTTTTGAATATAATCCCTACAGAAAGGTTAAAGACAAATCAACGAAGCAGAAAAATAAGAGTAAAGAACAAAATATCTGATGTGGACAACACATGACTTCCTTGTACGCCTATTAAACTATATATCGGTGCCTCAAAAAATGATTCTGAATTTGGTTACTAGTTTCCGAAGATTGCAGTATCTCAAAAACGACACTCGGTGTCGCGACATCCATCTATTAACACACACACAAACAAATGGGAAGGAAAACCAGTATTTTACACTCAATTCTAACACTTAAAACAAGTAATAAAAATGTTCAATTGGATTAGAAACCAAATTGCGTTTGTAACCTTTATTACCGAAACATATGATTTATGTATTTAATTTAAATAAAATTTTTGATGTAAGCTTATTATGACCTTCAAGTAAAGTACCCTTTTCTGATCACCAATTTGAACCAAGATATAGTAAATACATTCATATCGATATAAAAGACCTATTTACCAAATTTGAGATGTTTTACATTATATTTTTAATATAATTTTTGGTGAAAATCTATTATGACCTTCAAGTAAAGTACCTTCCGGTTTTCCACTTTAGACCAAAATCTAGTATGTTATTTAAATCAATATATAAGTTATAAATACTAAATTTGAGAAGTTTTGCACAATATTTTAATATATTTTTTTATGGAAATCAATTATGACCTTCAAGTAAAGTACCACTTCCGGTAATCAAGCAGTAACCAAAAAAGAAGATTCACAACTATATTTTACAACAACCCTAAGTACAAAATTTCAACTTTCTACGGCTAACCTTTTTTAAGTTATGCGAGATACGAACGTACGTACGAACGTACGTACGAACGTACGTACGTACAGACGCCACGACAAAACTAGTCAAAATGGATTCGAGGATGGTTAAAATGGATATTTCCGTTGAAATCTTAAAACCGAAAATTTTCGCGATTACAATACTTCCTTTACTTTGTACAAGGAAGTAAAAACAAACGTGAATGTGGAAATTCTAAAATAGTAAATATCGAATGCAATAATAAGGCCTTAAATAATTTAAAAAATGTTATTTGTAACATTCTTGGTGATAATAATAAACTATCAGGAATTGATAAATCAGTAATAATGATCCCAAGTTGTTAAGGTAAGTAACGGCTACTAAAAGTTAGTAACATTCTAGTGACGAAATATCATATTAATAGATTCATATCATCTCATATAAATTATTAGAACAGTCTTTAACACAAAAAGGCAAAAGAAAGACTATTGCATACATTACAGAAGATCAGTAATAAACTCTAGCTGACAATTTCTGACAGAAGATACTACATCTTAATTTTAACAATGACTGCACAAAGATTGGACATGTTCCTAAACTGAAGATTATTTGACTAGGAATTGATACCATTGATCATCATGTAAGTGATTAACATCTACCAATGAACTAGACCTTTTAAAACTACACACACAAAATTAGGAATGTTTTCAAGACATTGACTTTGATAAATAATTTTTTTTTTAATAATCAAGTTATTAAGGTTTTTTGTATTAAATATATTCCAAGCAATAAACTGAAGACAATAGAGTCCTGAGACAATGATTAAACGTTTAAAATGAGTATTTAAAATTAAATATCTGTATGTATTAATTTAATAAGAAATTTACCAGTTATAGAATGCTCCAATATGGCGGGCGGGGTATTCTTCCTAGAAGTTAAAATCAAAACTGAACTGATTTCTACAAAAAACACAAGTCCACATTTCGAAAAGCAAAATCAGTGTTACAGTGAAAATATAAATAAAATAATTTTCATTAATTCCACTATATAAATATTTTAAATTCGAAATTAACATAAAAAAATGAACGGTTCTACAAATTTGTAACTTAACATTAAGAGAGCAACAGGTAATTTAAAATAATTAAAATATAACTAAAAATTGCTTAGGTAAGCACAAAACTGAAATATTTAAAAAAAAAAATCGAAACTAACTGTTAAGATGTTATCCATACGGCGACCCGCACTTGACTGAATATTTCAATAAAGAGAAAATCATTCTGGCGGACAGTGATGCCTAGATAATTAGATCAGGAATGGTGCGAAATGATTGGCCGGTTGGGTCGCGCAACATCTTGCTAATCCTTTCAGGTCTTATTATCAACATGAAATGTAAACATTCAGATAATTGAATATCTAACTCTGTAACGCCTTTAAATATTCCGTATTTAAAAGTTGTTTTTTATAACATTCTTTTCATTTTAATAAGTTGTTCGTTCAACTGTATTCTCATAACAATTATTTTTCAATTCAAATATTCCTTCATTATAAACGTTTCATATTAGTAAACATTAATTTATGTAAAGTAATTATCCACCTTTCATTAGGAAACAAAACCTATTTTTTTCAATAGTTAATAGTAGCTATAATTATTATTTAAATTTATATGAAAAAGATATTTGTGAACATTATGATTTTACCATCAAATTCAATAATGCAAACTTTATCATATTTAATTACTCATAATCATATGATATATTTTTGAAATTATTATTTCATCACAGTTGTTTCATAAAAAAATATAAACATTAAACGGATGTGAAATTAAAACATGTGGAAAATAATTGAGCTTATACATGTAGAATCACAGACATGTAGTATCTATTTTTTCTGTCTTCATGACGAGCTAGGCTAGAAACATTTAAATGTTTAAAAAAAATTCCAATTCAATAAAAAAATCGGAGTAAATACCTGCAATGCATTGTTTAAACAATCAAACTGTGATATATTACAGCCAAACAATCATAGATTGACAAGATAATTCAAGAACTTAACTAAGTAGATTTTTTTTTTCGATCACCAGTGAGTAATTTTGGCTTATTTCATGTGCATAGTATCGCACACATTTGAAAATATTGGAGAAAAACTATCACTTGCTACACAATTAGGCTGGTTAATCTTGGACTCTGTTTGGAAGTAAGTGTTGGAAAGCTGGAAATCGTTTTAATATGTTCATTAGACGTCAGATAAAATTAACCTAAGTTAATAAAGCACCGTTTTAAGTGGTTAGCCAACGCAAGGCGGGAGGTTGGAAAACCTCCAATTTTTGGGACTTTTTTCACTTTCGGCCCATAGCATTAAAACGGTGCAAACTAGCGAAAATTTTATTTTACTTTAAATTAAAGAAAATTACATTCTGCGTGAAACGAGTACATCAAACTTTGGATTCAGTTTAATAGTAGAATTAAAACTGAAAATTGGAAAACAACTGAACCCCCATTGGAAACAGAAAGGGATCTTGGAGGAAAAATTCGAGATAACAAAGTTTAAATCTAATTTAAACCGCAATCCCTAAATTCTAACCTCACTCTCCAGACTAGTATTTTCTAGAAAGTGAGAAGCCAGGCAGTGAGGTTTCATCCTTTTAAGGGTACAAAAGCTTAGTAAACTTTTGAAACAGAATTAATCCAAAATATTTTGAACAAATTACTATTAAATTTCACTCAAAGTACAAAGTGCGATTAAAATTGGCTTATCTTCATTGGAAAATTAACGCAATAGAGATAAAAAAAAATTACTTCAAGGATTTAAAAACGTCATCACTCTCTAAAATAAACTGGAAAGACATCTAGAACGGAAAAAAAGTGGATACGACACCATCTTGAAGAAGTGTTCCTCTGGACTCAAAGCAGAACCGAATTTTTCTTTCCTTCAGTTTGGCGTAACTTTTAGGAAGTTTGTAAGGAGTGCGGATTAATGCCAGCGACACTCTTAAAATGAGCCGGTAAGGCGACTTACATCTCTCAATTTATTTTTCTTTATATGAATATCGAGCTTAACCATCAGGTTTCTCAGTTAGCCTAGATTCAGAGCCTCCCCAAAAAATGCTTCACAATGTACAGCTCTCAGGGCTTTGACAGCACTAGAGAGTGAGAAATCAGCATTTCATGATATTTTTTCTTGATCATATAATTAAAATTATTAATAAACAATGAATGATAAATATGTTCCCGAAAGGATAGATCGTGAGAAAAAATTATGTAACTGCTCTCATTTGTGATTTGATCCTTTTATTGGCCTGTGGCATAAATATGAACGAAATTTTGAAATGATTCCTATCTAATATTAAAGTGACATTGTGCCAATAGAGCACTTCAAATTTTATAGTTATTTTAAACATTTTCAAAGTTATTTATTTTATTTCATCATATTATGTATATTATTTCATAAGTGAAATTCAGATAGTGCCCCAACATAAATGTTATATGAAGTTCCGAAATATTTAAGTATTTTTTTAATTCTTAAAGTATAGGTTTTTGATGTGACAGAAATCTATCTATATTATAAGAATAAGAAAAAGGTTCTCTTCCTGTTTAAGTAGTTTTTTATTTTATTTTCAACTGGTTTCGGTTTTTAGACCTTCATCATGAAAAAATAACACACAATAATCAATATCAAAATAAAATAAATAATAAAAGTCAATATTAACAGACAATTTAAGACGAAAACAAAACAAATAAAATAAAAAGTAATATAAACAAACTAATAATGTGGTGCAAACATATTCCTAAGTCATAGATAAAATGTATTATTTGTTATAATTTCATCTCCATAAAATTATTTTCAATATATGAGTGAGCGTGTACAATATTGCTACATATGTATTTACTGTTTATTATTCTTGCATACTAGTATATCATAATATGTAATATTATATACTAGATGTATAGTTGCGTAAAAGTTTGAAAAATTTAAATATTTTCTTCATTAATTAAAATTTATATACACAGATGGTTTTGTATGAATCATGTACTTATTATTCCATAGTTATCTAGTTATTCCACAACATTTTATTAAAATAACCTTTTATTTGTAAATTGTTCACCAGCTTGTTCAATTTACTAAAGACCAGTCGGAGTTGAAGAGAGAATTATTTAATGCATTGATTAATCCAGCTCAACCCCTGTCAAAACATAAAGCTCCTGGCATTAGGCTACTTGTGGGCTTAGTGCTCCAGCCCTAGAATTAAACGGTAAAGTTCACTCCTATTAAATGTACTTAAGCAGAATTTGGGAGTTAGGAGTCCATTTTAAAAAAAAAGTTCTGTATAAAGAAGGAGTATATTTCAAGGAACTTGTCCTCTTTGCGCTGTCTAAGGAACAGAAAAAGTTCAACTCAAGAATACCGAGAAAAAATTCCCCAAAAAAATTCTGTTTGCCAAACACCGGAAGGAGTAACTGAAATTCGCCGCCTCGATCAATCTGGAATAAAAATGTACACAAGACTCAAATCTCCACTCCCACCATATTTTGTTTGTGGTGGTTTAGATTTTATTTCTTAATTTTTTATTAGGTTGAGTAAAAAAACATTACCGTTTCAAGGTTTAAAATGAAGTTAATTTTTTTCTTACATTAAATGTCTTGTAGCTTTCGAAATACAGTCCATTATGTTCTATGGATCTACCATCTAGAAGCCAGTTGTTCGATTTTCTGCCGGTATCACTCTTTCGACTGAAAAAAGTCAAAATGTTTGAAATGTTTTTCCCTTACAAATAGTGAGCCATTGCTTGGAAAAAAATAAAACTATGAAGACGCAAGATCAGGGCTATAGGCTGGATGCGTTAGAAGTTCGATGGCATCCATTACAGCAAGTTTTTGGCGGTATATTTCCAGGCGACGTTCGGCTTGCTGCAAGATGAGCTCATGTGGAACTTCTATACATACTCCCTTCTCTTTTCCTAATTGGTGTAAGTGACAATTCACACTTGACTACGACAAACCAAGTTCGGAGGATAGCTGCCGAGTACTTTTTGTGGGATCATCTTCAATAGCGTGTCGTTGATCCACGTTGTCCACAACAGATGGTCGCACTGAACCCGGCTGCCTTTCCAAGCTTGTATCGCCACTTTAAAATTTGGCGAACCTCCTACTCACAGTCCGCTCATTGAGGTTTGGTTCCTCTTCAATTTCCCGTATCAAACGCGTGATTTCGGCAGCTCGAAATTTCCTTTTCCAGTCGCAGAATTACTTGAATTTCATATCTCAACGTCACTCTGATTGAATGAATGCCAAACAAGCACTGAGTCTCACAGAAAGACATAATCATTTACTAAATGATTCAGTATAGTACTAGGATTAAAAAGATACCAATAACAATAACATTAGAATTAACAGAAAAGTAAGAAAAAAAATAACATAATTTTAACACTGGAAGGCCATTTAGTTTTACAAACCTCAATAATTTTTATTATATTTTTTTTTTAGTTATCTTTAGTTATTCTTTTTACATTTTACTTGATTTTATACTGTTCTTCCAATTGTATCTATTATTTGAATGTACATTATATATTATTGTTTTGCATATTATTATTACATATAATATAGTTTTGTATATTACATATTATTTGTTTGCATCATTATTAGTATAATTGTAAAATTATTGTGCTTTGTATATTACTCAAATGTATTATTTAGTTGTCAATTATCAATATTTTCAAGTTTGGTTTATTTTTGTTATATATTCTTATTCTATATTTTATTTATTTATTTTATCTTATTATTTTATTCCATATTTTGTTTTGTTCATTTGTCTCTCGTTTTTTCGTTATTCTTTATTCTTTGGTGTATTGCAATTTTTGTTTTTCAATTCTATTTTTTTATTTTTTATTTATTTATTTGGTTACAGTTTTAGGTGCCGTATACGACAACATAGGTTAGAGGCACCTTATTCTTGCAGTATGTTAGAGGAGTCTATAGAAATTATTTTCCTTTAGGAACTGAAAAAGATTCTTCCAATTTTCGGGTTGTACTTGAATGTGTCCTAGGGTAAGCAAACCGCCGCAGCTGAGACATCTTGGTGGTGGTTTTCCTTCGAGAAGGTGTCTATGGGTCAGTCTGGTGTGTCCGATCCTGAGGCGGGTAATAATGGTTTGTTCTCGTCGGTTCCCTACTACGTGTGACAACGGTCGAGAATCTTCGTAGATCTGCTTCAACTTGTTATTGCTAGGAACCCTGGACCAGGAGTAGCGCCAGGCTTCTTTGCAAAAGTTCAAAACTGTCGTATAAAAATCTTGCAGCACCGTGTTGGTATTTGGTGTAGGATGCATGATACTTGCTCCTTTGGCGCTTGTGTCAGCCAGTTCATTACCTATTATACCTACATGGCTCGGGACCCAAAGGAACTTTATTATTTTGTCGGTTTTGTTAATTAGTGTTTTAATGGAGAATACTAAGCTGTTTCTGGAAAATTGGAAATTTTGAATCGCCTTAAGAGCTGAATATGAATCACTGCAAATTAGGATTTGCCTATTGTTTATTTCACTAATTAAAAGTAGAGACAAGTAAACGGCAAAGAGCTCGGAGGAGAATACGGAGTAGATGAGAGGAAGACTGTACCGGATAGTCTCTGTAGGTAACACCACGGAACAGCCAACATGATCTTGTTGTTTTGACCCGTCCGTGTAAATACAAGTGTAGTCTTGATAACTAGAAAGGAGAGTTAAAAAGCTTTGTTTTAATAATTCTGGAGGACTTGTCGATTTAGAAAAGAATTTTAGAGAGAAATCATAGGTTGCTTTATTACTTACCCAATGAGGTAGTGGGTTGTAAGAAGATATGTAAAGATTTGGTAGTGAATATGTGTCGGATAGTGGAGGATGGCTTGAGAGGCGAGTAGGTAATTGATTGTGATAAATTACAAAAATCCGGAGTTGATTTGAGACGGCCTAGAAATTTTAATAACAAATAGTACCTCCGAAGTTCTAGTGGCCACTCTTCAGCCTCCCAGAGTAGGCTGTTGATAGGACTAGTCCTAGACGCCCCTGTTACCCTACGAATCATTGCATTGTGTATAGGGTCTAACCTGCGTAAATTTTTCTTTGAGGCGTCCCCATAATACACGGCTCTAGAGTTACTATAGAAGGGAAAAAAATAAGTGAACAACTATAAATAGGAAAGATAAACTTAACGTCCAGTTCATCCAGAAATAGATATTTTAGTTAAGCCGATCTTCTCATACTTTAAATGAAGAGCTTATATGGACTTAGAAAATGAACCTGAGTAATAATCCTCAGCAAACATAGTTTATTTCACAGTAATCTATGCTCATTATGTATCGCTCTGTTGATGCATTCTCACAGTCATCTTGTATATTATTATTTCTAGCGTTATATCCTTAAATATTTCAAGGCAACAAAGAGAATTTCCACAAGTGAACTTAAGGTTCTATATTGCTATTGATGCTAATATTATTAGAAAAAGCAAGAACTTTAGGTGTAAAACAGAACTTTTTAAATAAGTATTTAAATTAACAATAGTCCAGATTGCACATCGAATTAAGTCATTTATTAATCCATTTTTGTCTTGGAACATATTAAAATAGTTCTGGTTAAATAATGAATAAAAACAAAAAAAAGTAGCGACGAAAAAATGAAATTGCCTTATGAATAAAAAATACATCTGATGAAATTCATAATGAATGGGGGAGAGGAGGAAACCCCGGGAGTAAAATTCTTTAGTTGTATGTTTTAAGTCGGGCCAGCGTAGAAGGATTGCTTCTAAAAAGTCACGTTTTTTCATTTCATTTTTCATCGTATTGGCATTTATCGTGTTATATAAATACCGGTTTATTCCACGATACCAAATTTGTGAGAAATTTCCAAATTAATGCCTTACATGGCAGAATAATTGGCGCTCAAAGTTCAAATGACTGTATGACGATAGCTCAGTTTTTATTTATTTTCTACATCTACTTACACACGCACGCACTCACTCACGCATGCACGCCCGCACCTCCCCTTCCTCACACACACATACACACCTGTGACAAACGTTTTTGTTCTGTAAAAGGTGTACCTTAAAATAAAAAATAAGCTAAAGCTTGTACCAATACTAGTCCTAAAAATAATAAATTAAACACCGCTTTGGAAAAACAAATAACACCAATAACATTGTAATGCTTTAGAGAAAAATGAAAACTACTGATTATTTTCAAAATAATAAGCCAATTCAAAACATTTTATGCTGGAATACTAATTTTGATAATTATTATTATTGAACTTGATTTAGTATGTTTATTAACCATACATTAAATAGTACAGCCGAGGACAAATAGAAACAAAATTTCTGTTAGAATATTGGTTATACTAGAAAATTATCTATTACATTTCAACACTTTACTGATTGTTGGTATGTGGAAAACTCAATAAACAAACAACGATTTTAAGAAGCGATTTCAAAGTATACAGTAAATGGTTAAAAATTCCCGATGAATTTACATTTTAATTAAATATACCCAAACGATTGACTGAGCATTTCATTTCTGTATATTGATGAAAAGGGCAATGTTGTTTTTACGTGAGGTTCATTGGTCGACCATATTCGATTTTACAAATGTTTACTCTGTTTGTTTTTCAATATGGAAATGGCTACTTCCGGTGCTCAAACATTTAAGAGAATGTTCACTATTGACTGTTCAAAATAACAGAAAGATCCAGTGGTTTATGGATATTCAAAAAATTGAATGATCAAAAATCTATTCACTGAAAAGTAAGTGGATAAATTCTTTGCAAATATTGCGGCATAAAAAAACAAAAACATGATCAATATCAAAATTTAATACAGCCAATCAATTAATATATATTTTGATAGATATGATATTATTTTTTTATATAATGATGATGAATAAAAATATGATGATTCATACCTGATATGATGGAGGGTGTTGTGTGGCGGTGGGCTGGGGCAGAGGTCGCTCAGCATGAAATCCAGGTCGCTGGCCAGCGAGGACAGCAACTAAAGAGTAAGAAAAGCTTCGATTATTATTTTTAGTAAATAAATAATGTTATTGTCATGTACGATAACTTTCTAAATTATATATATACATGTAATATACCATATTGGAGGGCATATTCAGGATTGTGGATATGGGGAATGATCGGAGAGTATTTCCAAGTTCCTCCCCGACTAGATACCAACAACTCAATATCTCCCGTAGCATGCAGCTTAGGTTTAAATGACTTTTTATGAATTTTTAGTTCAACATACAACCCTAACAGCCTTAAAAATTTAGCTTATGGGAACTAGGTATTACAGTATCGAATCTACGGATTCGCTAAAATTTACTTATTGCTTTGTATGGTAGGCTCGGCGCCTAGGATCTCTTCTACATTTCCAATCTCTGCAAAGGATTAAGGCAGCTTTTCACCTTCATTCGTAGACAGTATTTTCTCAGTTCAAAGTTTTACCATACTGTTAAATTAAATTTTCGTCCAAGAGCAATCTCCTTTAATTCAGATTCTTATTTCACTCTCAGTGCACAAGATGTGATCTTCCTGGTATTCAAACTTCGTACCACTTCAATATTCGAAGTTTTCTTTCCATTCCTCTCCACAACACTTTGTGATTCTCATCCTCCAAACCTTTGGATATACTTATTCCTCTTAAGCAATTAAATACCTCTCTTTACCAATCTTTGATGTATGATTTGGAATATTTTAATTAATTTAATCATTATATGATTTGTTCACGAGGCTTCGCGTTCGTAAAGAGTGAAAAAGGCATCCGGATCTGAGGAATAAGCATTATTGATTTACTAAATTCCATTATAAATCAATAAATAATCATATAAAAATGAAAACTATTTAAAAAAAACCTTAAAATCTTAGAATTTTGATAAAAATTCATCCAGTGGCGTAGCAAGGTCAACTTGCGCCCGGGCCAAACTTCAAGATTGCCATCCTCCAGTACAGGAACTAGGGGGAGAATGGATGGCAAAGGGTGTACTTGCTCCAAGCGGCAGAAAATAGAGGGCGGCAAATTTCGAGCGAACGTTTATTTTTAAGTTAAGTACAAAAATTTCTTTCTTTAGTTTTGACCCTAATTCAGTCAATAAAACGAGTTACTGTTATGAGGTGATGATATTTATTTCGAAATGTATTACCTAAAATAATGTTATAAACGTGTTGACGTTTATTAGATGGGAATGAAAGAAGGGACAGCAATATTGAGCTGCCAAAATTCCATGTTATCTACTTCTAGGGAAATACGATATCGACTAAATATCGATAATCAAACAAGCACTAGAATCAAATATTCGAAACCATTATAATATCGAGCGAAAAATTGAATCAGTGGTATCGTACCAAAACTACTTGGTATTGAAAGGAAAGATCGGCATCGTTAGTCTGTATTTACTTATTATAAACATCGTTTCATGATTACTAATTTAAATGTATGTTCGAATTAAATCAAATAAAATAAATCATTTTTTCGGAGCCCAAAAAAATGAAAAAAAATTATTTCTTGGAATTTTGGCGCAAACTTCATGCGGCACCGGAGGTGACCGTTGAACAATCTATATTTAATTAATTTATATAGTATCCCACAATAAAATAAATAACTGAGAACATAAGCATATAAAACAAAACTAACGCATCATTCAAAAAACATGAAGAACAAATTATACATCCTACAAAACGATGATATAAACGAGAAAATAAATAAATAAGTAAATGAATTTTTAAAACGTTTTTCTTCTTCCAGTAAAATTGACTTTAGGTTTATTTTTTCAATGATTAACCATTGTAATAAACATAGATAAGAAATGCAATCCTTCCTCAAAATTTTAGGTTTTACGTTTCAAGATACGTTGAATCCAAAAAATTTAATTTGATAAAATCCGACCGTTGGCCTCCGCCATACACCGTTCGTTGTCCGCGGCTTTTCTCCGAGACTACTGAGCCGGTTTTTTTGAGATATGGCACCAAAGTCACAGGTCACCCTGATGATCGTCGGAACTCGACATTATCATTCGCCATTTTGATTCAGAATAAGGGACCATTAGAGGTTTAATGCAACCATAACTCGGTCATTTATGATGAAAGAGGAACAATATAAATTGTTTTGGAATCATTATACCAAAGCCTAAAATAAAAAATAAATAAAACTTTTCGCAATTATGAACCATTGTGTAATAATTTGCAGCCGTTTTTGAGTTGTCACAACTTAAGCGAAGATCTCTGTATATTTTTTGTTTGATTGTGCATCAGAATATAATTGTAAAGCTCAAAATGTGTGAATACCCACAGTGAGTATCCATAAAAAACAGTAGAAGTTGAGCCGAGAATTAAACCGCCTACTGCCGACATGACGGATATGCGGGAATACATCAGAGCAGGTACCGAGTGCGGTGCACCATAAAACTGTTTAAGACGAGCATCGCCATTTTCTCACCATAACTTAGCCGCGGGGGAAGATTTACCCCCTACAACCCCTCTGAATCTACATACGTCACCGTAACGTATGCCTCTGCATAGCTCGCTGCATCCTAAATGAAGAAGATACGGAGCTATATTCAAGTAACTTATGGAGGCGGAAAATCCACAATTTGTTTTTCTTTAAATCGAAACGTTCCTCAGATGCCGCTGAAATAATTGGCAATATATGAATATGATAAATATCAGATAATTGTTATTTATCAGGTATAAGGTAAGCCAACTTACTGAAAGAATTCCTATATTAATTAGAAAATATTTTTTAAACCAGGCTTTATATCCAGCTTCTTTTTAGAGGTCAGTGGGCATATATTGTTTTGGCAATTGATGTAAAACATCTTGTAATACTTTACGGTAGTACGGTCTGAATTACATCAGTGTGCGATGGTGTACAGTGGATAAGGGTGATTGTGTTTCTCGTGACATTGATGGAAAAGCTTATCGTTTATTTCTCTATATATTATTATATAAATAATATTATAGTTTTAGCTACTTTTACCTCACTAGGTCACAAAATCGTTTTACCGGGGATGAATTGTACCTAGAAATATAATTCTTGTTATATATACAGATATTGACGTGTTAATTTTAACTCGTGGATCTCAGATGTTTCATAAGAAATAGTTTAGTTTTTAGTTTCATGCTATGCTTCAAAAGCATGGATGCGAATCACACCTGTATGTGGCAAATATCCAATTTATGTCTTAAATGTTAACCTAAAACAATATGATTACAAGAATACAATGTTTACTACGCATATGACACACTCTGATATGTTGAAATATGATAAAATTGTATATAATTCTTAATTATCTTAAACGTTATCGTGCATATATTTCACAATGTATCATGTGCATAGTAAGTCATAGGTCTACTTGCACTTGTACTTTTGTATTTTATTATGAAATATAGACCTGATGTGACGAAGGAATAATCCATTATCAGCAGTTCTTAGTAGATAGCTAGTTCTCACTAGTTCTCTTCCATTAGGCACGAGCCATTTCGCAAGTAAACAATTTTGACAATGATCTCTTATTTTCATTTAATACAGACATGGACTTGGAGCAAATGAGTAGACTGCAGATCGTAAATAAATAAGCACTAAGGTGGACCAGGATGGGCCAGTGACCGACCCTCCTAAATGTAACCGGGCCCTTATATCGATCTCTATTAGTGAACTGGAGGGCTTTAAATGGCGTAATCAAAAGCATGCCCTTTGTTTCAATTAAATATAAATTGATAAATAAGTTTTTATATAATTTGTTTTATTTATGTTTACCTTGTAAATACCGTAACTGGAAGGACTGCAACAATAGATTAATCGCCATACGTTTAATGTCTATTTCAATTTGTTTAATATTTTTCCCAACTGATTGTAAAGTTTAATAACCAGATATAATTTAACCTTTTTTGTATATATGTTTGTTAAAATTTACTGACTATATTCATATGTATATAAAGTAAAGATTATATATATATATATATATATATATATATATATATATATATATATATATATATATATAAAGTCTTTGGTGCGTCTGTTTGAGATCGTGTAATTTCTGAACTGCTTGATGGAATAATGTAACATTCCCACAATATATGTGTATATTACAGACGATGGTTAATAGCTACGCTAGGATCCGATAGGTAACTTATTAGTCAAATTATAAAAAATTCTATATTTGTCAAGCTATGAGCGTGAATTAGTGAACATATTACGTTTTACATAAATAGTGATTAGTTGCAAATACAACGTACCTTAACGCAATCATCATCCAATCGACTTGTATTTGAATATGAACCAGATATAGAATGTTCACCACACTCTAAAATTATTATAGGAGAAATAGATAATGCATGTGAATATTGGCATACATTTAAATTTAAAAATGAAACAGCTGGAATTTATTGTACAGCAGTAAAAGTTGTAATGCCTATATTGAACCCACCACCTGATCCATAGAAAATTTTTATATCTTGCAGGTGTTTTTATTCTTAACATATTTTGCATGAAATCATCATAGTGATAGTGGAAGCATGCAAGCAATTCTAAATACTCTAAACTGTACAAGTATTACTATAAATCATTAAAAATATAAATGGAACCAGTTTAGTCATTCAAACATTTATTGAAATATAAAATTGATTTCCTTAAAATTATAACGGTTGATAAATTATAATTGATATAACGGTTGCTGGTAAATTGAATAAAAGATATATTGTGTCCAATTGGCCTGTTTTAAGGACACTGTAAGCAGGGACTACCCTTAAAAAATATTAAAATACGCTCTATATAAATTACGTTGTGCATTACACATTACATATAATGAATGTGTTACAATAATGTTGGACAACAAAAAATAATATTTTTGGCAATTTAAGAAAAAGAAAAATATACAATAAAAATAAAAGAAACAATACAACATATATAAGGCATGTTTTTGAAGAATAAATATAAAATATCACAGAAACAAAACAAGATCTTTTTATTACCTAAAAAAATGTTAGTTGCTCATATAAAAATAAATAATCAAAGATTATAAATTGCTTATTGCTATGATATTATAGTCGAGAAACAATTTCAATCATGATTCAAAAACAACATTCATTTAAACTAAAGGAGAAAGTCAATAAAAAGTTTTGAAGATTCGAAACATCTTCGTAATACGATTAAGACATGCCGAAATGTGACGACAGTGATGATCTCAATCGATTGTTCTTGAATTATCGATTCGATATCGCATGGATTCCTTTGTGAGAAGCTCATTTACCGTAACTGTACTGCACATTCATATCATTTTTCCACAATGTCAAATAATTCGAGTTGAAGTTGATCCGTAAATCCAGAAGTATTGAGATATTGAAACTTTGGCATTCTCAGCTGCTTACCTAGGTAAGATTAAAATGTTATGAGCTGGGACATTTTTTCATTATACCTAATTAGAGTGTAATAAAAATATCATCACTCCGATAAACTTATGTTCTACTGGAAATATTATTGAGAATTGTAGTAGCGTATTAAAAGAGCGGGTATAAGTAAAAAAGTATAGTCAATTCACATTTTAATAAAATATAATTTATTTCTATTGTTTTCTTTATAACAACTGCTAATAATTGAAATTTGAAAAAAAAATTAAAATAATGTTTGATGGATGACTTGAACTATCGACACCTCTGCATGCAAATGTGCCAGAGGAGGACAAACACTCGAGGCCTAAGGACTAGAGCAGGCAGTTTAGACCGAAGCTCCATTGAAAACCTGCCCATACAGCAGAAAGGGGCTCTTCATTAATGCGGATCTACCATCAATCATATTCCCTCTAAAACTCAAAGAAAAAAATTAAAAAAAAAGATAATCCCGAAAGATAAAGCAAATTAGTGGAAGCTGTGAGGCAGGTGATAAATGGCCGACAGAGGGCGCGCAGTGAACAATGCTTAGCGCCGCCCACGGAAAAAAGTTCTGTTGGGGTATCACAAAAACCCAGGACGAATTTCATAAAAGCGTTTATCTCGAGCCACAAAATGGCTATGGAAAAAATTGGTGCTAGTAAAGATATCCTGTAATGGACTCATCCGTGAAGCAATTTGCTTCCACGCACTCCGACATCTATTTGTATAGACTATTTTTTTTGTATCTATTATTATTTTTTTGCCTGACTGTTCTATCATAGCAGAAATATATAATGACAAACCAAAATAAATAAAATATATATAAAAGTAAAAACAGAAACAACTGTAACAAAACTGTACAAGAGGAACATTAAACGAGATTCCACCATTCTCCATTTTGTTTTTTTATACAGCGACGGTTCGCTTATATGAACAATGAAACTGCAGCACTCCCATTTCCACTTGATATTATCAATAACATTCAATATAATGAGTCTTTTTTTCTTTAATTCTTCCTTTATACTTGTACAATGTATAATCTTCATAGATCCTCCAGCGAGGAATTTGAGTGTTGTGCGCAGGCCCACATATTAAGCTGCACGCGAGGTAGCGGGAAGAAAGAGCACTGTCGATCTCATAGTGTCAACACCGGATCCTTGTGTATCGGTGGAAGGTAATGTTTTTTGTTAGTTTTTTACAGCGTGAGTGTTATGCTTAAATACCGTATTCTTGTGTGTAGTAAAGTATAGAATTATATTGCTATCCTATTTCTATATATAGCTATTGTATTTGATTTTATTTTTTCGGTTTTTATTTAATATAAAACTTTGACCACGCTATATAAAAAATATTTTTATTAAATATGTAATATAATAAATATTTTTATTAAAAAATATTGATTATATGGTTTTAGGATTTTAACTAGTTTCTGAATAAATATTCTTTTTAAATACGTTTGTTTCCTTTTACAAAATTTTAAAACGACGGCTAAAAATGTTCTGGAGCAACATCCTCCCAAATTTTATATACATGCCGCCTTTGTTTTATATATTTTTTCGATAACTCTGTATATCCTAATTGGTTTTGATTTGTAACATTTAAATCTGAAATAAATATATAGCTAAAAGGAAAATAAACATTTTTTTTTTTAGTTGATTATTATGAAATATTATATAAAAATGTATACCTACACAATTATTTATCTCGTCAAAATTAAATAGCGACTAAAAATTATAATTGATAGAATATTGTGGAAATTCAAGTGTTATTAAAAAGTCGTCTACGTTTCAACAACTTAAAACTTATAATTAAATCATATTCTTTAGATAAAGCTCAAAAAAGTTCATTAATTAATTCTGCAAGAATTAAAACGACAAATAAATAATCTTAATGTTTCAATCTTCATACAAAAAAAAAAAACATTTCGAGGCACTTCTCTAACTGATAATATAAAGGGGGAGAAACAGAAACCCGTTAGAAGACAGACAATAACTTTTCTGAAGAAGTTTATTTGACATGAATCCAGCCCGAACTGCTCAGATTACAGTCAGATAATTATGTTTTACTGCAAGATACGAAAAAGATTCGGCTAAAAGATTTGGAACGAAAAAAATAAAGAAAATAATTGATAAAGAAAGAAAAGGATCAGTTAATTTAGTTAAAATACCTCCAGAATTTCTGCACAACTGTCCTTTTTTTCTAGCAAGAGATTTTTTTAATAAAATAAATAGCATGATTTAAACTTGTTGAGATATAGCTCAAAGGTTTATAATTTATAAAGATGCAAAATTTCAGCGAAATTTATAATCTTTAAAACTTCTTTTTCTTCTTTATTAATTAAATCAACGACGCTTCGGACAGACCTAGTCCATTTTCAATACTAAAAACATAATATACAAAAACTTAGTAAAAAATTACTGTACAATAAAAAAAAAAACCTTAATCAATATTAAATAATAAATACATTTTCTATATTGTCCAATAGTTACTATTAAAAATAATTAAATATCACTATCATCATTACAAACAATCTTGTAATACCACCATTGGTAAAATAATCAAGAAATAACCAATTAAACTTTTATAATTAAAAGTTATTTCATAATATAGCTGTATCATGTTTTCTTACATAGGCATTATCTGATCCAAATCTGAACTATTGTCAACAGTAAGTTAATTGTTGACAAAGTTTCATGTTTTTAAAGTGGAAAATGGACAAGTTCTGTCCGAAATGTCGTTAATTTAATAAACAAGTAAGAAAAAGAAGTTTGAAAGGTTATAAACTCACCTGAAATTTAGCATCCTAATATGATTTAAATTAATTCGATCTTTTGCAATATTATTTGTTTTTTAAGGGTATGCGTACCAACAAAAAACATTTTTTAACAAATTTAATTCAAAAACATTTTTTTGTACGAAATAAAGGAAGTATTGCAATCGCGAAAATTTTCGGTTTCAGATTACAACAGAAATATCCATTTTGACCATCCCTGAATCCATTTTTACGAATTTCTTTGTGATGTCTGTATGTCCGTTCGTTCATACTAGCATAACTCAAAAATGGTATGCCGTAAAAAGTTAAAATTCGGTACTTGGAATTGTTGTAACATCTAGTTTGGAACTTCCCTTTTTGGTCACTACATGATCACCGGAAGTGATACTTTACTTGAATGCCATAATAAACTCATCAAAAATTATACTAAAGTATAAAAAAAAAACATCTCAAATTTATATAAAAGTTTTACATCAATAAAAATAAAATACTAGATTTCGGTAAAAATTAGCAAGCCGGAAGGAATATTTTACTTATGCGTCATAATATATTTTCATCAATAATTATATTATAATATGATGTAAAATATCTCAAATTTAGTATATACGACTTTTATATCATTAAAAATAATATGTTAGATTTTGGTTAAATTGGCTTGCCGGAAGAAGTACTGTACTTCAGACTCTAATCAAATCATCAAAATTACATTAAATTATAAAGCAAAACATCTCAAATTTGGTATATAAGATTTTTATATAAATACAAATAACATACTAGATTTTGGTTAAAATTACCTGATACTGTTTTGTTTTTTTATTTTCCATTTTTTTTAATCAACGATTTATAGTTTAATAGGAGTACAAGGAAGTCATGTGGTATCACATCAGATATTTTATCTTAACCTTCGGCACAGAATGAGGTAAGGAAAAAATAAAAAATAAATTTCCTTTCAAAATAAACTCTATAAATAATAAAATGCGCAAAATGAATCATTCAATGAAGAATTAAAATTTCTAATAATTTTAAATTAAATAAGCGTTCCTGTTGCAGAATTAAATTCCAGTTATTGTGGCAGAAAAAAGTTCCAGTTCCCGTGGTAGAAAAAAGTTCCAGTTACCCTGGTAGAACTAAGTTCCAGTTCTCGTGGCGGAATAGCCTACTCTGATTCTTTTCCCCTTCCCTGAAGATGGCCAAAAACTATTGACAGATACTGTGGTTTACGCAATAAAGAAAAAAGAAGTTTGTTTTGTTGATTATTTTAAAAAAATTATATTTGTATTTCAACAAATCTCCGACCAAATAATTATCTTCATTAAAAATTTATAGTCGAACATATTCCATCACTTTTAACAAAATAAGTAATATATACATATTCAGACCATAAATATTTCAAAGGGTGAAAAAAACTAACTTGGAAACTTTTACTAAAAATATTGGAAGAAACTAATAAAGGAGAATTTATAGGATTTATTAATTTATAGAATTAAATGTAAAAATAAGTCTTGTCGTGCTAAGTTAGGAATATTTGAAATTAATCCTGTTTTGTTTAATGTTAACAATCTTAGTACTTTCTGTATAATGTACAGGAAGAAAGAGATTTTTATGTTATTAGTTCCGACTAAAAAAAATTGTGGGCCAAAGAAAAATTGGTGGTAAGTAATCGACAGAAAATCTCTTTTGACAAAGAGTAGACAACATATGTCTTGCAAACAGCAATTAAATTGTTTATTTTATTTTTTTCTCCAAGAGAAAAATAGTCCTTCCTTTTCTTTTTACTTTTTATACTAATTGTTTTATATTCTTATTCCCACAAGAGCTTACTCTATGTTTTTTTTTTTTATAATTCTATCTAGTTAATTTTTTTATCTCATTTTAAGGCTTCTTTCCTCACCTCCTCTAGAGCTCGCTGTCGATGCCTGCAGACAGAATATCTAATTAAGACAGCCCCTTGAGGAAGAAGCGGGGCTTTTTGCCGAAACGGGTTGTAGAGTTAATTTTGCATATCTAATCCGCTCAGTTATCGCTATAGAAGATATAACGACAGTCTCTATTTGCATCTCTTATAGCTTCGAAAATTAGCATAAACTTCAGCAACGCCTCGATTAATTTTGCCCTCTGTTGTCCTAAAAAGCTATTTGTTCAATTTATATCATCCATGCTTGGAATTAGAGTATAGAAATGATGAAACTATCCAAATCATCTGCAAAGAACTAACAAATTATCTTTTTTTTTAAAGAAGCATTTGATAATGTGGTCAGTGTAAGATGATTATTGATTCCTGATTTTCAACAAGCCAATCTTTTATCGTTCGTACATTTTAATATGATTTTAAAAATATATCTAATTTGTATTTAAATTCTAAAAAATGAACATTGATATATTCTAAAAAAAAGAAATTAAGAAACATCTCAAATTATTTTATACTATTGAAATATTTTTTAATAGTTTTTTTTTCCCTTCAATTCTTTTACGATTTTGATATTGCTATTTTATAAAAAACGACCCATCATTTCCATCGGTTTCACTTCAGAATTTTCGGAGAAAAAATCCCGTGTTTGGAGACAATTTTGGCGACTATAAATTAAAAATTGTTAATACATTTTTTTTTCAACTTAAAAAAATTGCACCAAACATGAATATGACAATATTTCATATTGATTGTAATAGTTTCCCATGTTTATTTTGGACCAAAGAAATCGTTTAAGGAGAGAATTCTTAGAAAAGTTACGAAAAGTAATTTTTGGCTATAAATTGCGACCCGCTTTTGAAAAAAGACAATTCATATAAATAAGAAATAAAATCATATTAATGTAAGTCAATTTTTGTTTTTTTTTGCTGAATGTTTTGTAAATGATCTACGATATATACTATATTTATGAATATTACATATATATATATATATATATATATATATATATATATATATATATATATATATATATATATATATATATATATATATATATATATATACCGGCTCAATTAATTTAAATTGAAATCTTAAATTTTTTTTTATGTTTTAATACAGATTACCATACTCTTTTCACCTTGGATAAATGCAGATGCAGTAATTAATTCATTAGTAAC
This sequence comes from Rhaphigaster nebulosa, assembly GCA_948150685.1. Lineage (NCBI taxonomy): Eukaryota > Metazoa > Arthropoda > Insecta > Hemiptera > Pentatomidae > Rhaphigaster > Rhaphigaster nebulosa. The sequence goes on from OX411306.1 coordinate 202,238,199, forward strand.
TTTTTTATTTTTAATATCTGCTGAAAATTATTATTACCTTTATTGCAAATTAACCAACATTGCAGACATATAAAATTTATAGCATAGTAAAACATTTTGGGTGTGTAAGCAATGGCATAACTTTATATTTAATTGGTATGTTAATTTTATAATTAATATGTTTTATTTATTTATATATGTAGTAATATGTATATATTTTAAATAATAGTTCTATTTTTTGTAATATGAAATGTAATATCGTGCCTTTAGAGACTTTCTTGTGTTTTCAACAGCGTACTTTGAATTTTATGCATATGTTAAGCTTTCGCAGAAGTCCAAAGTTCGAATTCATTACCGAATTTTTTATTAACATAATAGTTTACAGTATAGTTATAGTTCAACATTTGGTAAGTACGACCACCATTATTGACGAACATTATTTCTATGTAAGGTTTTCGATAATTAGGTCCAATTTTCTATCAATATCACACAGACTTACATTAAAATGGAGTCTTGTCATAAGAGAAATAAGTTCTCAACACTAAGCCCCGTCCTTCACATTACTCTTATTTTAAGGAAAATATACAAATCTATTGTGAATAATTTCTACGTTTACGAAATTTGCTACGTAATCGATCGCGCAATTAGAATGATTACTTATTATTTATTTTAATTTATTTATTATTTTATATATTAATTTAATATAAAATGATTAACAACATACTTAAGGTTTCAAGAGTAAAGGATTATTAGATATTATTCGAAAAATTCATGCTTATCTGTGAGACTATTACCTCATAAATATAAAATATGGAGTGTGTTGATAATGTATACAATCCGTAAGAGTTATGTATTGGAAGACGTAGCAGAATGCATACATATCAGCTAGGACATTGATTGGAATGAGAGATGAGCCTTGCATAGCTAAACACTGGCAGTACCGTCTGATTGCTGTTGTTACAGGTTCTCTTCGCAGGACTCCCTGATGAGGTCCCGTCCTGGGATGTACAGCCCGACTGCATAAACAAGTAGTACCATCAAAGGAAACTTACTAACTCATAAAATAATTGCATAGTGTGAATTAAAATAATGTAATGTAGCTAATCTGTAAAGGTCTCCCGAACCTCCGAAAAACATATAAATGTATATTTATCCAGCGACCGTAATCTCATTAATTTACTTATAATACAATTTAATTAAATAATTTAATTTAAGGAGTATTTTTTTCAATTCGTATAATTGATATAATAATTTAACTGTTGGAAAATTAATTAAAAGATTTTTATTTTTATAAACCTACATTGGTGCATGATTTCTTCACAAACTATTCATTAGAACCTTTTTGGAGAGGGTGGAATAATCTACATATAATAATTATAATTTTTAAAAAATCTCTAATTGCATTAATAAAGACTTATTCAGTGTTTTGTATCTATGTTTATTTTTTTAATACTTTGTTACATAACTGAAGATGATTCTTAAAAAAACTATATTATTCGTGTACGTGCGTAAATTAATTTTAATTGTCGTTTCGTATATTTAAATGACATTTCAACTTCTATTAAAAATTATTATAATTTATTTTCCATATTTTAACAACTAAAAAAAAAAATAAAAGCGTGAAGAGCACAGCTCCTACACAAAGTTTGTAATTTCTATTCACTTCCTTTCATTTGATTTTATTTAATTTTGTTTTTAATAGCTATAAATTTTAGTTCCATGAAAATGAGCTGAGTTAATGAGAAATTGAAAATTGGTTCGTTGAGCAATGACGAGCAAAAATAAACTATCCCACGAAAAAATATATCACGAGTGAAAAATATTAAAATAAATGTTTCCAAAGATTGTTTTAAATGTTGCACAATTGCTTTAAACATTATTAACAATAATTTCTGATACATAACATATCTTGATAAGATAAATAATAACAGAGATACATAGATCAACTAAAACATAAAATTGAAAATATGAAAATCGCGAGGATGGAAGAATAAAGTTTAGATCCAAAAAGAACTTTTTCCGACGTGAGCTGTCTTAAACAGCTCTTCACACACAAATTTTCAACCCTCTAGCTCAAGAGCCATACAGGTACACAAAATCTTAAAAATAGAGAAAAACATGTCATAAAAAAATTAGTCATGCCGAAATGTTTAATCAAATTTATCCTCCACTTCTATAGTATTGTTCTTCCTAAAATACAACCATACATATCGAATTTCAGATCATTTGATCTGAAGGGGCTGGAAGTGCCCAAATACAGTGGGAGAATATATACTACCCGCCCAACGATGACCATAGATACAGTTCAAAAGTCTATTACTTTCGGAGAAAATATAAAATGCAGTTTATGGCGTAATTTACAAGAAACATTATTGGAGTAGAGTCGAGAGTTGTAAATTTGGCGTAGCAAGTATTGACAGTTGTGTAGTCATTCTTCGGTAGAACTCGAGGGCCATTCTTCTATATGTTCTATATCTGCTCAATCAGTATTTTAAGTGTTTTCTTGGACTGGCCATCTCATTGATTTCTAAAAAAAAAAATGGCATTTCTAAAACTCTCAGAAACTAACGTTAACGCATTATTATTATTATTTTATTATTCAAATATTATTGTACAGTAATATTCAGAATGTTTAAATAAATTTAAAGTATTGGCAAAGTCGATTACGTTTGCCAATACTTTAAATTGATTAATATGCAAAACTTCAATATCTACAAAATGGATACAAATCATCTCGAAACAATCAACGAGAATTCAATCACACTAGTTCAAGAGGTTTGTGGATGTATTTCCAAATAGCCTTCCACTCCATTAGGTCGTCTGGCAGAAGTATTCCGTCTTGAGCCGTTACGTAGGTGATGTATCACGTTACCCATTACTTCTTCAGGCTCTTATCGGCCAGGAACGCTGTCGAACACTTGAAGAATATGCCGTTAAGGAGATTCGAATAGGTCCCCAACTAAATGTGAACCATGAATGCTTAATACTGAGTGGACTGAGAGCCACTGGAAAACCTCTACATTGACTGCTGCCTCAAGCTCCTTTCTTGTAAGTTAAGTAGCTTTTCTGCTTCCCTTCTCCTGTCATCAGTCTGATGAAAACTAAATTGCCTGTCTCCGCTTGTGACGGTACACGGTGCACTTAGACCAAACCAATTTATAAAGGGTCCCTTCGGCGGATATACTTTAGTACGCAGCGCCATTTTATCTTCTGAGGTATTTGAGGGAAAGATATTCATTCAATTTAACTTTATATAGACGACCCGATCAATACCATAAGCCATAAGACGGAATTGAGGAACAAACGGAGTAAAATAAAAAATATAAATATTGTATACATAGTTTAATTGTTATATACGCGCGTGTGAGAACACAGTTGGTCCTTACAAAGTACTGAACCCAAGACCATTCATGGGTTGTATTGGTACAGAATTTTTTTTTTTAATACTTTTTATCTTCTATCTAAAGATTTAATGTTTTTAGGATTAATGTTATTTACCATTTTCAATACCAAAACAAGCTTTTAAATATAATTTTTTGAACCATTTTTTTTTTAATAATTAATGTATCAGAAGAATGAAATTTACATAAAAACCAAATTACTGAAGTATTTTTCAATTGCGGGTCTATAGTTGTATGTGCTTGTTGTAAAATTTAGTTTTGTTGATTTTTTTTTTTTTAATTGCTATTGAAGAAGTAATGCTACACATTCGTACATATTTTCTACCAGTAAGAATTATTCCAATTGTGCACATCAGCACGTGATCCCTCCCTCCCCCCAAACTATATAAAAGAAAAATACAATTATTATAAAGTTAAAAGATTCAGAAAATAGTTATTTTCAACGAGGACGAGCATAGACCTTTGTGCTTGAGAGGAAAATTCCAGTGAAAGTAGACGAGCACTGGAGAAGTAACTTGGAGCTCTACGCGCTGACTAGGGAGCCGGACATTATGAGAGTCATCCGCATAGAGAGGCTTAGATGGGCTGGAAATTTTGCCAGGATGACCGAACAGAGCGTTCCTAATAAGATGATGCCGGATCATCTTTATAGATCGAGAAGCATGGGAAAAACGAAACTGCGGTGGAGGAACGGGGTATAAGAATATAAACAAAATTGCAACATATAAATTAACCCGATTTGAATTTATTCTCCGGCCTGATGGTTCAAAAGGTCATTTTGACGTTTCTAATGAGAATGGCCCTTATATGAGATTGAATTAATTAACAGAAACGAAACGCTTTCATTCTGACTGATGCTATCCATGCCATTTGTGCAATGAATTTCCTAGAATAGGTGGAGAGATGGAGAGGGGGCTGGGCAAGTTGGAGCGGGTAATTTCTGATTCGAGCATAATCCCCTAGCGTGGACAATTCAATTGTGCTCCAACTCGAGCGCCAGCTAGAATTTTACACAACAGTTAACTTAGTGTACAAAAAATATTTTTTTTCCAATAAAATGTTTATTTTCTCAGTATCAATAAAGTTGTTAAAAATAAATAAATTACTATGAATTTCAAATACTCTCAATAATAATTAATAACGCTGTATACATTACCTCTATTAACGCTTAATGCCGACTCCACACAAGTGGCCAACCGTTTGTCAAACAACTTGTCCAATGCTTGTGAAGTTTGAAATGTGAAAGTACAAATATACAAATGGAGGCATCCACACAAATGGCAAACCGTTTGGCAAATCATTTGCCAAATGCTTGCGAAAACGTGCGGTTTAAAAACAAAAGTCAGGCAGTTCTACAATTGAATCAGACGATTAACTAGCTGTCGCTGTCTTCACAGTGGCATCGATGTTTATGTACAACATAGCTATTGCTGGTACAAGAAGATCAGGTACAGAACGGGGTTCACATTAAAAAAAAATTAAATTAAATCAGACTAACTTTAAAAGGAAATATACTTTACAAAACGATAGGTATAGTTTTACTTCTACACTTATGAAGGTACTGAAAGGAAAGCTCAAGCAAACCTGTTTCGTAGGAGTGGAAGAGATTGTTAAATTTTCTAGAATCTCAGAAAGAATCTTAGCTAGTAGTAAACAAGGTGGTCTTTGAGCTCCTCTTCCAGAAATATTAATTTATATTACTAAATATTGTTTAATTAGGAGAAATATTATTTTATTAGATATTATAAATATTCACGCATAGATATTATTTTATTAGGAGCTAAGGATTAATATCTTTATTTTTTAATTTCAAACTATATGCTCTTTGAGAGATAAGAATTTGCTCTCCATTGTATTGAATAAAAGATAGAGGATTGTCCTTCTATATATTTTTTTTTTACTTTCCTTCCGCTAATAGGAGTAGCATTTTTATTTTTTATTTAACAACAATATTTCGGGAGCTCCCAAGATCGGTGGTTGAATAACGAAAATTAGCTGATTTTTAGGAATTCGTTTACAAACATTGTACCAATTAGTACCAAAATTTATGAATCGCTGATTATTTCAATGTCAACTTTAAAGTTATAACACTTATAAAATCCAATATTTATGTAAAAATGAGGAACCCATTGGGCAAACAGTTCGTAACTGATGTGGATGGAAGCAATAGCAATGGCCAATCCCTTTGATGTGTGTAACAAAACCACTCGGAAACGGCCAACGCAATTGCCAATGCCAACATCAGCCAGTACTTTCACCAATACTCCAACATACAAATACTAGAGTCCAGCTGGTGTAAAGCCGGCCGGAGTTATAGTTGTTGGGAAAATGCATTGATTTTACCGGAATAGTATAACCACAAACAATGAAGGGGTCTCTAGTTGTGAAGTATTATTTCTGATTTAAGTATTATTTCAGAGTTAGTTACTGTGAAGATTTAGAGCAGTATGTGTTCGCAATTCTTTTACCATCATAATTTTATTTGTGTGAGCCCCCATTGCCACAATCCAGAAACAAACACTGATATGCACCATTATCGGCCAATAGGAATTTGATTAAGAAATTCCCTTAGACGAAGCATAGAATACGTGAAAGATAGTTTAAAATTAGGAATGGAATTAAAATCAATTGAATAAACAATAGGTAACAAACATTTTCTTGTTGAAAATTAGTCCAAATAAAAATATATAATTATATGAATCTAATTATATTCATAATTTTATGATATTATTATGTTTTCTATTGAACATTTCTACATTTAATAGTACATATTTGATTTATTATCTTGCTAATTTAGTTATTCATAAGCAAAATAATTTAGTGTAACAAAGCTAGCTCGACCTTTAACCACGGATGCCCAAGGTGTTACCATAAAAATCGAAAATTGTAAATTATCTCATAGAATAAATAATCTATCCAAATCATTGGAATTCGATGTTACAGAATACAGTGGCTAGAATAGTTTAATTACCTGATACATAATATATCCCGAATGATGTCAAATTCTAAATACACAACCAAAACACAATGCCTTCAAGCAATTTATCATAGTGTAAATTACTAATAAACGTAATTATCTCACTACTTGCCTATGGTCCTTCACACCGAAGTTCAGCACAAAGAAAGAATTATTGTAATTATTTTTATTTTTAAAAATATCATTATGTTTCTTAGTACTCCGAAAATGAATTACTTAGAAAGACATGGGCGGGCGATTCATCAGGAGAGAGGGAGGAGTTATCGGCAATAAAGGGGTCTCCTGACTACACTTTAACCTCACACTTTCCTTCCTCATAATTAAATATATTATTCAAGGTGCGCTCCCCAAACTGCTGGTTGTTTGTAGCAAAAACACATGTTGGTTGCTGGAATTAACCTCGGGGCCGTTACTCTAACCCGCAGCCGAGCATTAGGGTCTCTTTAGAGCTCTTCTTAGCCTAACTGCCCGATACAGTCTTAGCGATACCCGGGAGTTGCCGCTTAGGTAAAGAATTCAGTTCAAGTAAAGAATTAACTAAGGAGCAAGCGGTGAAATGGTAAAAGGGTTTGAGCTTAAATGCACGTATACTTTCTTTGCAAATTTTAAGTTATTTTTTTTTTTAACATCTTAAAGGAGCAGGTTGGTGCAGCAATAACTGGCGCATTTTGAAGGACTGTAAATGAGAAACAAATGTCTCTAGAATAATTGGTTTTGTTTTTAAAAAGTACATTTAAAATAGTTTGTTTTTTTCAGATGATTTTAAAAATTACATCTTCGTTATTGACTACGCATTGCCAAAGATGTTCCCGGAAATTTTCCAGCCCTTTGTGTAACCAGAATAATATTTATTTCTTCTTGCCTAATCCACTCCTTTAAATCACCCACGTAACGAGCTCGGTGTTTAAACATCTTGTCCTTGGAATATTCCCAGAAAAAAAAAGTACAGAGGTAAATATGGTTATCGAGCCGGTCACTCTTTCAAAGAAATCAATCAGTCAACTTAGGGCGTAAGATACTCTCCAGCATGTGCACGTCACGGTCGGAGTTCACAGTTACCAACAGCCGCCCATAGTGCCTTCTCGAAATGCGTTAGTTAATCCATCAGAAACAGTAGTAGATCGAAGATTTCCGGAAAAGTCAATGTATTGACTATACATTGACTGTATAGCCAATAACAGCCGACATTCGGAAGCCGTAATTTTCAATACCTTGTGAAATAAAACTGTCTCCATTCAATATATGAAAAGACAAACAGTTTTTATTTAAAGTCAACGGTTTGTTTCCTACAACTCTTCAAAATATGTCAGTTATTTCTGACCCACCTTTTATGAAATAAACATATCCTATCGTCTTGTAAAACAGGCAAGAATAAAGTGAAATATCAACCAACTTTCTTAAAGTTTAACTTACTTATTATGGATATCGGCTCCTTTTCTTAATATAGATAATATAGATGAGATAAATATAGATCTACAAAAGGTAACGTACCTAAATAAATGCGTGTGCTAGTGTGATTGTTCATAAAATTCTATATAGATATACACACATATACGTGTGCATTTAAAAATTATATTATTTTATATTATAATGAATTAAATTTAAGAAGTATCATATAAATTTTTAAAAAATGTTTGTTTAGTTGCAGGATAAAACCTAAGGAAATAAATGATTTTTTAATGTAAATGTGCCAGAAAAATAAACATTGACCAAGGAAAATTTCTGAATTACAGCAATCATAACGGTATTTAATTATGCTATATCTAAATATCTGCAAACTTAAGTGGTATTGAATATCTCAAGTTTATAATCCTTTTTAATATCCTTTAAATCACCTCATGATCTAGAAACAACTAAAATTAGATTTTGATATGTTTATAACTAAAAATTAAAAAAAAAAAAAGTAAGCCATTACCACATTTTCATGATGGCAACAAGATGCGAGAAAAGGGGAAAAAAACGCTAAAAGGATGTAAAAAACGAGTACCCTATTTACCGAGGAATAAAGTAATCGAGTATGAATCAAAAAAATTAATGCAAGAGTCGATTCTCAATAATGGACGTTCGCTAATGGTAAGTCAACAAAGGTTACGGATCCATTAAGTGAAATGGGCAATAAAGTGATATTCCAGTATCTAAGGAATACGTAATAAGGGCTCTTGTTAAAAAGTTTTTATTTACTTCCCTTTAGTGATTCTTATGTATTTTATTTTTGTTTATTTCATATTTTTCAGGGGACAGATAACACTGTTGGCATGAGACAGCATTGATTACCGGATTTAAAAATCGGATACAATTTAAGTTAGATGTACCTTTTCTTTTTTAAGTGCCTATAGTCTATTGACTGTTCCACTATTGGGTAAATGCCTGTTTTATTTGTTTAAAAAAACGAATAAATTTAGAAATGTATAGTGTAAAGTAAACCAATGAACGTATTCCAAGAGTTTTCTATTATTCGTTGAGTATTTTCGCTCTCTATCTCAAAAAGTTTTATTCGAATCCTGATAAAATTTATATTGGACCACCCTGCAAGTCCACCAAGTAATGCGTGAATTGAGAACTTATTCTTTTTTTTTTTTAAATCGTCTAATAAGGTACGATATGTGAATTATCTTTCAGTTTAGCGTGTGAAATTAAAAAAATTATATATCCAGTAAATAAGTAAGAGAACATGCAAACATGTTGCTACGCCACTGACCATACCACCTCACCGGAAGACTATTAGCATAACCAAGAGGACAGAAGATATTAACATTACTACAGAAATAACAAACGCTCAGCGATAACTCAGAGGATACACCGGGCTCAATGATTGCCGGTGTTAGGTCTCCATTTGCACCGGATTTCACAGGATTATACAGCAACCCTCCCCACGCACTTTGATTTATTTCGGGGATTTTATTCTTCATCTGATTATTTAGCTTTTCGCTAAACAAAGGATTATCCTCCATTTCCTTTGTTAAGTCGGCATTAAATTTTGTGTTAACATTCAGAGAATAAATTGTATTTATTTAATGTAATTTACCGAATAACTAAGCAAGCTACGGATGGATAAATGCATCATGCGCAACTAAATAAATCAACTTGATGCGATGTGCATATAAATAATTTTAATGAAATAGTTTATATTTGTTTCAATTGCTCAAATAGTTACCTCAAAAGCAATGAAGTTAGTGAAAACTTCATAAAACTCTAGGATACGAGTTCTTATTATTTTACGGAAAATTAGTTGAAAGAGACTAAAAAGACCTTTAACAGACTAATTTTATGGTTTATTAGAATTTTTTAAATAAAAAAAGACTGGGAACTGGACATTCCTACCTTGAGTTAATCGAACAGATGATTGATAAAAGAAGCATATTTAATAAAAAATTATAAGTAACTCAAAATTATGTCAAGTACAATTTGTTTGGAACAACAGGAGAATCGGATGGTTCGTTATGCGGTGTTGTATAACTGTAGAATCTGTAGGAGTCGAGATTTTTTTTTAAACTTAGGTCGAAATATAGTAACGCTTTCTTTACGAGAACATATCACACTCCAATTAAAAGTAAACCAGTATCGTCTCACAATGTTATTTTGTATGTTTTGATGATCATTTTTTCTTGAATGCCGCAAAATAATGTATCCAAAACTTATTTTAATCTGGAAAGACTATCAGTCCGTCTACGGCTAAAGGTTATTCCTTAATGCATCCATTCCATGAATTAATCAAAGTAGTATAAGTTTAACAGTAGAAAAATTTCTATGTTATAAATTAGTATTTTTTTTTAAATATTTATTTTATGTTCATATTACTTTTATTTTATTTTTTGTATTATAATAGAAGTGGTGACAAACATCAAATCGTATGGCATTACCATCACAAGAGCATGGACATGAAACGTATAATCGGGGAGCGGTGTTATCCAAAATGGTATCCTGTCTTCTTATGAACATTTTTAATTAGTCCCTCATAACTATAATTCTGCCGGAACATTCTAGATGCTCTTTTGAAAGATAATTTAATTGTCTGCAAAACTAAACATAAAGTCTTAATTGGTCTAGAATTAGCGAAGATGTATAAAACAATATTTATTTTGGACTTTCACCCTTGACGGTAAGGAAGGTCGTGTCAGTGGATATACCAGATTTTTCTTATATATCAACGACACAACAGTCCAAATTTATAGCCAATTCTTGGTAAAATCATAAACACGTAATTTCATACAACAGTTTGGGACAACCTTGAAATTGAACAATACCAAATACTGGATTTGTATCGGATCAAGAACAATATTTCCTGCAGATAAATGTTGCTTGTTCGTAGCTGATTCCTTCTTGTTGAATGTTTGATGGCAGGGAAGCCTGCTCCTCACATTATGGAGCAGAGAGACGGAGACAAGAATCAGCATTTTTTAGGGGGTCACGTAATCTCCTTGTTATTTAAGGTCGGAGGGGTATTGTCTGGAGGGTCCTGGGAGCCTGTCTTCGCCGACAAAATATGCTTATTTTTGATGAGGATATCTTTGTCAGCGGACTCCTTCTGGAGTTTATATACGGTAGCGGAACTCTTTTTCTCAGCTGAATCCTAGGTAACGTGTTGTGCGAATGAATGCTATAAGGAGAGAAAGTTCTTTACTGAGGTAGGATTCGAAGATTAAAGTTATAGTCAACATAGGAGGTAAAATCACCTTTACAGCCCTTAAATAAATAAGCAAATAGATCTTAGCACACAACCAACTTGTATTATTTCTGCTCATTCTGTATTGATTAGTAATATCAGTAATAATATTTATATCTCAACAATAAAATATATTTATTTTACTAAATTTTGTTATAAGGATGCTTAAGAATTTTATGTATTTATGTACCTCCTTTTTTCATTTTTATGAACGAATTTTTACCATTTTGGGCTTGTCTTTGTCCATTTTCATGTTATCCACAGCAAAATATTGCACATCAATCACAACAAGTATAAGAAATTTTAAATATGCACATGGTCAAATGTTATAATTTTTTAATCTATTAACGTTTTAACGGACGGTTCTACATCAACTTATTTAAAGGCTGTGTCATTATTTAAATTCTTTTACCAGCTATTTCTACATTTCCATCCAGAAAAAATTTCTTATTTGTCTATTTAATAATTTTAAAATAAATTGTTATAATAACTTATTAATTTAGATCACTACATATCACCTGAATTTAATATTTACACTATTGTTCCTTAAAGTATAGTTAAAAATAACTACCATAAATTAATATTGTCCTATTATAATGAGAAAAAAATAGCTAACTGGGCTACAGTGCAGTTTTGTTACTATAGGATTTTCCTAAGCCTTTCAAATCAATTGTTATACCTGCTTCTAATTCAAAATTAGCCCATTTTCATTATTTTTAAATAAAAGTTTTATTAATCATATCTACATATTTATAGTAAAGTCAGTTTTTTTTTTAATCAATAGATAATACGAAAAATGCGATAAATTTAAAACTGACGTAAAGTGTACAGGCCGTTAATGAAATTGACATTTAAAAATAGTGGTTATGGGTTAATTTTTAATTAGAAGCATTCATAAAAATTGATTTAAACAATATTATTGAAAATATAGGGCATAGTTCAAATAGCTAACTCCTTAGAATAGGGCAATACGAATTTAAAAAAATTATATTTAACTATAATTAAAGACACGATAGTGTAAAACTGAATTCATCTCATATTCAGTGATCTAAATTAATAAGTTATTATATCAATATTTATTTTAGAAACATTAAATGGACAATAAGAATTTTTTTTTTTTTGCCAATGCAATTAGGAATAACTGGGAAAAGAATTTTAATAGTGGCACTTATTTGAAATAAGTCGATGTAGAGCCGTCCGTTAAAACGGTAAAACTTGACCATTTGTTTGGCAAATTCTCTTTAGGATATAACTGTATAAAGATTATGAATAATTTAACATTTATCATTGTAAATAGAATTGTTTTATTTATTTATTATATAATTATATTCAATAATAATTTGTGTATTTAAAATTTGTTATACTATTTGCAATATTTTGTTGTATAAAACTTGAAAATTGGTCAACATCAGCCCGAAACGTTGTTAAAAATTCGTTGAATAAATGATAATATTATTTATTATACATAAATATATACATCTACATATACACACACATACATATATATATATATATATATATATATATATATATATATATATATATATATATATATATACATATGTATATCAGAGGCTATGAATTGATGCGATTTGAATGCTATATGAAAGGCAATTCAGACACGTGGAAGTTCAGTACACATCTGTGCTCACTTAATCCTCACTTAAAATTTGCTAGTATTTTATCCAGAGATCGCTTAGAAAACTCCTTTTCAGCCTTCTTCAAGCAATTTTAGGAACGTAAATCGTATTCTAATTTTCGGACTATTCATTCTAATAATTATTAACATATTTTTTATTTATGCAGCAAACATTTTATTTATTTCCCCTTTTACTTTCTCATTAGCATGACTATGAAGACGCTTCTATATGTTAATGTATAGTCATAAGGTCTATTTTTCTCCAGATAAGTTTTATTTATTCGTTAAAAAATCTAGTTGTTTGGTCTACACACAACTTATGAGATCACTTTTGTGTGTAGGCCAAACAACGTAACTTATGAGATCACTTTTATTTTTTAACAGTAAATTGAAAAATCAGAAAACTATTCGAATAAAACTATTCACAATCAATACTCAGATTTACCAATAATTTTGATAACATTTTATGGGCAAACCTTTTCTGTTTGTTTTTATAAAACTCATTGGGCGCATACACCAATCATTTAAATATACAGTTCATGAACCCCTAGTGTTCAACCACATTTTTTTTCATTACTTCACTAATTTAATCATCTTTAAATTCACAGAAGCCATTATGTCTTTTACCATTTTTTTTCTAGAGACAATTTTTTGGCGCCTGAAAAGAATTCATAATAGTGACTAAGCCGGTGTAGCTTCACAAAAAGTTCCAAATTTTGATTAAAGAAACAACGATATAAAACAAATTTCCATTTTTAAATATTCGTATACGAAAGTACTGCGGAAAAGTTTTGGGGGATTTGAGAAACGACGGGAGACTCTTTCAAGAGAAATACAAATTCTAAGAAGAGGACCGATAGTTAGGAACTTCGATATACAAAATTAGCCGGACTAAAATGTAAATAATAAGGCAATTCGCAGGGGAGGCCGGAAACAATGCTGCATATGTCGGACAGCTCGAGCAAGGCACAAAGCTATGAATAATAAAAGCTCTGTACTCTGCCTACAAACTGCCTCCGCTTTCGCCATGCTCTTTAAACACCTTATAAATTTAAATAAGGCCTTATGAAATTTACATCGGAATTGTCTTCTTCCCTGCGGACTTCTTAGGCACAACTATCCTTTTCGCTGGTGGAAATTCTGTCTGTAGTCACAGCATATTGAAATTTTATCTCGCGCTGAAACTTTTCTTTTTATATATATGTATAGCAGAAGTGAACAGAAAATTTCAAGAAATAGAAAGTTTTTCTTAGTTAACAGTGTCATTATTCTAATTAAAAATGACTTCCAGGACGATTGAAACTATGTTTTATAATATCTTGGTAATTCCAAGTTCCAGCTCAGTAAGAAAAATAATGATAAAAAAAATTACGTATATATTTTTTAATTATACTTAGTATTAAGTCTTATACCTCTACTGTTGTGTAGGAAAATTGATTAATCGGAAATGATTAATCAATAACTAATGGGGTGTATAAAAATAATTACAGATTAATCAAATTTTTATCAAGGAATGTAAACAGGTACTTTTAATATAATCAATATTTACCAATAAGTCTCTTGTGAAGGATTAGGATAAGATTGTTTTTAAATATCTGAAACGGGCAATAAAGCCTAAGTTGATCAGATACAGTCGAACAAGAAATCTGACTGTTTAACGAAGTATTTGTAATATTAACATAAAAAAAAATATATATTAAGTACCAGCAGGATAGGGGCTCGTCCACAAACTTCCAGCCGGACCAAGGAAAAGTTGAAAAATCTTCGGAAGATCGAACTTCTACTATACCCCACATGAGGCCCAGACATCGGTCCATCATATTATCACTTATTTCGTTCCATGGTTTCTTTTTCAGAAAAAATTTTTGTAGAGATAGAAATTGCGGTACAAGAGTTTTTCAACTGCCGTCCTAAGCAGTGGTACCAGCTGGTTGACAACAGTAGAATACAATGGGCCATATTTTGAATAATAATTTTGTATCATATTAAAGAAATAAAAGTATAAACTTCTGGTTGAAAAGCGGACTTCTTTTTTTTTTTATACATCATATTAAATGCTTAGAAATATAAATTAATGTAATTCATAAATTATACAATATGTACATGCATGCATGATGTGTGTATGCAATCAAATATACGTTTATTCTGGGTAACATGTAAAGGAAGATTGAAAAAAAAAGTATATATATTTATATATATTAGATAGATATAAATAGACCTTCTGTAAATAAAAAAAATTGTTAATAATTATTAGAATGAATAATCTGAAAATTAGAATACGATTTATGTTCAAAAATTGCTGAAGAAGGCTGAAAAGGAGATTCCTAAGGGATCTCTGGATAAAATACTAGCAAATTTTAAGTGTCCTTCCCACCGACTCACTCGGGTTCAAGGACAGTGACAAATCGGTCTAGATCCACGGATTATGGCTGTTCGGAGTCAGCAGGCGCACGAGGACCTATATTTCTTTCCCCAAGACAGACCGTCCATGGACCAAACCTCCGGGCGGCTATTTTATGTCCTGGAAAACCACAACGCGGTTAACAAATTAATTTATTAAAAATTAATAAATTAATCACTCCTACATATATATATATATATATATATATATATATATATATATATATATATATATATATATATATATTATTTTAAATTGTCGTCAAGTATTTTCCACAATAAATAGTTCTCTGTAGTCTAATACTATTTCAATATGCGCTTTATAGTATTCTTTAAGTTGATTTTTCTAAAATATTGCATTTTTGAATTGTGTCACTTTTCTTGGGAGGATGCGATATTAATTTCGGAGCTGGTGTTATTCTTTTCTTCCCATACAACATGGCATATACTGAAATTTGGACAATTTATAATTCACACACTCGCATCTATATGAATTTTCGAAATATAAACTTTAACCGAAAAAAGTTGTAACGTACACAAGTATTCAAATCGACACCCGGTTCTTTCGCTTCAATATTATAATATTTTCAAAGTTTTATAAGAAGGGAAAAAGAAGTTTCAGATCGCACTGGATTCTTTGTTGAGGATAGTGGATCAATCTTTACATTCAAAGTGTTGAATATTTTATTACCATTGAAGCTTATTAACGGTACTTATCCTCGGAAAATATGAATAGAATAATGCTAACACGATAAAAAAAAAAAATCAAAACTAGCACAATGGACATACGACAGTTTACTCCTGATGTATAGAATTAGCCTATGTGAAATGACAGGCATCCAATCCGAAAATTTGTTAACCAAGAGTTTCTTCAGAGCGTGCCCAGTTAATGGTGACTGACCACGACGAATGTCTGCTACAGAACGAACTATAATACTTTCCCTTTAAATCTAGACAATGTTGGCAACACTTTTTCTATATTTAGCCGAGCTATTGAAGTTTGAAGTTACCGGAACATAAACTGCCACTAAGTCTGGCACGTTTACATCACAACTCAATTTTCAAGACGTTTTCACATCAAGACAAATACATTTTATCAACAAGTCAGAACGAATTAAATCGAAAATAATCAGTTTTGACCTATTTCATTCGTTGTTCATTCATTCAACAGCGGTTAATTTAACAATTATTCATGAAACTTTGCATGTCTTACGGCACTGAGCCATCAGCTTAATACACCTGCTCATATGACAGTGCAGTAATTTAGAAAAATGAGGAAACAAAGATAAAGATAAAATTATATTTTAAAAATCAGTAATTTACTCCGTGGCTAAGTTCAAGAAACAAATAAAATAAATTTCGATGATGTAAGAATTAAATAAAGAGAATTTTAATAAGGAAAAGGAACTTCAGCGTGGAAAAAATCTGTTTGAGAGAGTTGGAATAAGTAAGCAGTTTTATTGCTTTAAATTAAAGAAATCGTATTTAAAACTTGGTGAGTACCAACATGTATTTGATTTCTTGTCTTAATTAAATTCATAAATCTTTTATAATACTGATTTATATAATTAAATATGTATAATAATACCAACTATATTTTGAATTGCTTATTTTTGAATTTTTTGTGTGTTTATAGAACTGAGGATGAATGTATAACATTCGAAACTAGTTTTTAATAAAATAAATTTATAGAAGTGACAAATAATTTATCAATCCCTAATCAAATTGGAGAAGATCCAATAGTTTGGAAATTTCGAGAAAACTAGATATTTGTGCTGTTCTTTCTAGAGTATCGAAAAGGTTAGAGAGGATGGATTTGGCGATAGCGTTTTGATGTTGGTTTGGAGGTTTTGTTACTAGGATGGATTTATAATTAGAATGATTACAGAGAATAATAAGAATGTAATATCATTAATACTAGATCACCTTCAACTGAAATATTATTAAAGCATACGTGTTATTTAAATGCATACATCAGTTCAACATATAGAATATATATTGAACTGTTTTAGAGTGATGTAATATCTCAATTTATCGCAGCTTTTTGCAGTATATTGAATTGAGATCTGCTTATCTATGGTGTTTATATGATCTTATGTTTTTCCCCGTCCTGATTATGGCTGATTGCCAAACGTTGACTGTTTAGTTATTTTTCAAAAATAATCTACATACTATGTTATATATTTAAAATATACACCATTAATTTATATAGCCTTCTTAATAATAATTATTCTTTTTGATTTTCACCTACATATTTTATAGAGAATTTTAATTCATTAATTGATTGGTACCTAATCAAAGTAATGAGGTAATGGGGAGAATAGTTTATCAAGAACGTTAAATATAAATTTCACACATTGTTAGCCGTACTAAATCTCCTAGGCTTGGGAATAGGCCCCTCGTACACAAACCTAAAATTAACTGATGACTCAGTGGCCAACAGCTAACTGTTGATGGAACCAAACGGGGGCTATCATCACGAGTCTTCTGGAAGCCAGCCAAATAGTGGATTATTCAACATGTACTTTAAAGGAAGAAATTGAAAGGAAAAAAAAACTTATCACAAATCCATTTTTATCATCATAAATTATACCGAACCACTATCAGCACGGCCATTGATGAAGAATTTGATTGTCACATAGTCTCACAAAGCTTCTCCATATATCCTGAAAATGTCTCACCATAAACATTACAATCAAATGCGGCACTTTTGCATTAATTTAATTATCCTAAAAATGCCAAACAAATGATTTGTGAAAAACACTGATTGCACTTAGAAATATGATAGCTATTTTATTCTAGTAAATACAGTTTCTAAAAGTGAAAAATATCCGATTAACTCCTATTGTCCGAAAGCCAACATGTGGAAATTCGACTTATAGGTAAAGACTAAGCTTAAACTTTTTGAAGAGCTCCAAAATAATAAGTCTTATAAGAATATAGTAGGGCCAAAATTTGAACCTCAGTCAGTGCCTACTTATAGTTCAGTCAATGAATGCACGAAAGGGACTGTAGACGGAAATGATGGGACGGCCAAAATTGACTCAGACTTTGTTAAATAATTGGTCCCACCTTAAAATATTATATTTAAAAAAAATTCTTATTCTCATGTCATTCATATCATATCAATTCATATCATTTAAAAATGCTCTTGCATTGCATTTCCTACAAGAATTTCTAATTTTTTTTTTGTATCCATTATATGGATATAAGAGTTCTATTTACCAAATTTGAGATATTTTAAATTATATTTTAATATAATTTTTGATGAAAATCAATAATGACCTTCAAGTAAAGTACCACTTCCGATAATCATGTAGTGACCAAAAAGGGAGGTTCACAACTAAATTTTACAATAATCCTAAATACAAAATTTTAAATTTCTAAGGCTAACCGTTTTTGAGTTATGCGAGATACGCACGTACATACAGACGTCGCGACGAAACTAGTCAAAATGGATTCAGGGGTGTTCAAAATGTATATTTTCGTTGAAATCTCAATTCCGTATGCAACCCCCTAATTGATTGACCTATTATCAATAAGTAACCGGAGACTAATTCATAATCAGAAATTCATTCATTCATCATTCATTCGGCTCTACAGCCCAGTCCGGGCCCTGGCCTCCAGAAGAAACTATCCCTACCGGTCTCTGTCCCTGGCCATCGTCCACCAGCTTGACGCCCCCAGCCGCCTCGCATCCCTTCCAACCTGGTCCAACCATCTTGTCCGAGGTCTTCCTACTTTTCTTTTTCCTACTGGTGCATGGTTCATTATCCTCTTGGGAATACTATCTTCAGCCATCCTTTGTACATGACCAGCCCAACGAAGCCTGCTGATCCGGATAAATTTTACTGCTGGGACATCCTTATACTTTTCGTACAGTTCCCGGTTGTGCCTTATTCTCCAGGTGCCATTTTCTTTGATGGGCCCATAAATCCTTCTGAGAATTCTTCTTTCGAAAACTGCGATCTTCTGTTCATCGACTTTCTTTAGCACCCAGCATTCACAACCGTATGTCAGTATGGGTCTGATGAGGGTCTTCTAGAGTGTAGCCTTTGTGTCTTTATTTATTGCTTTTGTTTTAAAGAGCTTGATGATACCGTGATAACCTCTCGTGGCGGCTATGATTCTCTTTTCTATTTCTTTGGAGAAGTTATTGTCAGTATCTACAAATGACCCAAGGTACACAAATCCCCGAACTGTTTCGAACTTGTGTCGACCTATTTCTATGTTTCGATCACGTACCTCAGTCCCTGCAACCATATACTTTGTTTTGGCTTCGTTTATTACTAGCCCCATTGCTTGAGCAGATCGTTCCAAAGCTTTAAAGGCTTCTTTCATGCCTGATTCCGATCTACTGATTATATCTATGTCATCGGCATAGGCCAGAAGCTGTACGCCCTTATTGAAGATATGCCCGCCTATTTGTATCTGCGAATCTCTAATCACTTTCTCCATACCTAGGTTGAATAGAAGGCACGCCAGGGCGTCACCCTGTTTCAATCCATTCCTTGTTTGTAGGAAATCTGATAGATGGGACTGGATCTTAATTTGACATTTAGAGTTGGATATGGCCACTCTTACCATTCGGACCAGCTTGGACGGTACATTCATCTCCCTCATTGCCTTATAGAGCATCTCTCGATTTATAGAATCATACGCGGCCTGAAAGTCCACAAACAGATGGTGCGTACCAATTCCATATTCCAGCGTCTTTTCCAGGACCTTAACGTGAAGATCTGGTCAGTCGTTGATCTACCTCGCCTGAACCCACACTGGTAGTCCTTGATATCCTCTGCATAAGGAAGAAGTCGACCAAATATTATGTTGGACAATATCTTGTATGCTGTATTCAGCAAAGAAATGCCTCTGTCGTTTTTACATACACGCGGGTCACCTTTCTTGTGTATTAGGCAGATCACTCCATTATTCCAATCATCAGACATTTCTTCCTCTATCCAGATGCGTTCCATTAAATGGGTGAGCTCCTTGACGAAGTCCTGACCAGCATTCTTAAAAAACTCCCCTGGTAAACCATCTAAGCCCGCGATTTGTTATTATTGAGCTTCTCTATTGCCTCACTTACCTCATCATAGGATGGGAGCAGCTCTTCTGTCATCTTCCATCATTTCCTCCCTCTGATCATTGCCACCCTCTCCAGCACTATACTCCTCGTTCATACCTAAGAGTTCACTAAAGTGCTCTGTCCATCTACTGACCACGTTGGCAGTGTCATTAAGGAGGTTTCCACTTTTATCTCTGCACGCAATAGATCGAGGCTGGAACTCTTGCCTCATGTTGTTTATTTTTTTATTCATATCCCGGCTTAATTTCTTACTTTTGTATTCCTCTATGCTTCGCAGATGCTTCATCATGTGCCTTCTCTTTTTCTCCCTGTGCACCCTCTTTTCCATCTTCCTTGCTCCTTTATATTCCTCATGGGAGGCCCTTGTGCACTTCCTTTGAATCATCAATTGATAGGCCTTGTTCTTATTATCCGGGACTTCCCTGCACTCCTCATCAAACCACTCACTCCTTGGGTCATCACGCTTCAGACCAACAGTTTCCTCCGCAGTAGCAGTCAATACAATCCTGAGACCATTCCAGTGACTCTGCACCTCTTGTCCCATGCCATCAGTCCGTCTCCAAGCCATAGTTTTCTGATTGGTACATTCCTCAAATTGCTTCATTACAACCTCTTCCTTGAGCCTCTCTGTATTGTACCTTGTAATCCTCGTGCCTCTCTCATTTCTACTGTTAGATATCCTAGCTCTTAATTTAGCCACCAAAAGGAAGTGATCACTGTCGATATTCGCACTTCTGAACACTCGAACATCCTGAAGGTCTGATCTATGGCGTCCCTCAATTAGGATATGATCTATCTGATTTACTGTGTTGCCATCCGGAGAGGTCCACGTACCCTTGTGTACTTCTTTATGATCAAACAATGTTCCCCCTATAACTAGATTCTGGCTAACAGCAAAATTCAGTAGTCGGAAACCATTGTCTGAATAGTCTGAATGCAATCCATACTTCCCGACATTACTGCATAAATGGTCCTTTCCTACTTTGGCATTTAGATCTCCTACAATCATTTTAACATCATGTCTTGGGCTTTCAGAGCATATGCTTTCCATTAGGTCGTAGAACTCGTCTTTCTCTTCCTCTGGTTTATCGTCAGTTGGAGCATGCACATTGATTATGGTGTAGTTAAAGAATGTACCTCTCAAACTTATTTTGCAAATCCTGGGAGTAACTGGTCTAAAATCAATTATTCTCTGTTTGATTTTCCGGTTCACAAGGAAGCCAGTGCCAAATGTGTGCTCTCGGTCGTGACAGCTATAGAAGACCGAATAGTCCCTCCGATCCATAATTCCACTACCTGTCCATCTCATCTCCTGTAAGGCCAAAATATCCAATTTATATTTGAGAGCCTCATTTGATAAAATCTTTAGGACTCCAGGTCTGTATAAGGAACGTACGTTCCAAGTCGCAATTCTAATATCATTTCGCCTTTTCCAAGTTCCAGTCCTTTTACCAGTAATCCGTCCGGCTTTGTTATTTTCTTCTGGTTTCGTAACAATAGTTTTTTTACGAGGTGGGCCGTTAACCCTACACTCAACCCCCAACCTGGAGGACCAGGGGATTTATATTCAGAGCTCCCGTCTCCTAGAAGAGCTGTCTTGATAGGACTATCGAGCCTCTTCTACCCGTTCGCAGTAAACCACCTCACCGGGCCTGTGAGCGCCACCGTTGACATACATGGATGTTCGTCCGCCGTCGCACTTATCATATACCCTGCTGCCAGCACATGATATCCTGGTAGGCCGGGTTCCCAATTATTTGGGAATTCCCAATTATTATTCCAATCAGAAATTATTTTATATAATAAATTTTTTTAAGTAATTAGTTTTCGTGGATACAAAAAATACAATAGCTAAATGTTGAACACTCATGCACTATACAATAATTTTACTACTTTATTAAACTCATGACAATTACATTCCAATAAAAATATTATAACACGTTTATAATACACTAGGAGAAGGCACTGTTCCCTCTCCCTCTGGGATCTTACATACACAGGCTGTAATGACTAGGAAAAAATATAAAACATAATAAATTTATTTATTTAGTCTTAAATTATTGTCTATATAACCTTATTTATTTATAACTCCTACCAAAATAAAGTTGCCTACAGTTATTCTGTATATTCACTTTCAAAATTTCATCAATTTGCTATAGATCGACACGGGGCAAACAAGGCAGTACCCGCAATGCTGAACAGTTGTGAGGGTCTAAACGACGGACACGGTCGGACGCACCTAAATATTTTATTATATATAGGTGGTATTTATAATCATTAGAGAAGTTTAAACACTTCCTCTGTTTTCTTAACCGTCCAATATTCATTTTAATGTTTTAAATTTTTCCTATAATATTTAAATTCATATTTTGGTAAAAATTAGGAAAGGTATTTAAGATAAATTAATTAAAGATGATTCGTTTATTAAAAAAGATTTTTTTTAATGAAATTTGACGGCTCGCTACTCGTTGATATTCGTTTCGCTGTTTATTATTCAGGTAATTTTCCAGTGACCTGCTTGTTGATTGTTTTTTTCACTAGACATAAGTTTTTCAGAGTTAAAGTATTACGCTAATCGATTTCTAGGCCCGAAAAACCTTATTCTTAAAGTTTAAGCAAAATCCTTCCGCGGGATTTCAAGATTCATTTTGCAGACAGAAATTTCGCATAATAAATCATATGATACACAATTATATCATCTACAATTCATCAGATAGCCCGCACTTACTATTTGTCGAACGAACGTTCACCTTAAAAGAGCTTCGATTTTCATCCCAAGCCCTTACCGTTGATTTTATTTATCCTTCGGGGTTTTTTTCCAGCTCCTGAAGACCGGATGTCCTTGACGGTAATTGGGTAATTAAAATTAACCAGCTGTGAAAACGCAGTAAGTGCTTTCATTATCACATCAAATGATGAACTATTGATGAAATATGAACCTATTGCGTAGATACTTCTTTAGCAGCTGCTATGATTTATTGTCCTTTTTAAATAACCTCAAACTATTAGCTATCCAAGGAGCAATTACAGTATTGAAATACAGGTATGTACGAAACTCCTCATGGTCAGGATTTGAAACCGATAATTATTATTTCCGACAAATAATAAAATAATTATTACTTTTTATCGATAAATTTAAAAATAATACCTGATTTATGCAGCAAAATCAGTCTTTGAGTTTTATGGATTCCATTAAAAATAATTATCACTCTCGGAGCGGTAATTTATGCAATTAAAAATAATGATTAATCCTTGATGAAAAAAAAATCACTCTAAAAATAAAAATCAGACTGAATAAACATTCGTGTTGTTCTCTTTATTTTCTTAGTTATTTACATAAATAATAAATTTGAAATATTAAATATTATCTAATAAATAAAAACCAAAATTCTATAGATCTCTTACTTATCAGAGCCTTTTCAGTGATTTGCGCACTCGGCTGAAACCATAGCACATGGAAAAGTTACTATATTGAAGCTAAACACTTCCATTCCAAACTAATATGGATGAATATTAATGTACTTTAATATTAGAAAGAATGATGTATACATCAGAAAAACAATTTTTCTTTATATTAAATATCCCTAATATGAATATTTTTCTGGAGTGAAAGTTAAGAAAAAAAATGTAGCCCTAGGTCGATTAATGCAGCAACAGGCAAACAAACATAGTTTCAGATTTATAGATTACATAAGATAAGCGATTTTAAAAATAAATAAATAGGCAAATTAAGGTCCGGAAGAAATTATTGATATAAAATATACAAATATCAAATATAATTAACAATAAAGAAGGCAACTTTTACAATTAGGAGCAAATCTGTATTTCTTCAAATAATAAAACCATACGTCAAATTTTTAATAATAAGTAAACACAATTTTAATTAACATCACCTAGATTGCTATAATAATAATATCCTTATACTAATAATTCCTTTATTATTTAAAATAACAATAATGACATTATACAGTAATAATAACAAATGCAAACACATTCAACCATGAAAATCTATCTGATGAAGAATTAGCTACTTCACCTTGATACAAATTAGTTTTGCAAAATTAGTTCGAAATTTTGCTAACGCACGGAACTGATCAGGAACTGTTTAGGTTATTCCGTTCCGCTTAATTAATTTTTATTTTCTACTCTTTATTTATATACTAGAATAAAATATAAATATATCGAATTGATTCATTTTATTCATTATTCATTTCATTCATTATTTAACGGTTTGTCTCACTAGAGCGACTAATACTTTTTTAGTTAGTGATATAATACCAACCATGAAATTCTCAATATTTTCTTTTATATTCATCTGGATTAGATAATATCGCTCATTAAAAACAAAAACGTCAAAACTCGAACATCATGATTTTTTAGTTGAAACCACAGAAACATTTGCAACGATCTGAACGTAGAGTGGCATTTCTGAGGTTTCAAGGCCAATCTTGCCATTTCTTTAAATTTTGGAAAATTAATTCAAATGCACCACCTGATAGTGAATTTAGAGCTAAGACGTTGTTTAATTTAATGAGCAATGTCATTTCAACTTTTTTAAACAGCCCCAAATTAACAACCACTGTTGTCTTTCTTAGCCCGTTGCCATCAAAGCTCAAATCATCCCCATCCCTATTTCTTTCTTGATCATAACGTCTTAATCCAGTTCTGCCATCAAGATCATCTTTTCCACATTTAGAAATATCAATAATGCATATTAGATTGTCCGTGTCATCTAATCCCAAACATGTAAAGTAAAAAAATAATTATCGTACCATACTTACTACCAAATGATGAAAATTCTTACTTCTTAAGAAGGGATGGCTCAATACTTTTCATTCAAGAATAAAATTCCATTACAGTGATTGTGTTATGTTTGTTTAAATATCGACATCGTTTTTTGAAAAAGGTATAAGTAACAAAAATTCGAAATTTAGATTTCAATTTATTATGGGAAGTTAACACCATTTCGAATTCCGCTTGCGATTTATCGAGAAAAAAAAATGGAAATGGTCTAAATATCGACTACTGATGACTTAAGCATCAAATACTGACGACCCTGAGTCATCACTTTGGCCTTTACTAGTTCTAAAACCCTTCATAATATATTATCATTACTAAGGTTTCGCACCTTAAGAAACTCCTACGGTATACAAATGCGTGAAAGGTTAAATAAAATCATAACTAAATAAGAAAAAAGTATTTACTTCAGGAGTTTAAATAATTAATTTAAAATGAGCGGTGGACCATATGAAGTGTTTTGTTTTCTGCCGGGTCTATCTGATCGAGAGCTTAAGCCGGTCCCAACTATGACCTGAACTATTACCTATTATATCTTTATTTTATTTATTATGAGGTGTATTCAATAAAGAAGTAAAATCACCGCAAAGTACATGACTGTAACAACAAACGACAATTTATTTTTAAATTATTTCAATAATTTAAAATCATACATATAGCAATCTGATTTTATTTTTTAAATAATAAAATTACTATCCTCTATGTCAATAGAACACACCACTAGAATTCTAATATAGCGAAAAGAAGATGAGCTTAATATACAGTGGTAAAACCTGGTTATGGGAGGAATATTATGACAAAATAAAGAGAAGGGATATATAAAAAAAGGAGTAAAACCGACGATGGGGGTGTGATATTGTCGCCAAGGGGTGAAATATTGGAATCCCAAGGCGGGATCCTACGACTTGTGGCCAAGCCCTGATCCAATCCTTTTAGAGAGGATATGCATAATGGAAGGTCCTGGATATTCCTGCCTAAATCCTCTCGCTCCTATGAATAATTCCCCTAAGTGATCGGACTCACCCGCTATCTCTATGTCTGGATTCAGGTGCTCTATAGTCTTTTATATATGCCGTCTCACCTGTTCCTAGGGAACGCTCTCCTTTATGACATGCGATTTTTATTCCAGAGCCAAGGAAATGAGATTTTCGCTTTTACATCATACCGTATCCCGAGGGATGGAGTCACAAATCACGAAAAGTGGCAATGTTCCATATTTTATACATGTATAGATGAAAAAAAAAAACATCGCTTGTCTGTATTATATACTCACTCAATGAATTGGCTCCAGTTATAATCTGATTTTTCAGAAATAATTTGATTTTAGCAATTTTTTTTTTCTAAAACATCATTGAATTTTGCACTTTGGGAATATAATGCATAAGAAGAGAATAAGATAATTTTTCAGTAAAAACTTCATAATTTCGACTGTTGATTATTATTATTTTTCCGGCGCAACAAATCGGTGACGGTAGAAGACGGACTAACCAGGGAAGTATACAAAGCATTTATAGAGCCTGAAATCGTCCAGATTTTAACATTAGGAAGATTGCGATGGGTGGGACGAATGGAAGAAAATGATATACGGAAGAGAATGCTTACAGAGCCGCTCCATGGGACCAAGAAAAGAGGTAGTAGACCAAAGCTGAGGTGGATCGACGGAGCAGTGACTGATTCGAGGGATATCAGGAATTGGATGACAACTGGACTGGATCGTGACGATTGGCGGAGGCGGTTGGTGAGGCCAACCGTTGATACTTTACTTTTTTTACAACAAAAACAATATGAGATTTTTCAATAATAATGATCAAAATAATTTTTATTGGATTGAGAAAAAACAACAACGATATTTTAAGAATATTTTCGTAATGAACATTTGAAAATTGTAGAATATCATGTCGATATTGTCGTGTTTCTTCTGAAAATAATAGAATTTCATATTTTTTTCGCAGGTCATCTGGAGAGGAAGGGTGAGGATACATTTCAAATCCGTTTCATAGCCCATAAAAATGTTTTGTCACCAGTAAAGTTTTGGGGGGTTTCGAGGATGTTTGATTTGGCTTTTGGGGGTCTCAATTTTGTTTTCTATCTCTCGTCATTTTTCAATTTTGTATTTTAGTACATCAGAATGTATAAGTTATGATTGATATTATCAAGATAAATTATGTTGTAGCAATAGCTGTAAAAAAATGTTTAAAACAAGTTGCGCAACGCGATGCAACAAATCTCTTTGGAGGGATTTATTTAATTATTGGCACGAGAATGTTCATCCTTCATCGATATTGCTGTACGAACCGATTTTTAATTTCTCAAGAGCTTATTTTCATGGAAATAATATTTCTTGCTTATCAAAACAAATGTAAAAAAAAGTGAAAAGAAAATACGGTCTTAGAGACGAAGCTCTACTGCTCTCCTTATATAATTATAGAACAAAAATGGGTTTAGTACTCTTGAGTCACATATGGAAATAAGTTGGGCTGAAACTTTAGAGAATGAAGCTATATTACTACAACTAAAGCGAAAAAAATAACAAAATACTGACTTATAAAGATATCTCTCTGAGAAGACAAACAGCAAACATATTATATAAAACAAAAAAAATTAAAACTGCACAATTCGCACCAGATCAGTTTTGGTTTATTTGAATCATCAGATGTAAAAAAACTTAGACAGCCTAAAATTTTGGCATAAAAGATATATTTCAAAAATGCTTTCGATCATCACGATTCCGAACTACCTGTCACTACTCCCAAAGTTTATATTAATAATCATATAACTGCACATATAGACAGTATTGACAAGATAGAATGAAGACAAGATAGAGTGGAAGTCCGTAAGTACATCCTTAGAAACTCTGGAATGAACCCACAAGCAAATTTGGCTTAAGTGGAATAGTTCATGGAGTAATTTAGTCACAACTGTTGACAGTTATTGCGAAGGATTCCCACTTATCAGGTTATCTATCTATATATGTGTGTTCGAGTGTGTGTGTGTGTGTGTGTGTGTTTCGATGATTCGGTTATGATTATAAGCTACACTATGTTTTGATGACGATGTGAATATAATTTAAAATAAAAAAACAAGAACGTTTTATCTGATATTATTTAAAGTATGAAGTTCTTCGGATACCTAAATGACATTCTTGTATTTTTAATATTTATTCATAAAATATATACTAAAATATTACTCTAAAGTTGCATGAATCTTGTCAAAGACTATAAAAAAATAAATAATTATTTAATCCTAAAAAAGATACCAAGTTTTGACAACAATGGAACGTTGTGATGTAACAATGGAACTTAACGAATTACTATATTATCCTAAAATAGGCAGCCCAGTAACCTAAGTTTACACCTTAAGTTCCACATAACTAAGCTGCAACATGTTCCATATAAACAAAAAATTGATATAATAATATCATATCATATAATAATATTAATTGATTCAATGATTTATTTGTTTTCCAATTATTATTTTACTTACAACTTTTTTTTTAATACTTCAAATGTCTTTAAAGAAACTATTTTTTTTTAGTTTTTTCCAATTACTATTTTAAATAACTGTCAATATTATCATCGAAACTAAATATTCGGACATGCAGGAAATCGAGAAAGGCAACAAAGCTGCTGAGATCAATATGTAGCACATGATAGGACCCTTTGTGCTCCTGATGAACGTCCGGGTATTTGTTGCCTACTCGTCCAGAGGTGCTCATTCTCATCGAACCCCAGTTGAATACTTGTTTTATTTTAAATTATTTGAAACTTTTTCTCGACGCACTAGATTATTCAACAACAACAGTTATAAGCACATCAAAAAAAGTTTTGCATTGCTCCCCATTCTTCCTCCCCCTCCAAAAAGTTACTGATCTCAAAAATAAAATCTTGAAAAATTAAAAAAAAAAATAGATCATATTTAGTTGTTGGCATTAATTTCATTCGAAAATCTTACGGTCCCAGAAAAATACATAGTAAAATAACATGGTGCGTCGCGATCAAGAAGAAAAGAAAACCTTAAATATAAGGTTATTATACCACCTTTCTCCGATACTCAATATTACAACTAGCAAATATTAAATAATTACACTTAATTATGCCTGCTGAGGAAATTGAAGGATAACACAAAGTCTAACATGTCTTCAGTTATTCGTCCATCAGGGTGAATTTATCGTCCAACAAAAAATAGGGTGAATTTATTTGTTGGTATCGTGATGGAGGTATCGAATTTGCAGGGTCCATGTTATTACTATTGTTCATATTATTATTTATGCCTGACCAACCATAAAATAATCAATTTAAAGAGTTACAGATCTGATTTGGGATCTCAATAACTAACAGTTCCATCTAATTGCTGCTATTCCGAAGCCGCTACTCCCAGATGAAGGATGGCTGCACAGACAATGGTGAGACAGTGACGGATGGCGCGGTATCTTTCAGGACATGTTCTTCCGAGGACAAGCCATTACAGATAAAGACCTATCCGACTTATCTGGGTCCTTATCGAAGTAGAATTTTCGGCTGCTCCCCATCAATTCTCTTCTGGTCGATTCAATAGAGTTCGGGCGATAAGATGACAGCCTGGGCCGAAACAATGACATTTTTTTTTGTTCATTTTTTATCTGTAAACGCTACGTGACAATCATCTAAACAATAATAGAGTCACTCCAACACCAGTTCTTATTTTAGTTTCGGACTATATGAACGGAACGGACTATTCTAGAAGGCCAAAGGGAATTAAGGATAGAGAAATCACAGTTACTCTAACAGACTTAATTTTCTTGAATTGAAATATAATAAAGTATGGGACAGTTAAGCCATTAAAGTTTGGAGTTACATTAAATAGTTCATATTTTGAAGTTTTAACTCTTTGAAATTTAAGTTGAACCATAGAAAGCAACTGAATAAAGGTCATGTT
This sequence comes from Rhaphigaster nebulosa, assembly GCA_948150685.1. Lineage (NCBI taxonomy): Eukaryota > Metazoa > Arthropoda > Insecta > Hemiptera > Pentatomidae > Rhaphigaster > Rhaphigaster nebulosa. Next base: position 202,268,055 of record OX411306.1, read on the forward strand.
GAGCAATATCTAAACAATCAGACGTAGGAATCAATGATACAGCTTTTGCCTCTCTATCGGCCTTGCAGTGGCCAGGCAAATCATTTTGTCCTGGATTTCACACAGATAAGACTTTAAGATTTTTCCAATTTAGCTGGAAAAGTAGGGGTAGTATGAGGACTATAACAGGATCTGAGTTGTTGAGCTGTGTATACATTTCTTGGCATTAAAAGTGAACTAAAAGAATTAGTAAAGAGGATGTTGTTTGTACTCACTCCATGATGTGTCTCCTTAGCCCCGAATATATTTCTATCTACATTCGGCTTTTTATGAATAAAATTAGTAGAGAAACCACATTTTTAACTAAATTGTTTTTCATTGACCCTTTCTTTTGAATAATAGCATATTTCTTATATTTCAGAAATAATAAATTTACTTTGACTGAAATAATGAACCACATTATTTAATGTACGAATCATCAACACAGTAATTTACAAAGACTATCTCGTAAAGTTGAACAAATATAAATTTGGATTACTTACAGTGGTCTGAAAGCCATAGGATTGGTGTTAATATTTTCAAAAACTAAATTGTTAAAAATTTCAGAAAAAAATTGCACTTTTTCACCCTAAAACAGTAGCAGTGCCCTTAAGTTTTAATTGATTTTTATTGTGTATTATAAAGTTATGTTGTATCGAGGTTATAAACTGTATACGAGGATGGGTAGAAGCATAGTTTTATTTTTCGTTTACAGATATTTTCGACCTTCTGTAAATATCGTATTCTTCGAATCTGAGTGTTCACGATAAATCGTGTTCATCGATATAATAAATACAACAAGAATACATGGACAAAAGGTAGATAGTATAAGGGACCCAGCGGTCGACGCAATTGACGAAAGTCCAGCTCAGTGTTGACTCTGCAGAGGGACCCTCGCCATAATTTGTCACTCCGTCCCCGGACACACAAATGAAGTCGGTCTTTAATTATTCCAGGCCCCTTCAATTTATTATTTAAATTAATGCACATTCATAATTCATTGCCTCTTTTAATAAACTCCGCCACCTCGGCTTTTGCTAAATGGTGGTTGGAGTTTCAGCCACCTGATTAGTGACAGCATAATGGCAGCGCTACCTTCCTTCATATGCTAAATTTTGTACATACAGCAAGGTCACTAAATAAATAAAATATCGCCGTGTCTTTCTGATTAAATTAAAATAAATAGTTGATATCCAAAAGACATTTTAAAATAACTAAAATATACCACAAATAAAACAGTAAAAACATTAAGATATAGAGGATGTCAACATTTACAATGAAAGAGCCCAAAAATACCATTATTGTTCACGTAATATTAATATTTTATGAAAAAAACAAACACCAAATACATTAAATTACAAGTAAATTGTAACGATACTATTGTATAAAAGGATTGTAGGTGAATACTACAGAATATTTATTTCTGCATTTTGATAGAACGTACCACACATTCATAAAATAGCCGGTATATATCCAAAATTCAGTTCATTCCAATGTTTTGGTGCTTGATTTCTATTTTTGTTTATTATTTATTGTTAAACAAGACGAATCAGGATTTAGTTTAATGCATCACTAGATAAGTACAAAATAATCATTCAACGGTAAAGTTCTCTGAAATTTAAGCAGTAAGTGAGCAATTGAGGCATGAAATTCGATACCAGTGACAGTAATATTATGAAGCTGTCAGATCAAGAGCCGATAGTGAGGCGTCAGTGTAGGGATAGTCGGAAGAGTGGGCGATAGGAAGGATAATACTATCAATATCAATAAAAATAATAATATCAATATATCTGGACGTGCCAATTCGCGTTTGGTTGTAGTACCAGCATCAAGCCTTCGGGTTCTACTAAATATGTTATCTGTTTCACTTCTCTACTTCTGTAAACATCAGTTTCTAAATGATAAGGGTAAATTTCAGATATTTATTTTTATATTATTCTACTATTATATGAGTCGTTTATTTCCAAAATGAACCCTGACCATCACTGACAATTCTAATTGTGAGAACAAAACCAATTTTTTTTAAAAAATATATTAGAAAAATCTTCAATCTAGCCCATACGTTCCCTCAAATTTAATATTAATGTAACAAATTAAAATGCATTAAATTACAAGTTAGTTAAAATGCATTAAAATTTTAAATAGACCGCAAAAGAAAAAATCATTTTGGGTTAATTTTAATATAAAAGCACAGCCCGTTTTTCGTTTGTCAAATCTTAACTATATCATCTTCATGGTACCTAGAGGGCTTTATATTAATAATATCAATCGATATGGATATAGTGGCTGCACAAAAGCCGAAAACCACTTCTCTGGAGTTTTGCGCCAAAACGGCTCAGAAGATTTTAATGGAACTTGCCTAAAGGATTCTCTTTAAACTCCTTTAACTATCCATAAATGAACTACATCTCCAAAAAAAAGAAGGACAAATTTATGATGGAAAGAATATTATATTGCGCATAACTCGAAAAGTATACATTTTTTGCTAATTAAATTGAATGCTCATTACGTATTTATGGCGATTAGTCTGTCTATGTCACGATTATCTCTTGAAGGGGTGAACTAATTCTACTTTTAACTTAAATTCGATTTTTTTTTTTTTTTTTTATACTGCATTTATACTTGCAATAATTTTCATCAAACTTTCAATTGTGTTAATTTAATATATATAAATAAATATATATATATATATATATATATATATATATATATATATATATATATCTACTCAAATCAAGCAATAGCGAAGCATTCCCGGCTCAGCAAATCATGGCTGTGCTGTGATGGAGTGAGGTACTGTCTCTATTTGATATTGTTAGATATCTTTTAGACTTTTGATGTACTTTATCTTCATATATGTGATCTGTTTTGGTTTTTTCCTTTGCTGCCCTGATGACAGCTGAATTGAAGAAACGTTGACTGATTGATTTTTACCGGTATATTTGAGACTGTGTTAAATCTTCCAGTTATTAACAACCACACTTGATCTTTTGTTTTCACACTAATCCTATCCTGTACTTTCTTCCCTAGTAACAGTAAATTCAAACGATTGAATGTTAAATCATGCCAGTTCATAATTTAATCGAAATAATATGAATTTAATATCTATGAAAATCAAACACATGATCGTAATAATTAGACAATCATACTGACTGAAGAAGTCTTAGGGCTTCATGCGTTTGATATATATTGAATAAAACGGTAAGGAACAAACAGAACCAGTGTGATCTCAGTTAAATGTCTTTTATACAGTCAAATTTGGATAATGGAAGAGACTATTCAAAATTGTGCAACCGAAATATTTTTTTATTCTCTGCTAAGCAGTTTTCTTCCGAGTTTCTGTAACAATTTTAAAATGCATTCAAGCATGATTCACTAACCTCTTTTACTACTTTTTTTAAAAGATATTTTCATTAGCAGCGAAAGGCGGACTGTTTGCTGACTCGACGACCTTCAATAATTTCCAGCTACTTTTAAGTCTTCTTTTTTTTTTGGAGTCGATTTAAGAAACTAATCTTTTGCTAAAGGACACCCACCTTACTCAAAGATGCCTTAAATTGTGCTTTCTTAAAATGATTTTGATCAGAATCCAAAAAAAAAATAAACGAATTCCTATTTCTAGAAAAGATGGTTGGGTAGTTGTAACTGCATAGATGGTTAGATAGTTATACGAGTATATAGGTGGATACCTATATACCTATGATACCTATTAGCGTATACCTATGGATACCTATTAGATACCTATATATAGGTTATAAATAGGTGGTTGGATAGTTATTTAGACTTTTAAATTTAGAATAAAGATCTTTGTCTTAAGTGGGTTATATTTCTTATTCAAGAAAGGTTCTAACAAGAAGAAATATCGACATTAGTCAAAGAAAGAATACAAGTTACCAGGAAAAAAAATCGGGTCAACCAATAATTAGAGATACGCGTTATTTATTTGTTCATTACTTACTTATTTGATTTTGATTGTGTGTGTTTGCATGCATGTATGAGTAAGTCTCGGTCTATCTGATCGAGATCTTAAGCCGGTCCCAACTATGACCTGAACTATTACCTATTATATCTTTATTTTATTTATTATGAGGTGTATTCAATAAAGTAGTAAAATCTCCGCAAAGTACATATATATATATATATATATATATGATAAATTGGCAACTTTAGACGACCAGAACTGATAGGAGAGAGTCTTAAAAAAATCGAGTAAAATTCAAACAGGATAAGTAAGTGGCGTTAAGTAGCTTCTTAAACACCTGCAGAGGTTTCATTACTTAAGTTAAGGCAGGAGGAGAAATGAAGACAGATGTTTGCAGTAGGAGGAGGAATTGGAGATGAAGGTAATGGTGAAAGCGGGAAGGGGGAACACATGGCGCCCAACCATCCGCAGTTCGACGCCACCTTGCCCGATAATTGATTTATAATCGAGACCAGCTTTGTCCTCGAGCACACGGAAGGAGGGTGTGATATTGAGAATCATTCAAGAAAATAACAAACCGCAACCAATATACAGCTACTTTTTCAACATTTCAGGAAAATTTCAACTCGCGTAATAAGTACGTTTCAGACATCAAGGAACAAATTTTGTCTCGAGTCTGTCTTTCTGTAATGAAATCCATGTCAGGCATAACAATTATTACGGTTAATCCGATTTTGATGATTTTTTCAGAAATTGATCGGTCTGGTACTTACTTAGACGGACCCATATAGATTGTTTCTAATTTCATCCATAACTTTCGCTTATGAATGTGCAAACGTATTTTCCTTGACCCACCTATATTTCGAAAACGGCTTGTCCGATTTTGCCTAAAGTTGGAGAAAAGTTGAATACTAGCATATGAATATGATCGAGTGCCATTTACATAAATAAATGTCGAACTAAACGGTTAAAACATTAAATTTTTCCTTACACATTTGTTGTTTGTATTTGTTTTTCCTTATGCACTCAACAGAAATGGTGAGGAACCTATTCAGGCCTTCTAGACAGACTTTTCTTTTCTTTAATATACGCTAATTATTTAAAAGTGAACGTGAACATTTCTAATCCAGTTCAGAAAGTTTCTGAACATTTAAATTAATTGACAAATATAACTAATTCAATTATTTCTATTTTTTTTTTCATTTATGAGAACAAAGTGGCCTACGAGAAGTAGCTATAGAAGTTACTATTATAGATATGTTGCATGAATAATTGTATTTGTAATTGTAAAGCTTTTGGTTTCTCTTAGGAGAGTATTTTAAAAAAATATTAAAAATTTCATTATAATAATAAATTAAATTAGATAATAAATTTATAATTGATACTTTTTTTCTCAAAAAGATCTTTCTCTTACTCGGATTATGTAGCATGCTGTATAACGTTTAGACCGGGAGTAAGGGTTTACGACAATGTTTTCGTGTCTGGCTTATTTAACGCCCAGTTATTAAGTTAGCGATAGCAAACGAAACATTAAAAAAGTAATAAAAGCTGAACCGACAAAAGGCTTCCGAGGATGGTCAGATTTGGAAGAGGAGGTCAGATTGTTATTATTGTATAACGCTGATTCCTATATTTGTTTATAACATTCTACATAATTAACATGAACAAAAATCATACTCAACAAGGTTTGTATCAATGAATAAGAAATAATCACAACCGATAAAAAAATTTACAATCAATTTTTTTATTTACCGACATTAAATGGTTATATATATGAACAAAAAAAATATTCTTGTTACGTGCGTGATTCTTCAATTTCTTATCATTAAATTAAATCACATAAAGTTATTTTATCTAATCCATTATAAAAAAAAATGTATTTGAACTTTTACGTTTAAAAAATCACTGAATTTCGCACAAAAACTCTAATAATGATCAAAATGAATAAATTGAAACAATAGATGATTTCCGACTGACTCAATCATATTAAAATCGTAAAAAGAAAAAAAAATGATGAAAGAATACCTGCATACTAACAACAAATTTAGTATAGTTTTTTAACCATAGGAGATATTTGAATTTGGCCAAGGAAACATAATGGTTGGCGAAATCAATATTTCCTGTTTGAATGGCCGTAGCTATAATTCATATATTTTTTTTTCGATTTCCCAAATAATTTTAGTGTAGGTCCAACAAATATTTATTTGCCAGAACGAAAGATAAGTATACATTTAGGAAAATACTGTTATTATTAAAATAAAAAAATAATAATGGACTCTCCTAAACAGGATTATACGCAATAGCCCACGTAACATTTGTATACACCATTCCGATCCAGATTAGAAAAAGGCAGAGAAGTAGCAGCTAGCTAGCAGTTAAGATGTTTGTTATCTATAGAGAGAGTAATTGAGAGTTGTGAGATAACCACTCGCCTTTAAATGAGATCTCTGTTGAGATAGATTAGGCCAATAGGCAGCGATCTTGTCCCTCGACCAATTGGAGTAGGTACTTTAGGAATATAATATAATAAAATATAATTAGTGTTATTACTAGTTTCATATTTTCGATTTAAAATGTCTTTTGGTCATTTGTAATTGTAAAGCTTTTGGTTTCTCTTAGGAGAGTATTTTAAAAAAATATTAAAAATTTCATTATAATAATAAATGTGATATACTATAAATGTGGTATAATATTTTACATTTTTTGTCATATTTTTTCCGAAAATAATAAACTTTTGCACTGTATTTATTGAATGGCATCGAAGAGAATGGAGGTGCATTTTATATCCACCATAATCCCTAGAACCGAGTTTTGGGAGATATCTAATATACGAATCTATAGATATGTATGTTCTGTATAAATATGTTGAAGTTCGGAAGATGTGTATGTGTTTTTTGTTTTTTTTTTGTGTCGAACAATACCATAGAATTTTAGTATGTATACTGTTGTTTTTTTTATTGAGGTTTTTAAAGTTTTGAGCACTTCTACAGCCTCTCCAAACTGAGCTAGAGTGCAACATTTGTATTTGCGTTAAGATCGTATTAGAGAAGTGCCTTTTAGGTGTTTTTCTTCCACCCTCACCATTTTCATATTTCAATTTTGTATTTTAGTAAAAATACGAACTTAGTGACAGAGCTCTCCGCTCACATTTTTTTATTATAGATTGTTCCATAGAGCTGTAAAATAATTGTAAATTTGATTCCTAAGTAAAAGGTACAGTCATGTACCTTTTCACAGACATAACTACCAATTTGGCCATCACTACACTACGAGTTGAACTGTTAGAAAATATCTAATCTGCATTACATATCTGTTTGAAACTATAACACTAATAACACTTATAAAGTAATAACACTTAAATTATCCAAATAAACAAAAAAGAAAAGAATTAATAAATGAAGAATTACAGGCTGTGGTAAAATCTTAAATATTTGTTTACTCTAAACTATTAAATTTGAATTTACAACATATGTGAGGTTGACCATCGATATGCATGTATTAGGTAACTCTTGTATTTTTTTCGGCCACGATAACAAAATGATTTTTCGTGCACGGCTCTAACATAATAAAACTAACGGATATAATAAATAACTTTAAAATAATATTCTGACATATTTTTAATGTATTTTGAACGTTTCTACGCAATATATAGCAAAACTGTTGTAATTTAGCACATTTTTGTTTCTTTGTTCACACTAAATATAAACATCGGTTATTCGCCCGGAGGACACGGGCGAAGATATAGTGAAATTTATTATAGGTCCCAGCAATTAGTAGGCTTTATCAAGAGCTAACCCTAATACCATCCCTTCTCCAGGAGGAGATAGCAAGGCAATGCGATTTATCATAAAGGCAACGATAAAAGATTGAGATAATAAAACGCACAATAAAACATCAACGTTATCCGTAGAGCTATTATGGGGACTATTACAACGGATAAAAAGTCGCAGGACGGGAAAAAAATAAAAATGTCGATTTATAAGCATCTATTACAAGTTAAACGATTTATCTTTCATTCGTGAAAAAAAATGCCAACAAAGTTTTACTTATGCTTCCTCCTTTCATTTATAGTTTTATAAGTACTATTTTGACAAAATTACAGTAAATTAATAAAAAAAAATTCTGCCGAATTTCCGATTCTTTCCTTTGATATTTTATAAGAATACAAGCGATGTGAATCCCCCTACTTTTAGAACTAGAGAAAAGTTCAAAACATAATATTAATTAATTTATCCTTTACTTATTAATTTATTGTTTGTTTAGCCTCATTTATCTATAACCCCTTCCCATAATTAAGTTGTCTTCAGGTATTATCTATATTTTCTATCATTCTTTATCTTCTGAAAAAAATCCCATACAAAACTTATAGACTTGACCTGTGCCAATTTGTAACTAGATCTACCCAAAGCACCTGAATAGGGTGTTATTACAATTCTTTTTTTTTTTTTTTTTCAATATCGAATTTTATTGGCCTTTTATTAATTATTTTCTGTACTGAAAATATTTATCATTCTTTACCTATATGAATTATTTTATCGATATTTTTTTGTTCAAAAATATGAAGAATCTGTTATATATTGCTTAGCGCTTATTCACCAATAGTCCACTATAATATTTAAATATTTTATTCAATACTCAAAACGTCCGTTAGTAAAAATTAAGGAATTTCAAAAAAGCTTTATCGTTAACATTTTTTTTTTATGACAATTTTTAATCAAATAAAAATTTGCTGATAATTTTTTTATTTATTTTTCTCGAATAGCAAAAATTATGTATATATATATATATATATATATATATATATATATATATATATATATATATATATATATATATATATATATATATCCTTGGATTACTCAAAAATTGCAAAATAACAAGACATCATGCCAATATTTCCAATTTAAAAATAGTTAAATTAACTACAGCTCGAAGTTGAACTGAAGTAAATTAAGCCAGATATTTTATTTAAATTTATAACATTTATTATAACTTTTAACATAACATTATAAAATATTTAAAAATAATAAGGACTTCAGGATAAGGTTTCTAATTGAACCAAGGATCCTGCCATCAAGCATTAAAATATCATTTTATAAAAAGCATATAATCATAATCATAGCCCTTTAACGCTATGTGGCCTCTGGTGCAGGCTACACAGAACGACTTCCAAGAGCAAGTAAATTTTCCAAAAAAATAAATAAAATTATCATTCGCTACTTACGTACATATAACGGAAAATGTAATTCAATCATTAGTTGAAATATAATTTGCTCGTTTCACAACCAGTATAAAAAAAAAGAATGAAAATAAACAGGTTTGACCTTCAAGTATCTACTTGGAAGACATTCGAAGGTTTGGAATGACAAGGTGCCAACTAACCCTTCATTGATTTTCTGTGAGTTGATATCGAATTTTCATTTACTTATTATTCTTGTAATGTTTCCACCTACAGTAGTGATTTCTCGATATGGTATAATGCATAACCTTTCCCCTAACTCATTATTTGTAAAACTACAGCCGCAAAAAAAAACTCTGACAGCTACATGGAATTGGTATCCGATCATGCGTTCTTGTAACTCGGAATATTTCTCCACATATTCCCGCACGAGTACGTTGTACTTGTTGAAGAAATCAGGTAGAACCTTGCCATACTAACAACTCATTTTCTTCGATTTCGTCGATTGGGACCGTGTCATTCAAAAGGATCGCATTGTGAAACTTAACAAAATAAATACTAGCCACTGAACTATAAAAAGACCTGAAACATTTTTTAATTATTCTTTAATATATCAAGACTAATTAAATATTAAAATTAATATATATGCGTGAATAAGTATAGATAACAAGCTGATGAGATGGCACCAAAGGGACGCCATCTGCCGCCTTGTGACCACCTGGCCCACAACAAACTTCAGCTAATTATGTTGTTGTGGTTAAATAGTTACCTCCTGCCATAATATAACGATGTCATGTTGAGGTTAGGTATTTGAAAATAAGGTAGGTATGTTGTAAGTAAAATATTCTATCAGTAATACTGAATACCTAGTAGTGAGTTATTTTCGCAAATACTTGGAAGAACCTTCCGCGTTACAATGGATATGTGTTTATAGCTTTTAATTATCAACTAACTTAATTTTGTTTCCAAAGTTCTTTTTTTTAAATAACGCTATTTATTAAAAGTAGGAGTTAAAATATCACATTATATTTGATTTGGTTTTATTATTTTAAATTAAAGTGTGGAAGGGCAAATACCTAATGCATATAATTGAACAGTCTTTTTTTTTTAGGTTAAGCCATTCTTGCATGGTGGCTGAGTAGCAATTATCTACCCGAACGGTACTGCGAATACAAATTTACAATAGGAAAAAAATCTATAACTCAAATATCCTTAGATTACTCAAAAATTGATAAATAACAAGACATCATGCCAATATTGCCAAATTAAAAAATAATTAAATTAACTACAATTCGGAGTTGAACTGAAGTAAATTAAGCAAGATATTTCATTTAAACTTGCATATTTAAAAGTAATAAGGACTTCAGGATAAAGTTTCTAATTGAACCAAGGATCCTGCCATCAAGCATTAAAATATCATTTTATAAAATGCATATAATCATAATCATAGCCCTTTAAGGCTATGTGGCCTCTGGTGCAGGCTACGCAGAACGACCTCCAAGAGCAAGTAAAGTTGCAGAACGTTTTATGACCTAGCCCACACGCCATAATTTATTTAGTTGATCAATACGTATATATTAAATTGTTTGTCGCTTAATTGGATAAATAAGTAGAAAGTGAATGAAGTAAAAAGGTATAACATATCGTTAACAGCCATACAAGAGGTGAGGTGGCCAGAAGGTAGTGAAACCACTACTGATGGTCACACACTGTCCTACACCGAGAGAAATGGCAAAAACGGGACAGCTGGCACTGGATTTATAGTTAGTCTAACTGCAAGGAAATCAGTTATAAACTTCACCCCGATTAAAGAGAGGATAAGTGTATTACGAATTAGAGGTCGCTGATTTAATACCACGATTATTAACGTGTATGCATCAACTGAAGATAAAGATGACGAGCTGAAGGATGATTTCTACGATCAGCTAGAAAAAGTAGTAGGCCAGACTCAAAAATATGACGTAAAATTAGTAATAGGTGACTTCAATGCCAAGATAGGCAGAGAACCCCAATTCAGGCCCATTATCGGAGGCCAAAGCCTTCACGAAACGAGCAATGAGAATGGAGTGAGATGTATTAATCTGGCAGCAGCTAAGGATCTAGTGGTCAGTAGCACGATGCTCCCGCACAGAGACATCCACAAGTACATCTGGGTAAGCCCTAAAGGCGCTAAAAGCCAAATTTACCACGTACTGATAGAAAAGAGACATCAGAGTTCCATCCAAGACATAAGAAGCTACCGTGGAGCAGACTGTGATTCGGACCACACTCTGATTAGGATCAAATTCTGTCAGAGGCTGAAGCGAATCCACAAAGTAGAGGACCCAGTGGAAAGAAGGAGGTACGAACTCCGCAACCTGAAAAAACCTGAATTAAAAGCTAAATTCCAAATTGAGCTGAAGAATAAATACGAACCCTTGGACTCAGAGGGCCTCACGGTTGATCAAAACTGGCAGGCATTAGAGACCGGGCTAAAAGAAACAGCTAAGGAAATAATAGGTATTCGGGAAAAACGAAAATCCAAGAAGTGGTTCACAGAAGCATGTGAAAAGGCAGTGGAGGAAAGAAAAAAAATGAAAGTTCTCTGCTGGCACGCCCGAAATAAATGCGAATTCTTCGAAGACATCAGGAAAGAAAAGGCAGAATATAAAGTATGCAACTCGCAAATGCGAGGAAAAGATGGCAAACTGACGGCATTAAAAGAAAAGTTATTAAGCATCTGGAAAGAACATTTCCAGCAGCATCTCAATCTAGGGAACCCCACAGACGAAGAAGACATAGACCACTCGGAAAACCTCGGCCCACAAGAGATTGAAAAACCAGACATTCTGGATGTGGAAATAGCTATAGAGAGGATTAAAAGAAGAAAGTCCCCAGAGTTGGACATCATACCAGCAGAGCTGTCTAAAGATAGAGGCGAGTTTCTAAGAGCCAAGCTATTAGAACTAATCCAGAAAATATGGGAGGAGGAAAGGATACCGGAGTCTTGGAACGCAGGCCTAATATGTCCTATCCTTAAGAAGGGGTCCATGTATGAATGTGGTAACTACAGAGTCATAGCACTCCTTCCGGTTGCCTATAAGATAATGACCAATATTCTGCTAAACCGGATCTATCCCCACTATGAAAATATAATAGGTGACCACCAAGCAGGATTCAGAAGAAGAAGGATCACGCTATACCAGATCTTTATCCTAAAACCGCTACTCTAAAATCGATGGAAAGTAGAGCTGGATGTGAACATCTTATTTGTCGATTTCAAAGCAGCCTATGATTTCGTGGACAGAAACTACCTATGGAAAATCATGACTGAGCTGGGTATTCCCGGAAAATTGGTGAGATTGACGACAAACGACCCCAATTGCAGATTCCTGATACAAGGAGGAACATTCCCGAAAGTAAACAGCTTTGAATACCTCGGCTCTACAATAACCTACAATGACCAGCAAACAGAGATAGACCAGCGTACAACAAGCTCAAATACTCTTCTCTCTATCAAGAATACTGAAATCCCGAAAAATCTCTAGAAACCTCAAATTAAGGGTGTACAATGCCGTGATAAAACCAGGTCTGATGTACGGCTGCGAGACCTGTGCTCTAACCGGCACCTAAGAAAGCAGAATCGAGAGATTTGAAAGGAAAGTCCTCCGCACGATAACCGGAGCGATATGGGCTCAGAATCTAAACTCATGGAGAAGAAAGACCAATAAAGAATTGATTACAGAAACTGGTCATTCAATATCTCATGATATGAAGGCATGGAGGCTAAGATGGATAGGGCATGTACCTCAAAGCAACTCTCATGTACCTCAGAGCCTTATTAACTACCTTCTCACCTCTCCATAATTCTCCCTTCCAGTTCACAACCAACCCCTTCTTAATCCAGTATATAAACTCTAGACAATTTGAAAATTTATGAAACTATTCAACCATCAATGTCCCAACGCACACACATATAGATTAACAGTACAGGAGAATAAATAAATAAATATATATACATATACAGACAATCCCAAATGATAAATAGACCCATCTACCTACCATGCAGGTGATGGTGGATAATCCCCAGGGAGTCCAGAATAATGTTTTCGGCCAACACCGCAATATCCCCAGCATTAGCACCTAGGTCTTCCAAAAAGCTCTCCGTTCTATTCGGTATTGTTCCACGAGACCCAAACCAGAGGCCTCTCACGGTGAACTCTCTCTCTCCGAAGGTCTCGCGGAATTTTTCTTTTAGGAAAGGGATACATTTATCATATATGTCTTTTTTTTCCCTTTCCACTCCACCTGCCTGATCAGGATCATTTCCCTCAAATCTTACGGTCGGATCCAGGACCAATGCTGTCTTTCCGGTCCTAGGGAATGCGACAATATCAGCATACCTCGCGGATCCGTCCGTATCAATACAATAGACCTCGTCAAAGCAGGCGAAGTCCTTTTCTCTGAGGAGCCTTATTAACTCATGCTTGACCCTATGGTGCCGGCGTGTTATGAGGAGATAGTTGTTGGGGCATTTTCCCAGCACATGGGCTGGTGTTTCAGACTCTCTGCCGCATTTGCGACAGAGGGACCCACAATATAACAAGAAATAATGGAGAGCTTCAGGACGTATACAATGAACCAGACCTAGTCACCTATGTCAAATCAACCCGTATAAGATGGCTTGGACACGTAGAAAGAATGGGAGAAGATAGGTACCCGAAGAAACTATTATATGGCAAACCAGGAGGCAAAAGAAGAAGAGGAAGGCCCAGGCTGCGATGGCTGGGTGATATGGAGGACGATCTGCCGAGGATGGGAATCGGACAGTGGAGAGGTCGAGCTGCTGACAGGGAAGAATGGAGAGGCGTTGTTGCGGAGGCCAGGGCCCTAAGGGCTGTAGAGCCATCGAAGAAGAAGAAGGCATTAATTAATTGTTTAAAACACCTGTTTACCTAATGTAGGTAAACCTATTACCATTTTTTCCCCTCATTTCCCAGTTATGTTGTTATATTTGCAGGTATACAAGTTTCATTTGATCTTCTGATATGAAAAGCAGAATCTTCTTAGACATGGGATGTTATCAAAATGCTTCAACTTTAGACTATTCTAATTACACACTTACATTATATGATTACATGCTTTATATTATATTAAAAGAAACGTTTGAAACGAATACAAACTTTTTTATCCAATACCATAAGAAAAATAACAAAAGTACCATAACACATAGCAAACGTCAATAAACACTAACGGGGATAATACAAACTGTTTCATGGAAAATTGAACATCTATGGTCACGTCTCTGTTGCCAGAGAATGCCAAAAGGAAACTGAAAAGGTCCTAGATTAGGGATTAACCTACATAAGCATGTAAGTAAATTCAAAGTGAAAATAATTGTTAATATCCTTCAGACGGTAAAAATATTGACGAAATTCGACGTTTACTCAATAATATTGACCTTGTAAGGTGGACTTTAGGTAGTAATTTCAACCCATTGAATCAAAACCCATTGACCATCTGCTGATTGTCAGTCATGAGCTTGACAGGCGCTGATTAAAATATGAAAGTAAAAACAAACAAATATTATATTAATACTTTATAAAATAACATTACATATTAAAATACATAAATATTGAAGGTATATGTATAACAGAATATGTATAACTAATGTATAACAGTAGATAGCACGGAATGATGTGTCAATGGGCTTATCCCGGAATTCCTTATTCAATGGAACGGAACAGTTTCTATTCACCATTAAAAAGAGAAATCGCACCTTTATAGAAAAGGAAATAATAAAAAACAAGCAGCAATGTGATTCAAATAATATATAATATTTTATATAAGCGCTAATATCATGAAATACATAATAAATTATATATTGTATATACTAGCGCTTATAAATATATATGTTCTTGGCTATATTATATACGTAATATATTATTATACATCAAATATATAATGCATAACAAATCATAAACCTTAGTACTATTACTTATACTTGGTACAGACACGGTCACTCCCCGGGACATTACTATAAGATCTTCAACTTCCTTGGCAAGTGAGAGCCCGTTCCCAGAACGGAGTAGCACGCACGCTGAAGAAATGAACTCGTGAGAGTTAGATGACTCATCTTAGACATGGTAGACTCATGCAGCCGTCGAACAAGGCAGATATCTACAGTATTTTTGAGAACACCCTTAATTACGTCATCAGCAGTGAAATCTCTGAGAAATAGCGTATGTTTAGAATGTATTGTTCTTGAAGAAAAATGAGGATGTGCCTCAGGAAGGAATGGAGGATTATGACAAAACAAATTTTTAAGAAGAATAATTATAATAAACAAGATAACGCTTTATAATACACAGAAGAACGCCTATTTTAGCCTTTCACAACAAAATATATAGAATAAATAGACGGAATGCTTTAACATGAAATTTAACTAATAAACGTTTGGTTTTTTGAGACAAAACGGAAAGTAAATTAGTTTAAAAGAAACAGATTTTAAGACAAACGACATTACAAGGTTCGTCTTCAATGTTCGCGTTGAATAATGAATACTTATAACATAGATTTTTTATACACGAAATTTAGAAAATTGTAGTAAAATCGATATTTATACCATTACACATTTATGGTCTTTTGCTTTAAATACCAAGAAAGTTGGTAAAATATTAAATTCTGTAAAGTGAAAACGTAATTTTTAAAACACTAATTAAGTTTTTAACCAATTAATAAAACAAAATATTCAGATGTTAATTTTATAAAAATACAATAAAAAATCATTCTGATTATTACTAGCTTCAAAACATTTCTATGAATATTTTCTAACTACGTTTTTTCAACTATTGTAAACCATTTATTTTTTTAAAAAATTGGTAAAAAAAAGAAGACCATTTTCAAGCCTGAGAACTATTAAAGAAAATATACAGACACTAGAATTGATTTCACGGCGTATTACAATTAAATATTAATAGAATTATTTAAGACATGGATACACAATATATGTTCCACAACTTTTGTAGATAGTTGAAAAGAAAATGGATGAGGAACCTCCTTGAGTAACAATAAATAACATAATAAAACCTACATAATAAACTACAGAGTGCAATGATTTAATTATTTTTCATATGCTGCATTATATATATAATGGCCTAAACCCATTAAGCCAAATATAACAAACAGTTTATTTATTTGTAAAAATTGAGAGATATAGTGAGACTACAGTTGTTGATGCATATGAGTGAGAATGAGTGTATCTTTATATTCTGCTCGTCTGTAGATAATCATATGAATTACAATATAACTTAAATATAAATTCTTTTTAATGTGCTTCTCTAACTATGGTAAATCGGGTTTGTGAATGATGTCAAAAAAACATACGATTTCTAGCCATCAATATCTCTGTTAATTAATCCTATCAATATTTTAAATACTTCGACCGCCAAGGGGATTTTCTATTGCTCATACTTCGATCTTAGTTCATATACTGAATCATATCCATTGATTCAAATGAATTATTTTAATATAAACGTATTTTTTACTTCCTTGTCCGCAGTAAAAGAAGTATTTCTTTTTTTTTTTTTTAAATACAAATATCTTTTAAAGTAGATAGATATAAGTGCATACAGCATGCTCTTCCTCATAAAAAAATAACATTAATAAAATAAAGAATGAAAAGTAAATATTATTATATTCCTTAAATTCTAATTTTTTATATTCTTATATAAAAAATAATAGCTTTATTGACACAAACAGGTGTGCGCAACAATGTGTGTTAGTAATAAGACTTAGAAATGTATTTAATGAATAATTATGAATGCACGTGTGTGTATACATATATATATATATATATATATATATATATATATATATATATATATAGGTATAAGAGTAATTCAAATAAATCCTTCATTATGTTTAGAAACTGAAGAAATAATAACGTTCTAAAAGAGGCTAATTTATTTATCCTGACATATAAAGCGGCAGTCATTTCAAAACTGATTTCGATTTGAAGACAAATGCAAAGGTCATTTCAAAAAGCATGTTTATTGACCATATGCCTTTATCGATAAATGTTAGTAAGCAAATAAGAAAATCCCTAACTTATTGATGACAACAGATTCTAGTACGTCCGGCCATTATCAGCAAACATTTAAAATAAATAACAGAAAATAAAACAAAAAACACTCACGAATCTGATTTTCCAACAGCTCATGACTGACGTTTTGTAACTGAGTCATTTTGAAGTTTGTCGGCGGTTAGTCTGTTTACGTTGGCAGCCATAGAAACATGCGAAATCTATATTTCGTGTAACTAACCTATCTTTAGATATAAAATATTGTAGTTTTTTTTTTTTTCTGAAAGTTGTCACCTGAAGCTTAAATCAGTTTGTATTCTCGGTCATATTAAAAATTAAATTAAAAATAAGTCTTTTGTACATCCAAACAATACCTTATAGAAATCATCTATATACTGCCATATACAAATGTTTATTTTGATGAATTTTTACGAAAGTTTGGGAATAAGTAAAACCTTAATCTATCGCTATATAAGTATCCGATGATACAATCATGTTTTAGATAATTTGTTTATTTTATTTTTTTAATTAGTTTATTAGTCGTTAGGTAAGTGGGTAGATAAACAAAATAAATAGTAACAATCGGTTATGATATATATTTATATTTTAATGTTTCAATTTGGAATTAAAATGCATTAATACAAGAACAAATAAAACCCCATGATAATATGGATATTTTAAGAGTGACTTGGAAATAAGTCTGATATAACTCTTGATAAGGAGCTGGATGAGGGATCTCGTCTAAAAATCACATTTCGAAAACAAATTAATGAGGAATAAATATTTATATTTTCTTCTCAAGGTGTCATATCACTTGTTCCCGAACCGGTGTCGATCAATTGTGTCTTTGGCATGTACTAATACTACAAAAAAAAAGAGGAAATAATTAACAGCAATAGCACACGCATGACAAAAATCCTTATTGTAAACGACGTTCTGAAAAGACTCAACTACCTAACACAGGTGTATGCCTTTGTTAGCAACAAAAGACATCTGTCGGGGATGCAACGGTCGAGAGTAAATATTTGCAGCAGTCTCCTATATTACAGCCTGATCCTATATTATATAAACATGCGCATGTGTAATATCTAGAGTATTATTTAAATGTTTCAGAAACATATTTTACAATATTTATACTAAGAGACATGTGATTCATGTATGTATGTTGGACGAGGTAAAATTTAAAATATCTTATGGATAAAAATAAAATTTTATTGTAAAGACTATATAATTAATAATATATACCTGAATGTGTAAATCCACATTGAATGAACCGATTTTGGGACACAAACGCACTACACTAAACAGGCAGAGCAGTAGTTATCGGAAGGAGGAGAGGGAGGTGGTGGGGGGAGTGACTCATGGAGGGGAAGCGGTCTCTAATTGTCTCATACTTTCTCTGTTGACTCCTGCAGTTATTGGGACCCAGGGGCAAGTTAGCTTGCATTGCCAATATTAGCTCAAATGCAATTGTTACTCTGAGTTGTTCGTGTTGTTTAGCTCCATTTGTGGTGTAACAAAAAGGCCTGATCACTACCAAAACAAATAAGTTGTTCTTGTAAAAAAAGTTGATAAAATCATTGATCAAGTTATTGAAGTAATTAACATTTCGTATGCCGATTAAAATGTGAAGAGTAATCAAGAAAAATTTTATATATTGAGGATAAAAATAGTGAATAAATATAATCGATATTTTTTTAATTAATTCTATATTATATCTCTTACTTCACAATGATATTCGTGTATCTTTAGAAAAAAAAATTAAAAACAGCGTGAACCGGAGAACTTCGTCACTAAGATCGTATTTTAACTATAATACAAAATTAATAATATTAAAATGGCGGGGGCTAGACCTGCTTGAGTTGAGACCCCAAAGAACACTTCTCTAACACCAACTTAATTCACAAATTTTCAATCCTCTAACTAAATTTAAAGGGGCTGCAGAGGTCCGCAACCTATAACCGCAAAAACTTCTGTGGTATTGTTCAGCCTTGTAGTACGTATTATGACCACATGCAGCAGATAAAAAGAAAAATATATGCATACGAAACATTCCGAAAATCCTCAAAACCATGTTCTAGGGATTATGAAACGGATTTAAAATGCACCCCACCTTTAATGCAGTGCAAAGTCCATTATTTTCGGGAAAAATATGACTAAAAATGATAAGAATCCTTTCTGTACACTTCCATTGTTATCTTATTCAAACAGGACTTATGTCTCTAGACATTATCAATCATTAGAATCCAGGAAAAAATAATTAAAACAAAACAATGGGACGTAAATGTATACATACAGTTATACTCCTAACCTCAACATTAGTTCAAGACAAAAAGCGAAATATAATTTTATCATTAATACGAGTATACTGTCCACTACAACCAATATTGTCTTCGTTTCACCCGAGTTAAGAAATTAATTTTTTTTTCTTTTATAATCAACGCTTAAACTTGCATGTGATTTGATACCATCGCTCAACCGATAGATTTTTACCTCTACGACATTCTCAAATACACTACATTAGCTGTTTTGAGGTTTCTAGAAGTTCATAATTTTTTTTTTTTTTTTGTGCCTCAAAGCAGAGTAAATTTTGAGATATATAAAGTTTAAAAATAAAAAGGTAGTACAAATTCCTCGTGAAAAGTCGCGAGAGTTGCATTCTGTCCGAAGTGAATTTCGAAAATTTTCACTAGATATTGTAAATCAAAAAAGTATATTATGATTAAAAAAGAAAAACAAGAAAAAAAAAAGGTAGCAAAAGGCTCTCATGTAGACAATGAATGAATGGGATAGGCTCAAAGAAAAGCTTCAAAAGGAATAAAAAATGAAATGCTAATCAACTTTTTGAGTGAGCTAACTAATGATAAAAGCACACAGTGCTCATAAAGCCCCCCAAGAAGCCAGTATTGCAGGCAGCACCACTGAAGGATCTTGAAAACAACTGGATAAAGGATAGCCATAGCAAAGCTCAAGTCTTCGCTCACTACCTGGCAAAGATCTTCACTCCGAATGAAAGCGAGAAAGAAGTTCTCGAGGAAGCGCCTTGGAAGAAATGAATATTAAAATTCCGCCAGTCACCATCAAAGAGGTTCAAGATACCACCAATGTTGAAAATTTCTCCGCTATCCAACTGGCATTTGACACCAAGATTTCTATCATTTATGTTAAAATTAAGGACTATAATCCATATGCGCATCCTTTTACTGTATTTAACGTGGTATGTTTCTAGTATGCGAATGCTTCTTCTGTGCTCACCGAAGCTTCATCCGAATTTTCTTCCTCATTCACCATTTTTATTGTCTGGCGTTAAGAAGTATAGGACTCGATAGTGCCACCTTGCTGTGACAAACAAATTGATGCAAAATGATTGGCTTGTCTACACCGATTGTATTTCTTTCCAAATGCTGGGCAGCCCGCTTATCCTGATAACCACCAAAATATTTATATTCGATTCCAACTGTCTTTTGCTTGTCGTTTTTGTGATGTCTCCACCTTCTATCCCACGACCTCCACTGAATTTTCACCCTCTATTGTTTTCATTTCCTTCTCAGCAAGCTCATTTACACGACAAATGCTTATAGCTGTCTCGACCAGCTGGAGAAATCAAATGAAGAAGGAAATGTTTGCTCAGCTGTCTTTCTAGACGTAAAGTTTGGCATCAAGAGCTTATCTATAAGCTTAATAAGCTTAATACAACTCTTCCTGGAAAATATGATGTGCTATTAGAGTCTTGGTTATCTGATAGAGACTTCAGAATAAGACCAGAAGATGCATATGCACAAGGTGGATCTCAAAAAGGAAAATAAAACTTAATCTATCAAAGTTGATATATGTTGATTTAACTGACAATAAAATCAAATATCTGCGGAATACTATGAATAATAAGTGATTCTCTATTGGAATCAAGCCAAATATCTCGGAATGGCATTCGAAGAGAGCTCCGATGAAAAGAGCATGTAAAAAAAAAATAATAAAACAGCTTAACTTGATGTATCAAAAAACATATTGGCTCTTAATAATCTCGTGGCCGAATAGGGTTATATATTTTTAAAAGTATCTAGAAAATTTAATAATCGTGAAACTCGCAAACCAAATCATATTTTGCACTCTTTGACGCCGGTTTAACACCTATATAGGGCTCAAGTTTTCTTGAACATGACTTTTATTTTTCAGATTCCGAAAGTGACAGTTTGAGAATGAACTGGGTGCGCCACAGAAGATTTTATTGACCACTTTGACGATCTACCTCTGATGTTTGGGACTCCAGCGACTAACCCACATGGTCAACCCACTCATTTAAATGCTTTATATTTAGCATATATTTGTAATAAATACTAAATATATCCGTACTAAATTAATATTTACAAATAGGGCGGTATGTTCTCATTCGATGTGTAACTTTTTTTCAGATATCAGATTTTTTGTGAACATGGTTATTCGGACGATGGTTGGATAAAATCTTAGTGGAGACATCCAAAAACATGGAAAATCAATTGATAACGTCTAGGCTAGAAGACCACACTATAGTATGTGATTTTTAAGAATATAATTGTTTAAATTTTAGATAACATAATAATATTAGTTGGGAAATTCCAGAAAGAATTGTATCAGAAAACAGATCTCTTTACATTTTTCAGAAAAACTATTGCTGGCTATCCAGAAGAGAATAAGAGTAGACCTGGTACGATTCTTGAATAATTGATTTCATTGCCTGTGAAACGTTAAAAGTATATCTTATGGAAAGCTAGAAGAAGCAAGGCGATGAAGAAGGCAGTATAAAACCTAGAAATCTTGCCATAAAAAGTTGGAAGAAGATTCCCTGATCATTGAAGGGCCACATTGCCGAGAAAAAAAGGATAGCTTATTTACGGAAAATAAATGATTCAGCGATTAATAAAATAATATATATATATATATATATATATATATATATATATATATATATATATATATATATATACAAAGACACACACATATATATATATGTATATATGACTTTTTTTTAACCTAAAAATGGTCATAAATAAAACTAGACACTTATTAATTTGAAGTTACCTTCAGTGAAAAATGGCCTTAGTCGTCGACATAGTTAAATAACTAAATTTGAAGAAGCAAACCGGTACCAAAAGTTAACACTAAAAATTAGAATGTATGCACTGGCGTAAATAACGGATATAATGGAAAGCATTTCAACCAATAGAATTTATTCATTTTTTTTATAAAGAATTATTTATTTAAGGTAAGCGTAATTATGCTCTGTTTAGTATGTTTAGCAGTGAGTTTGAAAAATGTAGAAAGGTAAAGTAGTAGGGGTTAAGGATAAAATTGGTAATTTTTTCTGGAGAGGAGGGAAAGAGGGATGCACACTAAAAACACTTGCATTAAGGCACAGTCACCCTTAGTTACGTTACTGAATGTAGGTAATCAAAAGCAGGATGTTAGAGCAACGAATAGATGTTTTTATGACCTCCGTAGTCAGATGAAAGGGAATTATCGTATCAAGGTCAATACAATCTCTTCGGCACGCATTATCTGGCTTGGGTTATATTAAGCAAGGCTCATAAAAATGAACGATTCGCTAATAAGAATTGAAAGAAATGTGTTGCAGCACATTTACGATGGAGAGAAGCATTTATGCAACCTATGAGCTACAGAAAGTAGACTTCTTACTCGATCCCAATATAATATCAGGACTAATAGAGGAGACAAGTCACCTAATCTGAATGGCTGTAATAAAGAAGGAAATCCGTTAGGCCACTTTCATACGTTAAGAATTTTACCGAAAGGAAAACAATCGTCAGATTTTCTACCGTGAGTTGGTGCGGAAGAATGCTCAAACATGCCGTTTTCTTACCGTACGGTATGTTCCCGTGCGTTTAAAGCTCAGTTTTCCTTTAGCTTCCGTTATGAATCGAAGGCACATAATTATCATGTGGTTCTTACGCCATACGTATGAAAATAGGTTTTAAATCCTATTTTTGAGCAGATTCTTAGTAGCAAAATTAATTACTTAGTACAAACTAAAAAGCATTAATGAAATAAATCAAATCATAAAATTTTCAGCTATATTATAGGATAATTTTGAAGAAATTTTATTGAAATTTTAAATTAACTATAAAAACACGCCACTGAAATGCACCTAAATACGAATTTTTTCCGTCCGGTGAAACTCTTAGCGAGTGAAGGGGGATTGAAGCGATTGTTAATGAAAATATTTGAGGAACAGGGATGGAGACGAGGCAGAGCATTACGATACCGAGATACCTGGCGCGTGTTGATGTCCTCATTGACTATTTTGTTGTAGTGTTAAGGTAAAAAAAATATACATTACCACCAGCACTTTATTCTCATTACCTCTTTTTAAAAATCAACTTTATTTAATAGTATTGACTACTGATTAATTATTATTTTATTTTTTATCCCATATTAAATATATATTTTAAGATATAAAACTGCTTTGTTTTTTTTATAATTATTGTTTTCATGGTGAGGTGTAGCATAAGTTCCTCAAGGGGAGTTAGAAATAACTATGGTGTACCACTTATTGGCTCAAGCCTTCATTCACTGACTGCGACCATTAAGGTTCTTTACTCGGCCATAACTAAATAAAGTTCTGTATGTTTCTCCTTGGTACCTTGCTAGTAATGTACAAGATAAATTGACCTCTCAATGACAGCCAGAAATTAATCAGCATGGAGAGAACAGTGTTGTCTGGAATATGATATATGAATTTTTACAGAATTGAGTTGGTCGATTTATTGGATCGAAGTAAATAGACAACTTCTAAACAGAATTTCTCAGAGCTTAACAAAAAAAAAAAATGAATAAAAACGTAGAAAGGATTCTTCTACATTAACAGGACCAGACCATTTTTTGAATGCAACATTCCAAAGCTTTATCAAATTTGCACAGACAGGATGTGCAGAAGCGATAAAGACAGAAGCCATTTATACGAGACAGGCTGACCAGCTGTGGGCGACTTCCATTTGCGACAATTCAACTCCCTCGCCACCCTAAATATGGAGAGAAAAAGACAACCGAATCCAAACCTGCTTCTTTTCACCGCGTATATTCAAACTTTACAACGGCCTACCAATGGCGGAATGTCGGCTCTTTCGTTGAAATCTCCCAGTCGAAGGTTTATTTTTCGACCGATTCCTTACCCAAAAGACTGATAAATAAATGGCGGAAATAAAAACATATATTCCTTCATCTGCTGATAGTATCTGTTAAATTGTTTGCCAACGGATTGTATATCTTTTAATCAGATTCAGAATGACATTAAGGAAATCATGAAAGGAGTATCAAATGGTAGGATGAATTGCAACCGCTTTCCAAAGTGACTAATCAGTATAAGAATCTCCATGCGATTTATTAACTCTTGTGACATTAACGGTTACGACGACACAAATATTTGACACGAGTTAATTCTAATTAGTGTCGATTTATTGAACTCAAAGGGAGAGGGGAGAGGAGATAACTATAATGTGACAAGTGTTTATTTTTCTATATAATGTTTTTTAAACTCTTAGGGTTTATAATAACAAATTAGTAATCCAAATTAGAGTGCAACCGCCTGTAGACAACGGAAAGAAATTTAAAAAAAGAAAGGCATTGAATTATTCATCAGAGTATAAATAAATAATACGATCATTTTTTCAAGTGTTTCAAAAAGAAAAATCTTGGCAGAGAGCTTATCGTTCTTCCAAGTCCCCGGTTATTATTGCTCATTTTAGTTTCCAAGTTGTATTTTTATTTTTTTTAATAATTAAGATCGCTTTCACTATAGGAGCCTATTTAAAATTTACTAGCCAATAATCATATACCTAAAACTAGTTTTGTAACTTCAATCAAGCTTTTATCAATGTATGCAAGTGCATGCACAATGAGACCTCCTCACTTCCCGACTAGGGGATTTCATATACAACAATAAGATAAGTCAGAGTCCCTACATTCAATGTGTACATTATTGTCTAATATTAGGTGCCACTATAGTAAGATTTTAAATAAGAAGTTAGACCCAGTATTCTCAAATACAAATGCTACTACAGTCAAGGTTTCTTTTATAATGAGAGTAATTCAGGTTGTAAATTATTAAACCAATAGTTTAATGAATAAAATCCTCTTAAATAAAGTAAGATTTTCCATCAAAATCTATTATTATATTGACCCACCATACCATCATATAATTTAGTAAGCGTGATACCCTTGTAAAGGATCTCCAATGGTATTTATCATATTCCAACCTAGTGACTATAGCAGGGCGGTCTGTGGTCTCAAACCTTTTTAGTTAGTGTAACTAAATAATCAAGTTGATTGATCATTACCTTTCTGGTACCGATACAGATATAGTATACATTCATAAATAAATATAGTAAATGCGGTTTCTGGAATTCTCTTAAAAAAGCAGACTGCCAGAAACATAGCTAAAGTGATAAGAAATTTTTTCGATGAAAGAAAATAAGGATTTTTTTCAATCTTTTGAAATAGTGCTAGAGTTCTAATGATATATCAAAAATGCACTTACTGGGTTTAAAATGTCTTAATATGACTCAAGACTTTTAATGTTAATATCTTATAAAGTATAAGTTCTTTATGTCTTTGTACACACCTTATAGTTAAATTGTAGTTTTGGAGGAGTTATATTAATTTAAAACAGATACAAATAAAGATATTTCAAAGGTTGATCGAACTTTAACTTAAGTTAACTAAAATTGAAACGGATTGACTGCAATGTTCTCTGGTTCGATTCTAAAAACCTTTGACTATTTTTTCTGAAGTGTTCAGGATGGAGTCTAGACATCGAGCGGGTATCTAGGTGAAGACAACAAAAATAATAATGACGAGGAATAATAAAGAAATCTTGCATAGATATAAAAACATTAATAAACAATACACTATAAATTCAAAATTATGAGAATAAAAAAGAGAAAGGTTTTGAAAATGGAAAAAGTCTTAAACGTTGGCCGAGCAAGATTAGGTATATGAAGAAGAATTGTAAAAAAAAAGGTTGAATTCTACTTGGAAATAAATATATGATTATTATTAAAATCGTTTATCTTTGAAAAATTAATAATGACTTACTAAACAAGATTATTTCATAGCATGGATTTTAGACGGCTGTAACCATTTTGAATGATTACATTGTGGCTTAAATAACGTAACAAGAAGGGAAATTCGGTTACGAATCCCTTCACAATGATATATTTCTGAAATATGTTCGTTTTCGTGAGATAAAGTAATCAGCCACTTATTTCTAAAATAAAGTAGTCCAAAAACATATCTTAATCCATTTACCAATGACAAAAAACTTGGACCTCTTAAAACCAAATTCTATAAAGGCGTCTAACTAGTTCTAAGTTCAAATATTTTTAGTACCAAAGAACTACATTTGCACAGCAAGAGATGATAACAATATAAACTATAATATCAAACTTGGTATCTTCTATTTTTTCTCTTGTTTGGGATTAAGTCACAGTTTCGTAATGGGGAATTGATAAGACACACTTTCTCTACAACTGTATCCCATGAGCTTTCCAACAACAGCCCAAGTAGAGAATGATGAACTACTCTGTTCAGGATTCTATTTCAGAGCTACATGCAGTTATTTTCGAGCTGTATTATTTCAGGATACAGAACTTAGTCAGATCGCCTTTTATTATTCATTTGAATTAAAGATAAATTTATTTTTGTCATCAGGTAGTTAGGAGAACGAAACTAAATGATTAGTTAGTTCAACAACTAATCACGATAAATCCCAATGCGTCACAGATTAAATAATACCGTTGGCGCAAATTCCTGGTTAAAAGCATAAAGCTATTCATTTGTGAATTACTGCAAATGCCATTTTATTAATAATTAATTTCAATGAGCTAGAGATTCAACGGTAAACTTCTTTGTTGTTTGAACTGTTACATGAGCTTATGTATGACCTATTATGGTCATTTAGTCTACACGGAAAATTTTGTTAGAAATTATATGGAATTTAGCTATTGGAAAATTAATTGATAAGTTTGTTTATCCAAGAATATGAGTCAACAGTAAGTTCAGAATAGGACGAAAGTTATCTAATTGCTAATTACCTCATAATTTCTCATAATCCCGAGAATAATCTATAAAAATTCGGCTTATTAATACTATAGTTGAACAATTTCCCTCAGTGCACAGCACTTTGACGTCAGAAACCGATCATCAAATTTCCAGACAATGCAGATAATCACTAAACGGTGATAATTTAAGTCATACTAAGTCATACAAGGAAAACATTTCAATATAATTATAAGATGTCTTAATTATTTTTTCAAGGCACGAAATAGTTATTGAATTTTTTCCAAAAGTGTCAGTTTAACTGTTTTACAAGAACATTTCCAATTAAAGTTTTAACATAAGTTGAACAAGAACTTTTTTCAAAAGAACTTCAGTACTTATATCAAAAACAACTTTTTGACAAAAGTTCTGTTAATGTTAAGTTCCTACTAGAACATTTTAAATATAAGTTCCCTTATATAAGTTTTCAAATACTAATGGGGAACATCTTTTTTTATAAGCTAATTTTTTAGAAATCATTTGAATGAATGCTGATGCTATCATAAAAAATCTGACAAACAGATCCGACAATCCCATGAGTATTCCTCACATTAATGTAGAAACTTCAACAATGAGACCTTTATTATAATAACTTTTATTAAGTTCTCAGTAAAAAGGTCTACAGATAGCTTTTATAATATAGAACTTGTATGTAAATGTCTTAGGCAAAAAGTTCTTGGAAGAGCTTTTATTACAAAAGGTCTCATGATAAAGTTCGCGAAAGAACACATACTGTAGAAGTTCAGACATAAACGTTCTTGTAAGAACTTTATAATAGAACGTCTGAAAAAAAGTTCCTTTGAAAAAGTGTATGTTAGAACAAGAACTTTTTCAAAATAAAACAAATTAATATTTAAAGGGAGAAGTTGATCGGGGGTGCGGTCAAAGAAATAGACTTAATAAGTGTGGTCATATATAATTGTGCCTACGTTTAACAAACAAATTAATTAACAAATTAATCTTTAGAATAAAAAAAAATGATAATAATGAAGTAAGATAATACGTTAAAATATATAATATAATGGAATACTTTTTTTTTTTTTTTTAACTTTACTTAACTGGTACACCAGAAATAAAAACCATTAATTTCTGTCGCAAATAAATTTAAACATAAAGTAATTTGAACCTCAATTGCTATACTCACTACCATTAGCCATTTTAAAAGAGAAAAATCCACTACTACGAGTTGATTTGACTATTAAATATAATTTCGAGAGAAAATTCAAAACTTAAGTGGCCATTAATAACTCATCAATCATACTTTTATCTTTTGAGGCATCTAAATATAAAATGAAACTTTCAAATTGTTTACAAACACTTCTTAATTCAATAATATGCATCTCTGAAATAGATTTTATGGGTAAAAAAAAATGGCAATAGTATACTTCGATTTTTGTCCATTTAAGCCAGACTGTGAGCCGTCCTTTTCCGCCTATTTTCCAGGCAGAGAATTATTTTATTAGAACTTAAATTTTCTCCAAAAACTACAAAAATTAGCTTGGTGATAATGTCAAAGTAATTAATCACTGATATCAAATAACATAATTAATATATAATTAATAACATTAATAAGCTCCCATCGAAATATTTTTGTCTTGTTATTCCGTAAGTGTACAATTAGGTTTTGGGCAGTAATGGATTTACGAGTCATTCTGACAAAAAAATGCAAAATTTCTGATTTTTCTTGTTTTATAGTTTTTGAAACATAAATTTTAAAAATAACAAATATCTACTGTTTTTTTTTACACGTTTTGAGCCATTCAAAAGCTTATGGATCTATGACTATTTGCTCTAGAAAGCTCAAAACAGAAACATTCTTTTTAGGATTATTCTAGATGTTTAGAATTACAATTTTTACGTGGGCTAGATATGTATCTTGATTTTACTGAATGGGTTATGGATTCTATTATTTAAAAAGTTAAATCCTTGTATTTTTATGCCAATTTGTTGGTGTTCACGCAATCAAAATTCACCCTGGGAAGAACCTCATTCAGAACATCAAAGTGAGAAGGTTGGGCCTGGACACGGACGGAGAATGACGAATTGACTGTTCAAACATTTTTTTTTTCTACTGAAAGAATTGATTAACCGGAAAAAATGGAAGAAGTGATTCTAAATAAAGTCAAATACAATAATAATTAAAAAATTCCAACTCGGAAAAGGATAATGGGCTTGAAAAATACTAGGGGCATCAATATGTCGCTTCCTGTAGAATGGGACCATATAAATTCTTAATGTATACCATTAAATATAGATTAAAATTACTAAAAAAAAAAAAAAACAAAGATTTTCTTTATAACTCAAGGTCGAAATTTTGAATAAAAAAAAATATAATGTGTTTGTGTGTTTATTATGTTCAATTTAAAATATAAGTTTAATGTTTGATATAAGAATGCACATAAATGTGTTGAATGACTCTTACAACACAAACAAAAAAAAAATGCTGCAAATTATTACACAATAGTTTATTATTTCCAAATAGTAATATTTCAAAAATAGCTGTCTTCCTATTCACAGGACTTTCCTTATTGCTTTGGTTTACTGTCCAGATAATTAGATTATATTTTAAATGGGCATTTGGAGTGTTTCGGGAAAGGAACATGTGTAGAATACTTTATAAAATATATCTACCAAGTTCAGCAAAGAAATTAAGCAGTAGGTACCAAAGGAGCAGAAATTTGAAGCTTGTTCCAAGATGATAGCCGAGATGAGAGTGTTAAGAAGGAACTGTGCCAATGGAAGTAGGCTAAGAGGGTTAGGACATGCAATCAGAGGGTAAAATGGTACAGAGGAAAATATTGGGAGTGCACTTGAGTGGGAAAAGAAAAAGAAAAGGTAAAGAAGCTAAAGGAAGTGCAGAAATAATCCAAGGAAAGATGAAGTAGAGAGATGCGAGGAGGTCAGGAGCCCAATTGAGAAGTCAGGACCATGATGACCCGCAGTGCCGGAGAATTAGTCCGCGAAGTTCAATACGTTATATCTCAGCTAATACTGGTCCGATTTGAATGATTTTTTTTCCTTGTAGGGAATTTCATCACATTTCGATTGACCATAACAGTGACCCCCAAAAAAACGGGCGAATTTTTTTATTATTCAATATTTGGATTCTTGAACGATAAAACCTCAAATTTTGGAGGGGTTACATTTTTTTTCTTGGTCGATTACTAAGGTCTATTATTGAAAATATTAAACCAAAACAGGTTGATATTCGCTAGCCATCTTTACTATTAAAAATCGTATCAACAAAAAAAAGGTGAACTTTAAAACATTTTTTTATTACCTAGATGCTAATATGAAAAGGTTTTATATTACGGTTGAACTTTAGTTCAATAAAAAAATAATGTAATTAATACTTTAGTATTGAGCAGAATGAAATGTAATTTTAAACCCAGTGAGCACTAGAAAAATAAATAACTAGAAAAGTAATTAATTAGTAAAATTACAGATAGCATTGAATCCGTCACATATAGTTTGAAAAAAAAAATTTGAGAGCAAGTATAAAGCCAGTTCAAATTATTAAAAGTAACTAATGTACAGTAGTATTTATTTATAAAGGGTCAGATTTCGTTTGGTCAGCAGATGTTTCGTTAGCTTAATTAAGGCTTAGGGAAAAACCTGGAGCCCCAACTTGCAGTTCAGCGAATCGGAAACATTAAAACAAGCACATGCCCCAAGAGCTTTATGTGTATTTAGCTCCCATTCCCCGCTATATTTCAGAAGGATCGATTAAAATTATAATTAGAGCTGTGATTGAACATATCTGTTCGGAGAAGAACTATCCTATTTCCAAATTTGGTTATTTCTGTGTTGTATTGCTTAAGATAGTTCAGACTAATGCAGATTCGATGCAGTTATAACCTACCTCCATCTGCCATATAATACTTACACACCTAAACTTGGCAATATTTCCGAAAATGATAGATCTTTTATTCACTGATTTTCCTAATACTGTTCTATTATTGAAATTTTCTGCTGAGTTCAGGGATATATATATATTTATATATTTAAAATATTTTTTTGTAAACAACATTAAATATTTTTAAAAAACAATCACAAAAGTGTTCTACCAAGTTTAGTGCTAAGCTAGAATGTGAACAAATTGGTTTATAGATTCATATCTTGAAGCGGTAAAACAAAAAAAAAAAAAACCTGTCCTGTGAAATTTAATTTTCTGAGTTAAGCTACTTTTGCTCTGAAGCGACGATATACGTATTTAGTCTAGTATTAATTGAAAAGCGAGCTTCACTTATCTGGATAAGCTTCAGATTCCAAGATGATAATCTTATTTCATAAGAGTTTGATTTAATATTATACCTAAGTCAGCACTGGAAGGCAACAATCTGTTGTATGTATTGAACATGCCAATCACAACCAAACAACAGTCAATAGCAACTGACCCGTTAGTCAAAAAATCAATTGAATGGTTAGTTGAAGCAACTTGGCTGAGATCTTAACCCTTAATATTCCCATACAGTGAGTCACAGCAATCGTTATTCCACCAAAAAACGTAATTTTAGAAAAGTCACATTCATAGTTGCTCCTGCCAAGAGTTCAATAGAAAAATCATATTGTGATCTAATAAATTCAAATCTTATGGTGTCTTTATAAGAAGAGGGATAACACTGTTTTTTTCATTTGGGTCCTATAAAATAATATAATTAATGATTTAAATGACCTACATTGCAGTTCTGACGGTCCGAAACGAAGGAAGTGCAAGTATAAAATCGTAAAATACCCCCTCCTCCCCCCTCCATGTGGTATTTGATCGGAGAAAAAATATTGAGAAATGGCTTATCTTGATTGAAAGGTAGTCCCCAAATTGCTACAACTCAAGATGGAGAAAAAGCAATCAATATTGAGACAGGAATAAATAACATTTTACTGCAACGCCTAAAATTAATTGTTCAAATGGTTCATTTATTCAGAAGTGAATTTCTAACCAAACTGTACTCTATAATATAAATAAGATTGTGAAAGGCATATTTGTAAAATACCCACAGTTTTCTTTAATCCGTAAGACACTAGGAATGTCATCCATCATCAATATTTTATAACGAGAAAGCAGTATAAAAGTCTGTAAAGTAGGCCAGTAGAGCTTCCTCCCTACCATATTTCTAATGGGTGCATAATTATCTATATTTTATGGTCAATGATTTATCGTTTAAAAATAAAATCTACGGGACGAGCCTTTTTTTATTTAATGACGTGTGAAATACATTTGCGCATGCGAAAGCAATAGGCGTGGATGGAATTTATTGATTTAAAAATTGATAATCGACCATTTTTACACTAATCCTCAGCTTTCCGTCAACTTTGGGCCAGATTGGATAAACCGTATCCGAAATATAGATGTGCCAAGGAAAACGCGTTTGTGCGTTTATATGGCGAACTTGACTGGTTTAGCGATATTATTCTGAATAAAACTTACTTCAACGAAATATGGTGAGAACCCTTGTCTCTTGACTGTTCCCATTTTGATGTTGAATACACAAGAGTCCGTTCTCACAATAACCTTACCCAAATAAGTACTGAAGCCAAGATGAATCGACCGCCTAGTTGAACGAAAAATCATAGGCAAACAAATCTGCCGAGTCAATATTTGTTCTTGAGTATCAGACAAATATTTGCTCTCCTCAATCGACTTTTAATATAAGGATAAGTTCGGAAGGAAGAGATGCTTTAGGAAGTCATAGCAAAGCAAACTGTACCGAAGAAGGAGGTAGTTATCCTAATAAGGCCAGGAGGTCAATATTATTGCGCGGCAAACAATATTGTCGTAGGTGGTTTAACTCGAAATACTTATAAAAAAAATTCATTACCACACTATTCTCCTTACTATTAATATATCATTATTAGATAATATCCTTATTATTTAATTATCACAAAGTAAAGGTTTGATGGACAAAAAAAATGAAAAAGAAAATTAAAAGGATAAAAATATGGAGTATATATTTTTATATATCCTATATTTTATCAAACCTTAACAATTTATTACTATCGATAAATGTACGTATTATTTCATTTCTTTTGTTCATTTTTTATGCAAATAAAACTTTAATAGAGCACTATATTTAATTTTGTAATTACCAAATTTAACATTGTTTTTTTGGCATAACAAAGTCAATTAAAAATGTATATTTGTATAGATATAGTAGATCTCACCTCGTTTTATTTTTTAGTAGATCATGCCTTTTTTTTCCTATTGATTCAATAATACTGCGGATACCAATCTGATAAAAAAGATAGAAAAACTATTTTCTTATTTCTGAAAATCTTCATAGCTAATGTCAAACACTATTTTTTTTTAAATGAAAATAATTGAAATAACTATGCATAAAATATCGCACTGGCTCTATTTTACATTGTAAACTTTGTGTACTTCGTTGCCCAAATAAACAGGGCCTAGGTAAATTGTGGACGATTATTCCATCAGGAGCAGAAGGAAGGATAGCCGAAACCAATTAGTTAATGGGACAGAGCCTGAGTGTCCTGGAGATCCTTCAATTTATCCTTAAGGACTCAGGACAAAGGAGAGCTAATGCCGTTCCTTAATGATACTCCTTTAGTTATTAATGTTTCTCGCAGCTGATTCCTGAGATTTCTGTAAAGTAATTTATACATTGGATAAAAATGTCAAGGATTTAATAATCCTTATCAATAAGATTAATTATCCATTTAAACAATTGACTACCGATTTAGTTGTCATTTACAGGAACTAGGTTATTGTTCCGAACCATTGTCTTACGGTTAACATTATTAACCAATAAAAATATAACTGAAACAGCAGTATCCACTGTTTACACTATCGAGCTCTTGACCCAAGATTTAACTCGCTGTATAGAATTAGTGTCAATGTCGCAAACTTACAACCCTAAGAATACTTAAAATTTAACGGTAGTATAACATAATTGAGAACTGTTAGTTTGGAATATCGAATACTAATTAATATTACAATAAAATCATATGAAATATCTGAATTGTGCAACAATTTCATAACTAAGGCAAGAATTTTCACGTAATTAAAAATTCCAAATAAGTACCTACATATGTATTAATTTAAAAACAATAGGTAAAGAATATGTGAAATAGATAGATATAATAAAATTATTTAATTTATACACTTCAAAAAACGATCTGTGTACGGTATTAATACTTTCGTCTTAAATGGCCAAGCATTACTACCTTTTGAAATTAAATCTGTGTGAAAATTGGAGTGGACTGTATGAAAAAAAAACTAAATATAAAAATATTTCTTAATTACATGCGGAATGGGGAAGCCAACATTTGAACAATTATTATTATCAGGGTTAGTTAAATTTTGATGATGATGAACTGCCGGAAGATTATATTGAAGGTAGTTGGATTGTAGCAGAACATGCAAAAAAAGAAAAGTAATTTACTCCGCTTCTTGAATTAATTCATTCTCTCATTATTGCCTGCAGACCTCTTCTCATCTGTCTCTCTCTCACTTCTCTTCTCGGACTTTGTCAATCGGACTTTGAAACAATGTCTGGATTTGAGATATGGCTGCGGCTGAATCACCATCTAGCTTCGAAACTACTATTTTGAAGTTTTTGGTGTAGTGCCTACTCAGTAGCCTTCAAGTTCCACATCTCGTGACTATTGGATAAGGAGGATAATTTTCCTTGAAAATTTTCACTGGGTTTGGAGCTTTAAAAAAAGTCCGTTAAACAGATGAAATAAACGAATCTACATCCGGGAATTCAGACCGAACAATTTCAGAAACACGATGGAACGCATAGACAAGAGTATCACATGAAGCATTTCGGATAAAAGACTTTTATGGACTTCCCTGCTTTAATCTTGTATTGAGCACGGCCAGCCAAAAATAAGAACACCTTTTGGGCAAAGAAGATTCATGGAATTATTAAAAAATCGAATTAAAATTGTTAAAAAAATTACATTTATCCAAATCTTTCCACTGGAGAAGAAACGACTTTGATGAAGAATCTGGGCAGAGTGTTCCAACGATGATATTCTCAATATAACGCTCTTGATCATAACTTGACTCGCCACCTAAAATCCAAATTTCCCTCGAATTTTTGTAAAGGTTTTCTGGTATACATCTTTTAGATTTTTTTTTGGTGGTTTGATGGTGGTTTGATCAGGCATTTGTTTCCTTGATATATATTTTAGAAAATGTTTTTAAGAAAGGGGTTGTATATTTTGCTCAAAGATATATAGTTTCTTACAAATGCGCTACCCAAATCTTTGCAAAAGACAGACCTGATGTCTCCACTTGTAGATTGCTAAATGAAACTTTGCTACAATCTTCATTGTTTTTCTTTGTTTACCCTATGTGGGATTGTGCCAATTGCTGAACAACTTGGAAACATCACGTTGTAGAAATATACTTGTCTCAGCAAGAACAATATAAAATATCTCTATCATTCCTGAACTTTTTATTCGGGAACTCACGAAGATATTTCGCGACTCAATCTTTAGCTGTATGTTGTTAAACTAGAAGTAATGTTTATGTGTATGTCGTTAAACTACAGGTAAAGCTGAAACGATTATTAAAGGTTAATAAGATATGTATTAATGTATTAAAGGTTAATAAGAGTTAAATGAAGCTATATTGTAAAAGATTAAATTATAAATAAATATATAACAGGTTTTTGTTTAATCAATCTTATGACTTATGAAAGAAGTTTTTGAATGTCTTGATCTCTTACTAATTACATATTTTATTAAATTCAAAGAGGAATTACTTGAACTTTAGAAGAATGTGTCTTTTTGCATTTCATTTTAGTTTTTCTACACCTATACAATATTACATTTAAATATTTTAGTATGAAATTGTATATGCTTGAATTTAAAAGTAATTACTCGTTAATTATATACTCATTGTAAGAGAAATTGCTTATAAGATAAATAATTTAAAAAAATATTATTAGATATTGTTAATGTGTTCATGCTTTTGCTCGCGAAGTATGGTACGCATAATATGTGGAATATAGTTTGATAAGTTCGATGTTATATAATGTTTATTTCTGCATCCGATAGCCACTAAACCCCCCTTTAAATCCTCAATTTTGGAAATTTAGGGATGAAGCTTGGTGGGGCACAACTGTGTCGCCTGAAGTTTCCTGTGAGCTCATATTAAACCCTCTAACTTTATACAGTATTTCTCCAGCGTACATAACTTTGGTATATTCAATTGAATGGGGAATATTTTAGAACAGAATCTTGATAATCGTCTAGCTCTTCTTAGATTGGTGCAATGAGTGGCGATGACGAGTCATCTTGGGAGAAAGAAGGTCATCCATCATATTCACACCACACTTGAGAATTCTACTCCGACCATCTCAGTTAACACTTAACTTTAGACTCGGAAATTTTTCGTTATAAAATATAATCCATTCTATTGAAAACTCCAGTCATGTAGGCTGTAGAGATAGCAGAGAAAGTTAGGGGTTAGAATAAGAGCTCAAAGGAAACTTCAGGCGACACAGTTAATTTTATCCATAAATTCCAAAAATTGATCGTATAAAGGGGGTGTCAATCGAGTCTTGAACACCCTGTTATACGTAATTGTAACAGTCAGACAAAAAAATATTTAATGCCAAAATTAAAAAAAAAATTATAATGTATAAATCTATAACAACACAAGAAGGGAGTACCGTTGATCCGGAAGCAGTGTTTCTTGACTAACGGTTACACAAGATGATGTTGGTACACCCAGAATGAAAGCACACCTATTATCCCAAAAAGCAGCCACCCATAAAAAAACAGACCAAACTAATAGAAATAATATGTCATCTATCAGTAACGTGTGTTAAGAGAAACACCGTGGCAACTTCTAAATAGAACTTAAAATGTGCTTAATATTCTTACCTACAAAAACACAATTCTTTGAGTTATATCAATTTCTTTCTGGATGTGCGATATAAAATCACCACACATGTCCATTCTGCAAATATTTCCTCTAACCAATTGATGGATCAAGTACCCACTTCATATGGAATGGCTGTACCATAGGAGGTTCTCGGGATGCCATACTGAGTGTGTGCATACGATTTAAATAATATATTAGGTTCTGGAGTGCTAAATATGTTTCTATCAGCTATTTATTTTGATTAGTTAATTATATTTCTATGTAAAAAGGAATAGCCGAAAAGGTCACTCAGTAATTTATTATCTTATTAACTGATTGAGTAGTACCAAATGGGTATTACTTTATCTCGTAGTTTTCTCAGAAATTGGAAATTATAATTATTTATACATTTCAACAATGCAGTTTTTAATAATATTAAAATCGAATATAACATTCTTTTACAATGCGAATGTGGCCTTTGTCGTAACTCTTGATGATTGTGCTAATCTCCAAAAACAACAATATATATTTAGTGTACATCTTTATCAAGGAATCTCACATTAATTAAAGTTATTGTCAGGAGAGGCTATCGAACAAATTACGTATTTCAATCTTTCTTGAGGCATCAGACACTGTTGTATCAATCAGGTACAACCTATGTCAAATTTAAAGTTTGAGGGGAAAAAATGTAGCAAAAGAAAGAACAATCAGAGGCGGGTGATACCATTAAAGATGGATACCAACACAACCAATCCCAAACCCCTATTTTTTGCCCCCAATCCCAATAAAGGATTTATGCCTCATCAGTTGGATGTGCCGTACAGATGGAAGAACCAGCAGCCCGACCTTTTGATATTGACGAAGGCAATCTGATCTGGGGCTCAGCTAGGGGATGTTCCGCGACAGATTGGTTTCCTCCTGTTTTATCAGAACCTGCAGTTCACACCTTAAATCCCTTCGAATTAACTAATGCAACAGGATTTATTTAGGCAATAAATTAATAAAATATATAAATATACACTTTTAAATGAACAGAAGGACTCTAAAAAAATGACTGAAATTACTGTGATATTTTTTTTTCTAAATCGTCAAAACTGAAAATTAAACAGAAACTAAATACATACATACACCCACACAAATGCCTGATACATTTACAGTTCTGCAAAAAAGACGCACTTACAATAACTACCGTCTTTTCATTCTAAAATTTTAAGAATACTAAACAGTAGGCTCTAGGTACATACACAACAAAACTCTACATATCCGCCTACAACAACTATCAACCAAACCATATGTACTCTTTATTTACATTTTCTTACTAAGCTTCACGGACATAATAACAGATTAATTAAAGATATGGCTATGGCAATCATATCCATCAGGATACGACTGAAAAGGAGCCGGAAGAGAGATCTCTTTTTCTGACTTACTGTGCTAATTCAAGACCGGGAAGAGGTGCTGCGGGGTACTATTCTTCTCCATACCTATCAAGCCTTCTATATTTTCCTATCCTCATATTTTCTGATTGTCACTCTCATCTAGCAAC
The DNA here is from genome assembly GCA_948150685.1 of Rhaphigaster nebulosa. Taxonomy (NCBI): domain Eukaryota; kingdom Metazoa; phylum Arthropoda; class Insecta; order Hemiptera; family Pentatomidae; genus Rhaphigaster; species Rhaphigaster nebulosa. The sequence goes on from OX411306.1 coordinate 202,306,706, forward strand.
TGGAGAAATAAAGAATAAACAAATAAAGATATATATATATATATATATATATATATATATATATATATATATATATATATATATATATATATATATAAATTATATTTACATATTTACAAAATTGGATTCATAATTCCTTTATGCCAAGGTTAATCCTTACATCCTTATATTTACAATTAGATGCTCATCCTCAATCTTGTACCATGTACCTGTTATTTACTGTACCATCTTTTACTATTAGATGTATCATCATGTACCATCTTTTCGATTACATGTTGTACATTCATTTCATAATTTTATTCACATCAGTAAGGATTTTTTATTTTTTTATTTCTTATTTATTCTTTTATCTAGGGTATGTCATAAAACCATAAATTATCGTAATATTTGCAGCGGCCATACCAAGTCTAAATTCTTAGTTATATTTTTTATTTTGTTTTTTGAAATATTTACTTACTTTCATTTTACTAGATTAAGATCGTCTTAAGTAGATTCTCACGACTTGTACGTTTGATTTTTTGACCACGTTTCTTGACATAAATGTTGCTTTGCTTTCTAATATTGCAAATACCTATGTTTGGGTGTATGAATACTTATGATTAGAATTGAACTTGACGTAAAAACATTTCCCCTTCACTTATTGTTTCTTGTAAAGTCATATATCTCATGAGCGTATCTTCATGAAAAAGAGTCCAGATAAAACTGATTTTATCTGGACTCTGATTTTATCTGAAACTAGTATGTTTCAATTCCTAGACAATTCCTGAGAATTGTCTAGGAATTGAAACATACTAGTTTTGTTTATTTGAAACATAGAATGACTTCAGAATTACATTTCTTGCAAAACTAAATTGTTTACGTTTTTTCTTTCCTGGTTAGTTCTAAAGCGCCAATAGTTCATATAAACCCATAAACCTAGATGGTAGAATATGAAAAACGAAAATAAAAATTATATATATAGCTACTGAATGCTTAGTAGCTATCGAATTAAAATGTACGGTTTGTTATTTTTAATTATAATTACATGTAGGATAAAAACGTAGTGGAACTGCGCCGTTAGTTCCGTGAAAATATCAATAGTATCAAATATTGATATAGTATCATATATTGAAATATAGTATCAATAGTGTTAGTATTAATTAATTTATATAAGTATTAAGATCAATTAATTAATATTAGAATTATGTGAAAATATCATTTTAATTATAGAGTATTTGAATTTTATTTTATTTTTTTTACAAGCTTAATTTATTTGAAACATAGTATGATATGTATTTATGACTTCAGAATTACACTTCTTGCAAATCTAAAATCATTACGTTATCGTAGTAAGTTCTTATGCGTCACTAGTTCATAATGCAGTTTCATAAATGTATGCAAAACAGTCAAGACAATATCAAGCGTTTAGTCTAGGGATCGGGTTCGGATTGAGGCGGCTTGGATATGATTGAATATACGAAAATTTTAACATGACTCAATAATGAAATTTATTATTACAGAGTCCAGTTTTGGGTTCTCTCTGCATCTCTATCATCAAAAACGAAATAAATTGACGAGTCGTTCAAATTAACCTAAAATAACCGAAACGGAGAATGAAAAGGAGTTTGCTCGGGGAGCTAAGTATATCAGGAAAATAAAAAAGAATGTGGATATTATTATTTATCGAAATTCTCTAAATTTCTTGGCTAGATGTAAACTCAGAGAACAACTGTTGTTTGAGAATATCCTAGGAGTTGGAACTGTGTTCAGAAACCCCTAAATTTAATCAAAACAGGATGCACTTCAGCCCCCAGTGGTGTACATTGAGCCTGCCAGTGCGCACTGCTGAACACAGCATGTGCTCCTGAAACCCGTCAGCTGCAGTTTGCGTGTCCAGCTGATTCACCTTTTTATTTTAATTTCCTATATTACCTTAATAATCTTTAGTGTTCCTACAAACTATCTGATATCTAAATATTATTCTTTTTTTTTTTCGGTTGGCTACGGGTCATAAAGATCTATAGCATAGCGATCTGGTGTTGCTAAAAACCATAGTAGCGCCGTTTCTTTATGCGAACGCGGAAATATTTGGATTTAACAGTGCCAAATCGAGATCCATAGATTGAGTTTTCAGATTTATCCGGCCGACTATGCCTATGCTTTTCACCAAAGCAAACTGTACGTGGACCAATCCTTCGGGTGCCAAAATTTTGCCACTTTGGAAACGACATCGCATTTGGCAATAAGATACACGCGGTATGGTCATCACGTTCGGTGTGAGTTACCTCCAGGAATTGACGGGCCTCACCATCAAGAAAAGGGGATGAGGGATGTCCAATATTACCCACGAAATTCTTAAAATACTCGACTGATCTTTACTATGTTGACCTAATATACCTAATACTTAAAGCACGTCCACGCTCTCAAATATTCATCAAACATTTATAACTATAAGCTCACTTCGGGATTTATATTTAAATATTGTGCAGACACAAAAGTATACAATATTTTAGCTGAGTATATGATAGGTTCGGAAAATTGTATGCAGCAAGAGGAATTACGTCAATCATTCTATGAAGATGATTTAGTCAAATTCTTAATCGCCAAGCAGCAGAAACGAATTTGTTTATTTCGATGATGAACCTGGATAGAATACGAAATTCATGTACTTGGTCGGAATCGGAAAACATAGAGAACTCTGTTGGCGAAGGAAGGATATAGAACAGGAACAGAGAGATGATAGATAGTGTTAAAGTTAGATTGGTTTCCACCAGCTTCAGTATGACGGCAGAAATAATAAGTGGGTAGCAGCGCCTTCGGAACTGAGAGAGTTCTAAGCCGATCGAGTCACTAATCATTTTTTTAAATTACCTGTCCAAGTAATTCAGCTCGCAAAGTTTCTTTTACAGGACTTAAAGAGATTACTTTGTATCTTAACTTTGAGAGTAGGTATTCATTTTGTAGGATTATGAATTTCAAATTACCGTTTACCTTGTAATTATTATTTCTGATCGAAATCATTGATTTCATTTTTGACAATGAAAAAAAGGGGATGGAATCCGTAATAAATGGGGAAATCTGGACGGGACCATCAGAACTCTCCTGTCTATGTGAAAAAATTATTTATTTTCTCTATTTTTAGTTATCAAACATTTTCAGCTAAGATCATTTGAAACAGTATATAAAATAATTAATGGAAAAAATATGGTAAAAATAAAAAAAACATTATATATACATACAAATAATTACATAAAATTTGTAATATATACATATTAAATAAATACATACTTATAAGTGAATTTTGAAAAATTGACACAAAAAAAGTTAAGCCAATAGAAAGAAAAGAAAGAAAGAAAACTACTTTATATTTTTTGGTTATGGAGTCCTTCTGACTCCTTTGCTAGAGAAAGAGGCATATATAATATCCGAATTCATTTCTAACTTTCCTTAGGTATATATTTATAAAAATATATATAAATATACATATATATATATATATATATATATATATATATATATATATATATATATATATATATATATATATATATATATATATACATATACATACATATAAAGATATATGTGTGTGCGCGTTTTTGTATAGTCTAGTATAAATTTTATTAGTTTCTGAAACGGAACAAATGTAGGCAACCTCACAAATGTAAGTGCATTTTTTTTAGTTTAGTGTAAAAAATTAAGATTGCGACTTGCAATTCAATATTTATGAATTATTTTAGACTTTTTGTATTATTTTATAATATTATAATATCAGTTTCAAACAGATATGCAATGTAGATAAGACATTTTCCAAAAGTTTCCAAATCTAAAAATTGCAATGACCAAATTACCTACTTAAGTACCTACTTAAAACATATGTGAAGTTGATCATCGATATACAGTCTTTGATATACTATTTTTATTATATCTACCTAAGACAACAAACTTTACGCCAGCGTTTTCTTTTTTATTTATTTTTTTTTTTTTAGTGTAGAACTGATGTGAGATATTAAAATCTTTATATAGTTTTAAAATTAAAATGATATTTAAATAAAAGTAATTAATGATCTATTTTATTTTTTAGTATAATCAATTCTTAATTTGAGTGTGAACCACTATTTTTTTTATTTTTTATGCTCAATAAAATCTTTTAATACATCCATCCAAACTAAGAACTTTCATGATGGATGAACTTGTAAACAATTGCATGTTTTTTTGGAAATGGTTTATGTTTTTTTTGTATCTATACTGTCAATTAAAAAAAAATAATCGTAAATTTAGGAGGAAATTATGTCAGTGGGCCGGTAAAATGGAATTTAAAATAGTGTTAAACTATATAATTTATTCCTTCTTCAGGGCTGCAAAAAAAAAAAAAAAAATGAAAATAATAAAAAAATCATTAGTGTATATATATATATATATATATATATATATATATATATATATATATATATATATATATATATATATATATAAAACCAAAACGAAATCGCACCCGTTTTATTTTTCAACTTAAAAAAAAGAACTTTTATCGACATATAAGTAGAATAAAAAACATGCCTTATTATCATAACTTCGACCGATTCACACTTGCTGAACTTTTCAACTCCCGAGCCTAACCACAATCACAACTTCCCTCTTGGAGAAGTTCCGTACGCTTCTAAAGTTGGGCCGACATCCAGTACAGAGACAATACGTGACACCAAGCCGGTGTCGTTAAATATTTGAGTAGGACTAAAAGGGAAGAGAATGAAGGGGCTGGCTGACCACAGGAGAGGAAGGTCTAATGAGATGGCCTGCTCGCTCTAACTAGATTCACCCGCAGCCTTCTGCCTACTTCCTCTGTGGTCTCTTGTCGAGGGGTGGCCTATGCCTGGAGATCGCTAGTTTGTCATCATCCTACCATAGTAAACTGCTGCTGTCAATTCTGTTACTGATCTTCAGTTTGAGTAAAACCACTAAGATTCAATGCGGTCAAATGGGAAAAGTAAAAAAGTTTCGATTGTCGATTATGTAGTAATGCCGTTACTTATGTAGTAATACCGTTGTTACCTCTTCACTCTTCGCTATGAAGTGTTGGCCCTAGTATTGAAGATCCCTTACTGCCCCACATTCTTTCTATATTCTTCGGATTGTTTACTTGTCAATTTTACATTCATGTAAAAGCTATACTGACTTTAGGCCGTGGGATATTATCTTCTTCGTTTACTGCATTTTTTAGCGACAAGTTTAATGGCCACTTCACTACCATCAATATTGTATAATTGATACTGATTTACCTAGCTCGAGTAGTTTTGTGTAGAGTAACCGTCTCGTATTTCAAGGGTATTCATCTTCCGACTATTGAAAAAAATTCTCATAACGTAAGCCATAACGTTTTATCCATCACCTTCGTGAAATAGGAGAGTATCTAAGAGCATTCCATGTTGGACAATAGTCGAAATATGGAAAGACGCAAAAGTATTTCCACGTTTTAGTTGACTTTTTATATCCTATCGTGCAGGACATAATTAATAACATTTATACTCCTAGTAAATTGTGTAGTTAATGGACAGTGGCGAATCCAGGAGGAGGGAGAGGGCAAGAGGGACTATTAAAACTTCTATGGCCTATTACAATAGGATTTTATTTTATTTAATTTTATTTTTTGGAGCGTAGTCTAATGTTATATAATAACATGACTTTTTACTCATTTTACAGCAACTTGATTCCTCAAACCTATATGCTTATATTCCCCTACTTAAATCACTGTATATTGTGTTAATTGTGGTACACTTAAGTGCGAATCTTACATTATGGTTCAAACTATAATAACTTCTGCTACTCGAAAGATAAGATTCAGGGGCACTTAAAATCAGAGTTATAAACTATTCCGGACCATTAGCTTCATTCTCAATAATCATAACAAGTTTCCCACTTCAACTAGAAGACCTTTGTGAAGTTTTTTGGTCAATTGAACCCAGGATAACCACAGCGAGGGGTAGTTTGAATATGGAAGACTCGAGAAGTTTTCTCATTAATCTCGAAAAAGACCAGCATCGCACCCAACGTGAGCTAACGGCCTCCCTCACAATGGAGAACAAGGAGGAAATGAGCGCGACTTAGGAGCTTTGATTATATTCCGTCACAAGAAGGCTGAATGTGAGGGGTTGAATGTGGGGGTAATGCCCCCCTTCCCACCGCCGATGCTCCTTACAATACACAATCTTCTGCATCCCTCTAGTCATTCAGACTATTCACTTCACAGTAATGGTTAATATCAATTATATATAATTATTGCTTCGGTTGATAAATAATAAATCTTTTGCTAACATATAACAAATATGGGTATTTACTTATTTTATATATAGATGTAAGGTATAGAATTATGGCGCTTTACTAAAACCTTCATCATTCAAAAAATACACCCCTTTCATTCTATAGTATTGCACAAAATAGTGGATGCACCATTTTACGTTACAAATGATAAAATCCACAATTGCTTAGATACCCTTACAATTTCGGGCACTCCCAGAGAATATTAAAATAACTTCTTTTAAACTTATAACATAAACAGATATTAACAGAAATACTATAGACGGTGTATAGAAATAACAGAGACGGTGGCCAAGAGATACGCAGAAATAATTTATTCTGCTAAGATGAGACGCTGTTTAAACTTCATTATGTAGTATCTCCACCACAACAAACGGATTTATACGAAAAGACAACACTCCATACCATTCGATATAAGAAATCGTCGATTTGGAGATAAAAGTGATAAATTGCAATTTTTGCGAAGATGAGGTTTATTACATTCTACCTATGCTTGAGCCCATTTTTCGCTTCAGTATCGGCAAAATTGTGAAATTACCAATAAAAATAAAATAAAGTTATTTAAAATGAAAATAACAATAATTTTTATGATAAATTAATTAGAAAAATAAACCAAAGTAGTGCAATATTGCTAATATTAATATTTGCCCTTCCTTTGTTAGATAAGTCGACAAAGTCTAGTTGTTTCAGGAATTTTAAGTCAGTAAGAATATAATGTAAGACCACTATTTTTATAAATGTATAAATATAGATGCTTTATTCTTATTATCTGTTTCACAAGCTATGAAATAGTATCTTTCAGGGTTCCAAATAACTGTTTTCAAAATGTTCTTGTTCTAAATTAAACTTTTTCTTAGAAATCTTTTTGAAACAGTTCATGCAAGAAATTTTATGTTAAAACGTTTATTATAAGCACTTACAAGAAATTTTTGGTCAGAACTTATATAGTAAAAGATATTTGAGAACTTTATTATCTTAAGAACTTTTATATACAAGCTCTATATTATAAAAGTTCTCCTTTGATGAGATTAAAAAAAAGTTCTCATTATTAAAGTTCCCAAATAAATGTGGAAAACATTTCTGAAAATGTGTCTTGAATGGTTTTCTTTTCTTAAAATGCGATTTCTATAAATGATAGGCATTGCATAGGTGATTTAATTAAAATTAAAGCAATTTTTCTATCGAAATTAAATGTTAAATAAAATAAATAAAAAGGTATTTATATTTATTTCTAATTTTATTTATTAGTTATGTTTTTTGATAAAATATTTTTTAGTTTTTTCAACAATACTACTGCCTCCTGAGGTTTCCCCCACTTCTCGAAGATCCATCTCAAACTTTGCCCCAAAAGTATGTGATGAACTTATATTTGATAACTGATATTTAAAATGTTCTAGTAGGAACTTCTAGACTTTTTATTAAAAAAATTTTGGCAAGAATTTATATTAACAGAACTTTTATCAACAACGTTTAATGTTAAAAGTCATGAGGAACTCGTCAGAAGGTTCCTTTGTGTAGAACATCTATGTAAATACTTTAATTGTAAAAATTCATGTAAAACAGTTAAACTGAAACTTTATGAAAAAGTTCAATAATTGTTTCGAGCATTGGTATATTCAGCGATTAGATTGTATTTGATACGAATGGCCAGTTGGTTATTCACCATGGCATAACTAACTCCTTTCTGAACTAATAAAAACTCATTACAATTCTGGTAAGAGGGTCATGTTTAACGTATCACTACAACCATCAAACATCGTGCTATACCTTGCATACAAATAAATAGATAGATATATTTTTTTTTATGTTTTTTGCATATGTAATCAAATTTTGATTAAACATTGACATTCCCGTTCTTCAATTAAGGCACAGATACAACTCATATACAACAATACTGCCAATAATTCAGCCGAGCCGTGCAGATGAAAGATGCTCAGTCCTATCCCACGGCGCTGCCCTCTGTCACAGCATCGCAACAATATGACGCGCTAACAATCGCGTCGCAATAAAATTGAATTATTTTCAGAACAGAATGTCGCGCGGGTCTAAAGCTATTCACTGGAGATATTCCAGGCATTCACCATCTGCGGAGGAACTCCAGCAATGCCGCAACCCCAAACAATTATCTAGCAAACGACCACTTTTTTCAGCTGCTTTTTGTACCTCCGTTCTGCATTATAACTCTGGTTAGAAGTTGCTTTCGTGTAACTTTATTTCATAGTAGAAAATATATTTTCAACGAATAAAAGAAAGTCCCTTTTCGGTTTAGCTAAAAAAAAAAAAAATCCCTACATTGTTCCGCCCGACAAGTATTGTCGTTGAATTGTGAATCCAGAGAAATTAAAAAAAGAAAAGTGTAACTTTTTTTTTTGGGACACTTATGGATTGATATAATAATCTGGGAAATCATCCAGTTTGACATTTATGTGAACATTAATACCTTAAAATTTATTTCAGTCTTTTGGATTGGATTTTTGGTATGCACTGCGGGTTCATTGTGTAAGAATTAACAAAAAAAAAAAAGATAAAGATAAAGTTAAATAAAGAAAGTTAAATTATAAATAATGTTAAAATATGACTTATTTCCAGCACTGTTCATAAAGCCGGTATGGTTAAGCGGCTTTTACTATGGCTTTAGAGCTAAGTTTTCTTGTTTCAAACTTCCAGAACGATACAACTTCTAAATTAGTTCTTCGATTTGTTCCCTGGTGATGAACAGATTGGTGTTCATGTTATATGACGCGTGAGGAGTACTTAATCCCGGGAACTGTTTTCCTTTGGTAAATAAACGAAAGTTGCCTTCGGTCTCTAAATATTAGTCTTCCTTGTGCAGAGTTGAAAAGCCCATTTCTAATTCTGAAGTTTCCCCACTCGAAGCTGAGAAACACTTTCAGAGAAGAGGAATAAATGTCTTTGTTTTAAAATTTCAATCTTTAATCACACCTGTCAATGGATAATTATAACAACCAGCGAATTAAAAAAAAAAAATTGACAGCATCTGATCTCTGCCTAAAGTAAAGGTATTTTAAAATATTTAAGTTAGAAAAAAGTGTAAGTGGATCTGCATCCCTTAATGAAATTAAATCATGGAATTAAAAAGAAAATTCTTTTTTTTTAACAGAGAGTTGATGTCTAAAATGCTGAATGAGGAGTATAATAATGCATGAAATATCTTGATATAAATCTGAAGGTCCTTAGAAATGCACAATCAAAATATTTATTAACAATTAATTTGCGTACAACCAATACATAATTATATCTGGATAAATTACAATAGCCTGCGATGGTTCTGTATTTAAGTGATAATGATAAAATTACCTCAATTTTCTTAAATCACGTCAGAATTTTTCGCAAACGCAAATTTCAAAATATTTAAGAAGTCAAAAAACGCGGAAATATGGTACTTCAAAATTGACTCAAAATGTTTTTCTTGCATAATTTATTCATTTATACGCATCTTGTAGTTCTTTTCACAGTCTGAGCTAAACGATTCGGTTTGAGATTTACATCTGACCAACGAAATTTCAGAATTGCTTGGTTCGAGGTTTTGAGAGGAATACCTGCTAGCAGCTGGAACCTCATACTCCTGGTTTAGGTATAAGGATTTTCTTCCAGATATATTTATTTCCAGATTGCGAAAAGTTCTGACGTGATGGGAAAACATAAAGATCACTAGAGGATTCAGCGCTAAAAATTAGATATAAATCAATCAACAAAAGTTAAATAACATATCACAACCCAACTTTTGCAGGCTTGTGATATCACTACATGTTATTCTATTTTTATTGTTAAAGTTTTAGAACTTTATTTTGCTATCAACTCCTAATTTAAAATTGCACATCAATATTCCGAGATCATTGAGAACTATTCTATAGTACTAACTATATTCTATAGTTAGATGTACAGAGTTGAACTACATCTTATTTTTATTGTTGGAAACCGATAGTGTAATTGTTAAAAAATAAATAAATTACTATGAAGAAGTAAACATACTATTTTTCTTCACTTATTTAAAAATGTAGAGTCATCTTCAGGTAGACTAATTAATTATTGAAAAAAAACATTTTTTTTTTAAAGTGATATCCAACCATCTTTCAACAAAGTATTGTTACTATTATTCCTGCAAAGGCGTCTCTTTAAATGTTCGCTTTTTAAGTTGAAAAACAAAATTCGATACTGAATTTGATTTAAATCGATCTTAAGTTGTAAATCACTGCTATGATTGAAATTCATCAATATCACTTAAGAGTTTTTAAAAATAAACGTTCCCGATGCCTGATGTGCACATCAAATGTGCACAATAGTGGCTGAGCAATAGCCGAAAAAACTGTTTTTCTACATACTTTAGCGCCGAAACTGTTCTAACGATTTTGGTGAAACTTGCCTAAAATTTTCTACTTAAAGCCCCTTAAATTTCATTTATAATCCATCTCCGAAAAAAACCCAGAATGAACTATAGTTATGAAGTCATGAATAAAACAACATTTTATTTGCTCGTAACTAAAAGTATAAATTTTTAAAGATTTTTTTAATGGTTGTAAGCATAGTCATTTGAAAGTTAATTATTCCCTATAAAAAAAAATGGTTGGATCAAAATCGGCCAATATTAAGACTCAGGTACACAGCCGCCATCTGTCATGACGATCTGCAATCTCTTTAGATCGCTTATAGAACGATCTGCAATTTCTAGCTTATAGAAATAGATCGCTGCAGAGCTCGATCTAGACTGACTCACTGCGATAGATCCCCTTCTGTGTGGCATTGTGCAGCAATTAGCAATGCATTTACATTGCCAGCTCGCTGTGGGCTGATATCGCAGATCGCCGCGACATATCGTGCTCTGTGTGCCTGAGCCTTTAGCAGAGATATAGCGTATTAAAGTTTGCACCCAGTTCTTAATAGCATTTTTAAAGTATTCCGAGCATGTTTCCATGGAAACTCGTTCACTGAATGAATCGAAAACTTTACACCTCCCGGAACATGCACATTTAAAAGATAATTGCCAATCTCCATTGCCTACAATATCAAACTTAAAAAAAAAATCTTAATCAGATCAAATACCATATAAGCAAAGACACAGCAAACAATTATTGTATTCGACTTCGAACCCAGAGTGGTAAGAAAAGTCGTATGAGTGGACACACCCAAACTATTTTATTAGATACTTTAAAATTAGTCATTAACAATAATCGATAAACAATTAAAATTTATAATCATGAAAGTGGGTTTCATTTAACAAAATTTAATTCATTGGCTTTCTAACAGAAAATTATACAGATTTCTCTACTTTCGACGGATTTTATTTCGCCTGAATAATCTAGTAAATTATAAGTGACAAAATTATTTGCATAATCATCAATCATGCATACATATGAACTTCCAACCTAAAAGTAGAGTAGTAGTAGGACAACCAATTTGTTAAAAATTGAAGTATACACAACAGTTTAAATACATATTTAAACATACAACCCCCGAACAAGAGCAATTACTACAGAGAGTAACTACGAATTAATTACTGCAGCGAGAGAGTGATTTGCTTCGGTGATGAGTTAAGAGGGGGAAGCCCACTCTCCTGATTACGAGGACATCATCATCATCATCAACACCTTAGCTAAATGAGAGGGAGGGGCATCTTAGGGGTCGTCATGGCGACCGAGGAGGTCCCAATTTTCGAAATGAAAGGAGGTGATGCTCTTCTTTCATGTTTCTGGTTACTTTGCCGTTATACATTTTTTCTTAGCTTGCTGATACCAAAAATGAGGAATCTCGAAAGAAATGATACACAGGCCCATAGGATGCGTCTCATTAATTTATTATACTACTAATTTATGCATATACAATTGAAATTATATCGAATTTTATATTTTTTTTTTCTTCTCCAGTTTTGTATCTTGGTTTAAAATTAACAATTTATCTGTTTTATTATATACTAGTTGAAACACAAAAATATAAGAAATATTGAAAAAAAAATATAAGTAATTAATTTAATTTCCACAAGTTAGATTTTTAGAGTTCTCAAGATTCGTATTTAACTTAAAATTAATATGATATTTTTTTCTGAATAATAATAATAAAATCACTAGTAAATTAGAATTTACAGTTAAAACTATAGGAACAACATCGCACATGTAGACAGAATGTCACAGAAGCACATGTATTCATGTTTACTAATTTATGGAAAAACAAAATAAATTCGATAATATAATAATGTATACGTTGCAGGTAACTATTATTAAAAAGAAAATAAATCCCAGAATATAGGTAAATATTTTCTACGCAATAACTTATATCAGCCAAATAAAAACAAAATATATTATTTTATACTGTTATATATATATATATATATATATATATATATATATATATATATATATATATATATATATATATATATATATATATATATATATATATATAAAACAGTATAAAATAATATTTTAAAATAAGTTGCAAGCTTCAATTTTAGATATAGTTTTTAAACAAGAAAGTATATTAGATTATATTTTTGTATTATTCTTATATTATATTATTCTTGTATTATTCCACTTTTCAGTATTTCAGAGGTAAGCATTTTGAGAAAAAACACCAAAATTTAATTCATTCTTTATTTATATTTTTTATTCAATTTACTAATTTTGGAAAATATATTTTTGTTCATCTAAAATTATAGTATTATTTTACCCTTATGAGTATTTAATAGTTATTCGTAAATTCACGTCTTCATTTTGATAATTTTTCCTTTTACTGTAGTAGTGTTAGATTCTAAGGAATTTAAGAAGTTAGGATAAATTCTATGAGATTCTATTAAATATAAATAATATAATATAGTCTTATATATAATTAACCATCATTATATTGAAACTGCATATCACGAGATTAACGTCCATAACTTATTTTGTCATTTTTGTAAAATCAAATTTTACTGGCATCTTCTAATTTAATTGGGTGTAAACTGCTGGACAAAAGTATGGCATCATCTGTATTTTTATCTCTAAAATCATGCCACAATCCAATACAGTTATACATTTATTTATTCATAGATATGTTAGTTATGATGAACTGTTTACCGATGCAAGCAAGAGGTAATACCTTTTTATTTACTTCCAGACAAAATTAATTTCCTGTTTTTCATTAGGTCATTCATTTATCTTTCAGATTTTTTCAAAAGTGACTTTTATTATTTCAAAATGAATAGCTAAAACACTTTGTGAAAGATATCGAAGGAAACGGTGATTCATCTAGTTACGTTGCATAAAGAGGGAATTATCCAACGCATTATTATCAAAAGCTTTTGCATTAACCAGTCATTATAGGAGTTTTCAGGGGAGTAAAGCGTTACAGGCAACCACACAAGACAACTCATGTCAGTTCGGCCATGCTCGACAACAGGGCGTGACAACCGATTTATTAAATTATATGTTTTGAGAAAAGTTCCATTGAAGAAAGAAATTTAATTGGAGCCGGAGGAGCCAATATTTCTCGAACGGTTACAAGGAAGTTGGTACGAATGCCAGAAGATCGGTAACGGGCCAACTTCTCGCAAGGCACATTGAATTCAAGGAATAAGGTTCGCCCGGGAACACTTTGATTGGATAAATAAAGATCGATTCCGGGTATTAATCACTGATGAGTCAAGATTCACTTTACCTGATAGAAGGTGAGGACAAGAGAGTGTGGAGAAATCCAGGTAAAAGGTATTCACCGTTCAATGTGTCTCCTAGAGTTAATTACCCTGGAGATTCAGTGATGGTTTGGGATGGAATTTGTATTGAGCCCCATACTGAGTTACAGATTGCTGATAGAGACGCTATAAGTGCTATCAGTAATATTGAAGACACCACTAAATAATATATGATACCATTTGCACCGTTTATTGGAGATGGTTTTGTGTTACTCCACGATAATGTGAAGCCTCACAGTGCCCGAGTATCTTGACGAATATGGAATTAGGGTGCTGCGTTTTCCACCATGAAGTCCAGAACTAAACCCAAATGATCATTCCTGAGATATGAAAGGAAGATGTGTGAGAATCGCCAGGTTCTTCCGAGGATTCTCCAAGAACTCAAGATAGCGCGAAGAGAAGAGTGTGACAACATATCCAAAGAGTAATTTTTATTTTTATGTAAATTTTATTTTGACAAGTAAATAGACATTCTTTTTCTTTTTTCATTATTTGTTGTTTTATTATTACTACTCCCTTTTTTTGAGTATGCTGATATTCTTTGTTTTTGATAATCTCAAACTAAACTATTTTATTGAACTTATCCATATGACCTTTTTAATGATAATTCTAAGTGATGTGATACTTTTGACCAGTAATTCAGTATAAACGATAAGAAATATTGAAACCTAACGTACAGAATATCTCTCATGAATTCACATTAGTTGTTTTTCCTGAGTTTATTGGCATTATGTTATATAATAAACTGTAAAACTAGTTTAAAATTTGAAAATTCAAATGCTTTAGCAAATGCAGTAATTGTTTGTATGAAATCTCAGCATTACAATATCTATCAGAATTCTTCCAGTATTTATTTTGATTCTATCATCTCTCTTCTGGAATAATCTTCCTTAAAGTGACTCAGATAATCAGATTTTATTAATATTGAAAGGACATATACCTTGTTTCTTAAGGAACTCCAATATTAGAGGAATGTATCTCAAAAGTTTTTTCACTTTACTTACACCTAAAACTGAGTTGGCCCTAATGCCATCCTTGAATATAAAAACCGGTGTAGATCATCTTAAACCAACATCCCTTGTCTAATATAAAACTCAAGATGACATTCGAAAAGGGCATTTGTCAGTGCGAGAGGGGGCTGCTCCGAGTGGAATTTTGCATGGAAATTAAATCCGCTAGATATCGCTACTGTTCTCTCAATGATAAATTGTGCTTTCTCTATGGTTGGAGAATACCAATGGTTGCTTCCATTAAAACGCAATCCATCTCATCTTTTCCTACCCTATGGGTTGTTCTGGTATCTGCTTTTATATCAAACTTATGGTGATCTTATGATTCTGGATTAATATAAATTTAAGATGGATAAATCTGACAACGATTAAACGGTTTAAATGATTGCAGGGTAAAAAATCTGGTGCGGTGCGCGCATCACACAACTTTCTCTTTCCGTCCTATAATAATGAAGAGTTCACATAAACAATACTTGAAATCAACTCGTTAGCATTCGCTACTTCACATCTTCTCACACATAAGTATAATAAAACAGTTTTTAAACAATTTTAGTACGACAATCCTGTATAATACCTATATATTTTAAGTTTGCCAAGTTGAAAATATATTTTTAAAATTTTGTTTTAGTTTTTATGGAAACATTTTGTTTCCATTAAATAAAATAAAAGTAGAAATTATTAAGTTAATTTCTGATTTTGTATTCTTACATTACATTATTACAGAGCGTATTGTTGACAACGGATTGGCGGATTGGTGTGAGGAGGTTCGGTCGTATCCGTCTCCTTTCGGATGCGCTTGGTTATCCATCTAGGGTCTTGTAGTCCTAGATATTCTGCATTTTCGCTAATTCCGGTCCAATTTCGATCATTTCTTTTTGTATTTTAGAGAGTTTAATCACCTTTTAAATGATTTCATACATGATTTACCATAAAATACTTATTTTTTTAATTACACGCAAATAAAATATTCCTTTCGTCATAACTTTTCCCCCTACTGTTTCTCGTTGATATACTACATAACATGAAAAGTTAAAGGGCGTTAAAGAGAGGAGACATTAGGTAAATTTCATTAAAATCGTCAGAGCCGTTTACGAGAAAATTACAAAAAATTGTAAAATCCATGATATAAATGCCACTTCCGGTTAGTCCGATGCGCTGTATCTTTGCAATGACTGGTCCGATTTTGATAATTCTTTTTTTGGATTTTAGATAATTTAATTACCTTTCATAAAATTTTGTACTTGATTTACTATATGTGCATAGTTTTTAAGTTATGCGCAAATAAAATATTCTTTTCATCATAACTTTTTCCCTGCATTTCCAAGGTGATGTACTATGTATAAAAAGTTAAAGGCGTTTATGAAGAATAATTTAGGCAAGTTTCATTAAAATCGTTAGAGTCGTTTCGAGAAAATGGTAAAAAAGTGTAAAATCAATTATGTACAGTGGCACTTCCGGTTAGTCGATTTTGACGAAAAAGTTTCTGTTGCATGTGCCTGCCTTAAATACATAATTTCAGAATCGTACAACTTTTCGTTTTTGAGCTATGCTGTTCACTTACACACAGACCATTTTGCGAGACTTGGTTATTTGGACTCATTGGTTATTGGAAGTAAAGAGGACATACTTCAGCGTGATAAAAAATAACTCACTAAACGGTCGGTATGAATATTGAAAATAATTAATAGATTATAATTCTGTACATGTCAACAGTTTGATGACATTTTAACATTATATGTTCTATGGAAATAGAATATTCAAATTCATATTAAAATTGAAGTTGCTGGAGAGACTATAGTATATGAATTAGTAATCAAAATTATGTAAATAGGTAAGCATTTAGCTGAAACTATATACACCCGCCATTATGCTGGTTTTGTATAATTAATTAATAATTATATATTAATACAAACTTATATAATAATAGTTTCTATACTAAACCTTTCAATTCTTCGTTTAATGTTGAAAGTATTGCATGACTTTTAATATGAATTGCCTACTTTATTTTCGATAAATATCTATTGAAGTAATACAACAGTCAATGAAAATGTTATTTTTTATTCTAATAATGAAACACACGTTCATTTACTGTAAAACTTCACAATAAAAATATTCTCTGAACATAAAGTGACAGGTGTATCAGAAATTTCATGTCCAATCCTCATGACCTCATATACAAATGAAGAGTATTCTATCAAAAGTCAATATATCCACTTTCACAAAATTGTTTCCAAAAAACGCGAAAATTATTAGGGGGCATCACATGTAGATAGGCTAAAGTTTGATTGAAAAGGCTGATTTTTTATAATTATTTGAGAAAATTCAAGTATTGAAGGAAACTAAATAAACTTTAAATGAAGAATCTGTCAAGAAATATTTTTTTATGAAAAGAGGATATACTCGTATTAACTTTTGATAGAATGTTCATCAAATATGAAATTCATACTTTTCGTATTTTTAATTTATATTCCAATTTTATATTATTTTGTATTATAATATTGTTTAACTAATATTATTTATAGAATATTTATATAGAAGAGGAAAATTCAAAAGGAGGCATATGATAATTGTTAGGGTATACATTTAAGATTCCAAACCAACCTCGAGTCTTTAAAACACCGTTAAAGAACTAACCTGTTCTGCCAGCCAATTCAGGCACCATCAGGGCAGAAAAATTAGATCACACCAACACTCTAAAAAGACACATCAACAAGAGACAGTACCCAACTCCAAGACTTCTAGACAGGAATTGAAAGAAAAGGGAGGACATTTTTTCTGTCCTGATAATGCCTGAATCGGCGAAACGTCGACATGTTAGTTGTATACCGGTATTTCAGAGAGTCGCGGTTTTTTATTTGGAATCTTCCATTATATCATAAGAATATAATTATTTCTTCTTCTATGAATATGCCCCTCCTTCATTAAAATAATTGTAAAAGGTAAATTAGAGTATATTAATGAAGTTATAGATCTGTTAAATTGTAAGGAAGATTTTATTGCTTATAATTTGTATTAGATTATTATTAGTAGTATTAATTATAGTAATCTATATAATAGTATATAATATATAAATCTATATATATATATAGATATATATATATATGTATATAAATCTATATAAATATGTATATAAATCTATATAATAATAATAGTAATTAATTATTAGTAGTATAAATTATAGTAATCTATAATTAGTAGTTTTATCATAATTAATCTAAGTAATGCTATATTTTGTGATGTATTATAAAAATTAATATTAGTTTACCATCTCATCTATTAAAATCATTCTCCTCTAGTATTATGAAATAATTATTATAATATTACTATGATTTTATCATAAGTAATGTATAAATCTCATTATTATTATAATTATGTAAGTATAAATTTGTTATACTATAACTTTATTTGATTGTTCAGTGATGTTACCAATGTTGGAATTTTAGATAAACATTTACCTATATATCGCACCTATCGTTGAATAAAGAAATAACTCAAATTTAGATATTGTTGGAAAATCATATTTAATGTATTCTTCTTTACCCTTCAGAATGCCTTCTAATTAAAACGCACTGAACATAGGTAATACTAATTCGTAGGATAATACGAATGTTCGGTCTGTTTTAATAAGGAGGTATTCAAAAGGGTAGAAAAAAAACCTACTTTAAATATGATTTTCCACCAATTTCAAATTTTGGGTTGTACTTTTATTCTACGATAGATACGATATGTTGACTTTTTGATGCCTTCGGAGAAAATAGTTATTAGTATAAAACTTTCATCGTTCCCACATTAATGCTTGAAAGAATTTAATTATTTTAATCTGTCAAATTTAAGAGATATGAATAATTTAGATAAATTTGTATATTCATCGCATGTTATTGTTTAATTGTTATCTTTTCTTTTAAAATATTTTTAAATATTAATATTTACCTACTAGTTTCTAAGGGCTAAGCTAGTGAACTACTCTCAACATTGAAGTTCCTAAATATCCATAGCTGAATGTTATGGCAATAAGATTTTATGAAGTAACATAATTTAATTGCTTTATATAAAATTTTACTGGCCTAATTACTCACCATAAAGTTCCCTGTTGATAAATAAGGAAAATAATAAACTCTAGAGTTTTGCCACCCTTATCAACCGCAGTCCGCAGGTGGCCCTTCCAACATTCGAGCACTTGAAAACGCATTAAATTTTCATCCACCCTAAAATACAGCCCTTCACTGTAAAATACTGCCATACGGAAAAGTATTAAAATTTGCAGTCTGAGCCCAGGTGTGCGCGCTCCCTCAGTCTTCGCAAATACCGTCACTCAAAGCTTAACCATTGACATTTTTATAATTTATTATTGAGCCAGACAGAAGAGTTTCAGTAATAATGAATGTATACAATTTATTTCATTTTTAACATATAAACAATATCAATAAACTACACTAATTAAACGAAATGCGAAATAGAAAAAAAATTATATGATAGAGTCTAAAAACAGATATACTCTTAGACCCACTATAATAACAGCAATCGTCGCAAGTACAATTCATTTCGGTTTATTATTTTCAATAAATTGTAATCGACCAACTATCATTTTTCTTTTCTTTTTTTTTTTTTACAATTTGAAGTTTTACGTTTCAAGATACGTAGAATCCAAAAATCGAATAAAAAGAAAACTTAGTCCGTCTGTGTTTTTTCCCAGACGACTGGGTTGATTTTATTTTATAATTTGGCACCAGTCACAGATCTCACCAGGATTATCCTCGGAACTCCACATTACTATCAGCTGTTTTGTCACGAAATTGTGGCCGAGTAGAGATTTCGCACGTCTCTTTACGAAGATAGAAGAAAAATATAGTATTAAAAAAAAAAAATCAATTATATAGTTATAATTAAATAAAAATTCATGTTGAAATAATTTAATGCGTTTTTGAATATGAAAGTTTTTCTAACAGCACTTTTAATATGAATGTGTAAAAAAAAAAAAAAAAAAAAAAAAAAAAAAACACTGATAGATTACAAATTGTAGTATGCTAAAAATTCTAAAGAATGCGCGTACGATAATCATTAATTCTACTTGAGTCAGTGTTTTAGTATTAGTGACAAATAGCTAAATACACTTACTAACTAATGGTAATTTTAGCAATTGAGATTAATTATTTAATATATAATGAAAAAGTAGGTTAATCATGAAACTTTTAAAATGTTAATAAAACATAATTTGTATGATTTGAGGTTACTTGGCAAGAATCTCGCTAAATAAAAGCTGAACAACTTAGTAAGTTACCCTTCGTGCTAAGAAATCTCAAGTGGGTTCCAAGCAGAAGTTGCTTCAAGTCTTCCTTAATCTGCTTTTATTAATTTAGTTTTTAAAGTTCTCCACTTAAATTAGCTCTAATTCCCATCGTGATTTCGATGATGTTACTAAGGTTTCGAAGCCTATAGTTGTTCAGGATTCGGTAAAGAAATTTTTAATTAATAAAAAAGAAAAAAAATGTACCACAACAATTAATAAAGAATTAAGTTCATTACTCGATAGGAAGTACCGTTTGACAGTCATGCGGTAGATATGTTGGAAAAATATTGATATATCAAAATAACGATATTTTTCAAGAAATATATCGATATTTTTGTTCGATTTTCATAATTCGATATATCTTAATATTGATATTAAAATTTGGGTATCGAAAACCGATGTTTCGATATAGGTCTATAGATTTGATAGGTTTCAGTCATTATTAATTCAATTATGATTTTCATCCTTACTTTTTTAATGTTGAGCAATTTAATTCATTTTTCTCTAGCTCTAGAATACAAGTCTTTTTAATAATAAATTCTAATATGTACTTCTAGTATTGATTATCTATCCTTCTTTTTTAATCATTTTTATGTTAAAGGAATTTAATTATTTTTTTCCAAGTTCCTAGTAATAAGTTATTTTTTTATTAACACATGCTAATAAATCGGTGATTTATCTTTTTTTTGTGATTAGCAATATTTTGTCGGTCATAACGTGACACTGTCAAATTCCAACTTTTCAGCAGAGACAAAAATAGTAACTAATAAGCTGGTAAGTAATATATTGTCGAGTAGAAAAAAATAACAATTAATTCTGACTTACTAATTTATATTACCCTTAATTAAATTTAAATCCTCTTTCCCTTCTTCACCTTTCAAAGACTAAAAATATTGAGGCCCCAAATATTGATATTTTTTATTGATATACAGAGCTACTAATTCGGCTTATATGAAAACTATCGATACTATGTGTTTGATATTAACACCATTATTATGCGGCTGAATGATCTTGCTCGGAGCTCAAACTCCAATCCATTGAAGCAACAGACACCCATTTCTCTTAAATTTAAGCGATCTTGTACGATTAATGATTTTATTTTCCACAATGTATTTTCGTTATGTTCAAAGACAATTGGCATTACACAATACTACATATCGATTTGAAGATTTTATCCTAGATCACCAACGCAAGTACCTTCTTGCTTCTTTTATATAACTCATTTTCCTTTCCTATCGACCTTATTGTATCTCCTGACTCATTCATTTTAAATCCGAAATTTGCTCCCCAAATATACTCTTCCACATTTCTAATCGTTTCACCCCTTCCCATTAAACTCCTGTATTTGAGAAATCCTCTATTAACTGTGCTAAATCTTTTTGGAATTCTATTCCACCCTTGGTCCGCAATAGTACCACTCTTTGTTTTAATGTAAAAATAATTTAACTTTAATTTTCATTTTATCTATTTATTTATTTCTATTTGAATATTTATATGAAGAAATACATGGTTCGCTCTCATCAGAATTGTCAAATTCGTATCTTTTGACTTTGAGGTTGTTTTTAAATGCCTTTAATTATTATGGAGTTGATTCCATTTTTGAGTATATCATTGGTGAGTAAAGCTATCATTAGTAAATAGTGAATGGCCAAAATATTTACATTTAAATTGAATTGTTATTAAAACTGTTAGTAAGTCATCAAAAACTTAGGTCACCAGATTAGTGACAAATATAGGATTGAGATTTAAGTTGAATAGAAATTTAAAATTTTATTAGTAATAACTATTTCAAACAAATGTTTTGTTCATATAACCCTAATACCCATTGCTATTGAGTGTGGCGGCTCGTTTTCAATAAAATAAAAAATATCTGATGTGGACAACACATGACTTCCTTGTAAGCCTATTAAACTATAAATCGCTGGCTAAAAAAGTAATCCTGAATTTGGTCGCTAGTTAACGAAGATTGCAGAATCTCAAAAACGATACTCGGCGTCGCGACATCCATCTATTGACACACACACGCACGAACGCGCGCGCGCACACACACACAAACACACACACACACACTCTTGTTTCTGAAGGTCTCACGATAGCTAAAATTTCCAAGAGATTTCTTCGTGTTCCGTGACAACATTTAAACTGTCAATATCACTAGATAAAGCATTGGAAATCGACAGTTTCGACATTTTAAGCGAAAAACACACAACAACTTATATCTTATTCTTCTGCCGCAGATTTGTTCATCTCACAAATGGGGTGGAAAACCAGTATTTTACAATCAATTTTAACACTTAAAACAAGTAATAAAATGATTTAATTAGAGTGGAAAAAAATTGCGTTTATAGCCTTTATCACCGAACCATATGATCTCTGTAATAAATTTCAATATACCTTTTGATGTCAGTTTCTTATGACCTTCAAGTAATGTACCTCTTTCGGATCGTCAATTTCAGCCAAAATCTATTAAATTACATACATTGAAATAAGAGTCTAATTTACCAAATTTGAGATGTTTTACATTATATTTTAATATACTTTTTGATGAAAGTCTGATATGACCTTCAAGTAAACTGTAACTTCCGGTTTGCCAATGTTTACCAAAACTCATGTTGTTTATATTGAGTCTTAAATACCAAATTTGAGACGTTTTGTATAATATTTTAATATAATTTTTGATGAAAATCATTAATGACCTTCAAGTAAAATACCACTTCCGGTAATCATGCAGTGACCAAAAAGTGAGGTTCACAACTATATTATATAATAATCCTAAATACGAAATTTTAACTTTCTACGGCTAACCGTTATTGAGTTATGCGAGATACATACGAACGTACGTATAGGCGTCACGACGAAACTAGTCAAAATGGATTCAGGGATGGTCAAAATGGATATTTCCGTTGAAAACTGAAAACCGAAAATGCTCCATCTTCAGGTCATTTTATTAATTGGTTTAAAAAATCAAGATTTCATCATATTGAGATATGTATTTTGTTTAAATCGTGAGTACCTGGTAAGAAATATGCTATCGAATAGAAAAAAAAATAACAATTGATTGATGTGCAATAATAAAATAACCTCAATACAAAATGTTTTGTACTTACGTGGTTTCACATTGAGACCGACGATATATTGGGTTGTTCTAAAAGTTCGTAGAGAATTTTAAAATAAGGTTTTATTTTTATTCATTCAACTCATAATGAATCACAAAGATTATGTTTGTATATATATATATATATATATATATATATATATATCTTTAATCCTCAATGTATTAACTATATTTGCATTCCTCATTTATCTTTATCAAGGCTCAGTACGTCCAGTTAGTGCAAACCAAGGATGAGTGACAATAAAGTCTATTTCCGCCATATAATGCTTTTCTTTTTTTTAAAAAAGAAAAAAAATTGGGCCCAAACTGCAAATAATAATCGCGCTACGTATGGTGACGATTCAGTTACTGACAGCACTATTCAGAAGTGGTTTTCGCGGTTTAGAACTGGAGATTTCGATCTGGAAGGTCGAAGGCCGGAGTTTAACGATGGATATCGAGGATACCACGGCTGGCCTTGATGTTACAAACAATCCACATATTATTGTCCGTGCGATAGTTGCAGAATTAAAGTATTGCGGTAATTGAAGAAAAACGGCCAAAATTGACAAACAGGAAAGGTTTAATATTCCAGCGTGGCAATGCTAGGCGTCAAGTCTCTAAGGACTCGGCTGGAGATTTTACCTCACCCACCTCATTCACCAGACATAGCTCATTAAGATTACCACTATTTCCGTTTTCTCCAAAATTTTATGCAAGTAAAATACCACACTACAGAAGAAGGCGTAAAAAAGGACCTTATATTGTCTTAGGACATAATGACAGCGATTTTTGGAAACGAGGGATTATAGACCTTTAGAGCCGTTGAAAAAAAGTAATCGCTACCGGACGGTAATTATATTTAATTTATATAAATAAATATTAAACTTTTAACGGATTTTAATTTTTGTCAAAACATCGCTACTATGAACATTCCGAACAACCCAATATTATCAGATATCAAATGACAATTACGAGACCAATAATCATTCCTTAATGAAATTTGATCTAAGTTATCGCCTCACCGTATGCAAGGGCAACTTTAATCCTCGAGGACACTTAAGCCTCCCAGTTATTAAGTACCCAACACGGGACTATTATCGTAGGGAACGACATTACACCGGCCCTTTATTGGACCACAAATCTTCCCCAGCGAGGACTTTACTTTAATAATTTCTCCCAAAAAGAGCCGTTGAATAATTCAGTAGGCAGCAGGCATCTCCTGACTTAGTCATTGATGAAACAGCTAATTGTATTTGGCAGCCGCTCAAATGTTTAATTTTTTCCCTCCTCCTTCATTTTATTCCTAAACGGTTACTTTAAGGCGGGAGGCAATTTTTTCTCGTTTAAAACTCAATTTCGAGCAGAGTCCGGCCATCAACAGGTATTCTATTAACACTTCTACTTCTCGAGAGATTGATTGGCCAAAAAGAGCCACAAATTACAGAGCTACGTGTCGCATGAAAATAATCACACTGATTGGTTCAGCTTTGGCCGGCTCTAAAATTGGTAAAAAGTATATTATTAATTAATTAATAGATTATTTTAAGGAGACCCTTGGGCACAAGTGGGAGGAGAAAATGCATTTTTTCATGTACTTTTTAATAGGGAACTAAATGAGATAAAGACTTACTGTTTGTTTCGTCCCATACTTCATATATTGAGGAGTATTTTAAAAGTTTTCCAAAACCAAATAGTCAACGGGAAAGTTTTTACGGTCTCGACAAGGAAAAATTTATTTTTAACTTTTCTCTGGTCCTAGGGCTCCTTTAGAACCACAAAACCCTTAAAATAATGAAATAGATGTTGTAAACAGATAGAAAACATTTAAAATCATTTGGCATTCTTGTTTTCGAAACAAAGCTATACTCGTATAAGTAATTATAACATGACTTTTGGGAATTAACGTTTGTCATATGAAGTGTTTATCTATTATTTGGTCAATTGCTTAACGAATAACCGATTCTTGAAGCTTCGACAGTAGAGAAAAGCAGTTAAACTGTCTTAATAACTTTCTAAAACGAAGATTTACAGTTATAGTGTTTATAGTTTTATCCAAGAGCAATATAAGTATATAGTGAGATAGAGAGAGAGATTTCGTATTTGAATTTAAAAAGAAAATAATAATATATAAACTTAAAAAATATTTTTCCTATAAAATTAATAATGAAAACACTTTTTCTTCAATTTCTTTAATGATGCAAAGGTAAATTTCGATATGCATAATCAGACTACTATCATGCCTAATTAAGAAAAAAACACGTCCATATTTAATCTCAATAATTAATAATTAAATTTTATTTCATAGAAAATATAACAATAAATTTACCTATTACGTGTCATGTTAACGTAAACAGACACTGATTACGATATTAAAATTCTACAGAAAATAGTTTTCATGAAATCTTATGTTTGCGAAATTTGTTAAATTATCTTTCTAAAGAAATTTCTATCTTTAAACGACATATAAAAATGAAAGATTAATATTCGGAGGAAAAAAAAAGCCCGATTTTACAATCCTTTGATTTACGTCGTTTAAATGCATGAAATAAGCAGGGCCGTAGAATCAATTGGCATACATACTAGGGTGGGCCAAAAAACAACATTATCAAATTCAAATTTTCTTTTATTTTCTTTGTAAATTAGTGAGATTAAAAAAAGGAAAAAAAAATAAATCAAACAGATTCATAACTTCCGATCGCGCCTGAGATTTAATGTTGTAGAAATTTGCAAAAAAACTTATTTTTACTAAGATAATTGTCTATATTATTTAACTAAAATCAACAATGTAAATGTAATACCTCTAGTCGATATTTATTCGAATAAATAATTAGAAAAAACAATGGTTTAATTCGGTAAAAGCCTTCCGTCAGCAATAAATAAGTAATAAATCCCTAAGCCAAATCTCGCATATGCGCTTTCTGGACCATTTAATCCAAGCAACGAAGGAATCTTAGAAAAAAAATCATAGAGTTCTGAATTTTGATGCTTTTATTCATTAGGAGTGTCCTATACACCATGTTGAATGTCTCCGTCGCACATAGGAGGATTTGAGTCTTAAAACCGAACTAAAGTTCGAATTAGAAAGTTTGTGAAAAACTTCATTAAACGCACCATTCTTTAAGCTTGATTACTGGTTCATCTTGCCACTTCATGTAATGTCAGTCCAAACTCAGAAGTTGTCAGAATTTCATGGCTCATATTTAACAGTGGTTTCATCCGTGGTTGTTATTTCCCATACTGAATAGCGTATTTAATCACATATTTTATTTTAAAATTATCATTTTATTGATTTACTGTTTAAACTGCTCGCATGACTAACTTAGTCAATGACATAGACTTCCAGTAGTTGTTTTTATTTAGTAAAAATATTAGAAATTTTATTACAAAACTGAGAGAAGCATAAGTTGAGAAAAATTGTTCTGAAAATAAGGAAATTTTTCTCCGAAACGTCAACATGAATGAAACAAAGCGAATATTATAATGAAATTTAAGAATTACTCTTTATTTAATGTAGTAATGAGAACTTTATAGAAAATTGAAAGCCATAAGGTAATATGTAAAATTTAAATAAAATTCCTAATAAGGAATAAAACGGGAAAATCTTTATAAAAATAAAAAGGATGATTAATACTTCTAATTATGAATTGAATAATTAAATACATAGTAACCACCACATTATATTATTAGCAAGTAATAAATCTTTTCTTTAATACCTAAAATGATAATTACATCTATGATTATTATTATTGGCGCTACTACCCCTGTATGAGCCTCATCACAGATTGCATGCCAGGCTGTTCTATCAGCCGCAACAGCTTTCCATCCCCTCACTCCAAGTTGTCGCAGGTCCGCTTCAACATCGTCTAACCATCTCATTCTAGGACGTCCACGTCTTCGGGTACCGCCTGGCTTTCCAAAAAGCAGCTTCCTTGGTAGACGATTTTCTTCCATACGCTCGACATGCTCGAGCCACCTTAGTCTGCCCTTTTTACAACACTTACTGTGTCCGGCTGATCATATAATGCTCTCAAATCTTCATTCTTTCTAATTTTCCACTGTCCCTCAGAGGGGATTGGACCATATATTTTTCTGAGCATTTTTCTTTCCCATGCAAGTAGTCTTTTCTCCATCTCCTTTGTCAGAACCCAAGTCTCACTGCTATAGGTGACTGTTGGGCGAATAATTGTCTTGTAGATGATAACCTTGGCTCTCCTAGGAAGATCTTTGTAATTTACAACTTTACGAATTGCAAAAAAGCAACGATTTCCTGATGCAATTCCGGCCTCCATCTCTTTATATATTTCATTGTTTTCAGTGACCAGCGCTCCAAGATATTTGAAAGCCCTACAATCTGGGAAGTTATGACCATTGATACTAATCGTATGCGGTTGTTTCGGTGTAGGGTTATAGCTGCTCTTCATGTATTCCGTTTTCTTCTCGTTGATCTGGAGACCTCTTCTGTTTGCTTCTCGCTCCATCTCTTCTAACGCTCCGACGAGAGCCTGCAGTGTTCTGGCTACCAGGTGGACATCATCGGCATAGGCCAATACCTATGTGTATCTGTCATAGATGGTGCCTCCAGGATTGGTTCTTATTCCTCGTACTGCTCCCTCTATAGAAAAATTAAAGAGAATTGCCGACAGAGGATCTCCTTGCCTAAGTCCATTGTTGACTGGAAACTCCTGTCCCAATGTGCCCTGTGATTTGATCCTGCATTTAGAATTTAGAATTACTTCAATATTGTTTGATTTATTTTTTTCATATTTCACTAAAATACAAAGTTGAAGCATTTAAAATTTCTGTAAAATTAAAAAAAAATGTCTTTCAAAAATTATTTCAGATGAGTACCTCATTACGAGAATAAAAATGAAGCTATAATATTTTGCAGTTCATTAATACAAAGGAAATACAAAAGTTAAATATAAACTCTGAATAACATAAAATTAATATTTTAATAACTAAAATAATTATATTATTATTTCTTGGTATATAAACATAAACTAACCTAGATTTTAGTTCAAATTTTAAATAAAAGATTTAACATATTGCATTTTTATAACAAACTTCAATATCTATATAATATATCATCCCTTACCACCAAGTAAGCTGAGGAGTTAGAAGACACCCGCTTATGTCCTGGCTGTTCCCCCATAGTGCGCATCCTATGCACCTCTGAAATATAAATAAAACATTTTTAAAATGTTCAAATTCTAATTGCATTTTATGTATAATTCACATACAAAAATATCATACATTATTGTAATATTTTGGATTTTAAAAATGGTACTAAGTGAAATGAGATAGCTAACACATTAACTCAACAAGTTGGAAATTTAAATATTTATTTTTTATAAGATATTCATTTATTTGGTTTATTTGCCTTTGGAGAGAGCTCCCATACAAATAGATTTGTAATCAACCCAATATATTAACTAATGATTAATACTCAAATATACAATTAATAAATTAAATTTAAATGTTACATGAAATATTCCATAAAATTGAAAAATAAATCAATATAATTTACTCAAATCCATTATCCAAAATCTAACACAAATTCTATTCTAACCACCCAAATTTATTTTTAGACCTACATTTTTTTTACGCTGATAATTCATTCCTCTTCCTTTCGGTTGATTTAGCATCAGTGCTTTGAAAAGAAATATAGATTTTTATACTAAAACAATGATTTGTATATAAGAAGAAGAAATTTATTTTAGAACAACGGGAAAGGTAAAAATAATTAATGAAGATCACTGAAATGGTCATTAAGGAGAAAATTAGACTGAAGCGTCGGCGGTAGGATTATGAACACAACTTATGAACTATCATTGAGGGTTTATGTGCTTGAAAAGTATTGCTATTAAGCATTTCTCTCTAGTAATCTCTAGATATTAATTACCTACCGAATATATTTTGCTTTCATAAAATAAATTATTATTAATACAAATATGCTCAACACTATAATACTAGGATCTCTTCTTGACTGATCCAATTTATACAAAATATTAATGCTATACAAGAACCTTCCATCCGACCTTTATCAGTCCAAAATTGGTTTAATTTGAGCATTTATATTTTTAATATAAAATATATGTTTAATATTGAATGCTTGAATAAAAAATAAATAAATAACGTTTTGAAAAAGAGCACGGAAGTGTTCTGAAGATAATTTCCTCAGCATATGAGTTCTTTATTCATAAAACGTAAAGCTGACTTGAGCTGAACGAATAAAACAGCTTAAACCACTAAAGCTTGGAGGGAAGGCAAGGATAATTCGTCCTTTAAAAAAAAAGTTCTTGCGGCATTCTATAAAGTAATCCTGCGTAAGAGGAGATGAAAGAGGCGAAGCTAACTCGATAAAGGAGGGCAGATAGCGATTCAAATGGAGCACCCTCCAGGTCTGCATCGGAGCCTTATCGGGTTTTCCGGTCGGTCGGTCGCTCCTCAGAGGATCACCATCAGCAGGAGAACGTTGAAGAGGAGTTGGTCCAGAGGCCTCTCCGCATCGACATATTCGAATCGGTGTGGTAATTATACATTCAGAAGTTCCTTATTATAGTAAATCCATAATTACTTTTCGGTACAACCTACTTTCTACATAATCGAAGAAGAAATCAATATGTTGTATTACTGTCAAATAACGGGAGTGGTGGCATACGCATTTCTACTGCTTCCGAAACCCGTATTGCCAAGAGGCAAGGAAAGTTGAAAATAAATAAATACTTTAACATAATTTAAATTTATTAAATAAATGTTACTCTCAATTCGTAAATCAAATAATCATATGTTTATAGTTAAAATGTGCATAAAAGTTTAGAGAGAAAATTTTGAAATCGCCCAAACCACCTATATTTATGGTGGGAATATTGTGCCCAACGCTGCTGGCAAGTTGGTTGGGGAGTGCCCCAGCCACAAAACTTAGAAATTCCATTAGGGCAATTGTAGCAAATGCTTCGTTGCAAAACTCGCTTACGGGAACAAACAATTAATAATCTTTTGAAGTAATGATGAAATAATTTTATATTTGTTTATAGCTTATGTTTAGTCTTCGGAATTACAGGTTATTCAATTAATAAGGAATCATTTCGAATGCTAAATATATCACTTTTAATTATTGTTGCATATTATTGCCCATTTCTCAACGAAGGTGATGGTGTTTTTTTGGTTAGCAAATGGCGTAATGAAACGTCTGGTTGGTTGGCCATCGCTTGCTAGCAGTGAATTTCATATAAATTATCTTACACTTTTTTTTTACGCACAGGACTAACATTTTATCTTATGATTTTCTTTGTTACATTTATATTTCTCTATTTTATTAATTGTTGCACAAATTCTTTCAATTCATAATAGCCCCACAATCACCAGCAGTTAAACAAATTAAAAATGAAATTATTTGATGAAATGATATCCAAAATCGGATAGTGTATTTTATATGTGAAATATGAAACGTATTTTTGCTATTCAAAAAAATATCTATTCCGATCCTAAATTGTAAGATTGGTATATTTTACTTGATGTCATATTTATATTTACATAAATTATATTTAGTACAAATCACATGTTACCAACATTTAAGTTAAGATTAACATGTCTTAGTACCATTCCGATATCGATACCATTTGTATTCTCCAGTATTAGAGTACTCTCTCCAGCATCAAAATAATCCAAGACTATTAAATTTTTTTAGTTGACTTCTGAGATCCGTATTCAAATAGGTCATGTAATATACAATAACCGACGGGATACAAGTGAAACGGGATGATTTATAAATTGAATTAATTGACATACAATTTTAGCAAACAATTAAAAAAAAAAAACACCATTTTCTAAACACTGCGTTAGCCAAATATCCTTCCTTAAAATTTATGTAATTCCCAAATTCGGTCATATCGCCTTTTTTATATACTGGAAGAATAATAGTCTTATTCTACTCCTCTGGCATACTTTCTTCTATCCAGATAAAGAGAATGAGTTCATATAAGGCCTTTTGCATTTCTTCACCACTATCTTTAAGCAGTTCTGCTTATATTCCATCCAGGCCTGGAGCTTTACTGTTTTTCAGATACTGAAGAGTTTCCTAGAACTCCTCTTGATCAGGTGGTGGCACATCCTCGTCATTGACGGTCCTTTCAACTTCCCTATCTCTTCTGGATTCTCTGGTCAGTAGGCTACGAAAGTTATCAGTGCATCTCTTCAGAATATTCTTTCGTGTGAGCTGAACACCATCTGATGATCTGCAGGAAGTAGTTCTTGGGGAAAGTCCTTTCTGTCATTATTTATTCTTTGGAAGAATAATCTTATGCCATTAGAACATCGAAGTTGAAGAACTCAAGATTCTTCCTTTGCAAGTTCCGTTTCTTCCGTCGATGAATCTTCTTCTCCCTTCTCCTCCTCTCTCGATTTAATTCGGCTGACAGCCTATGTACCTGCGCAGGCTGGCCATTGTTCATCGATACTTGTACCTTCCTTCTTTTATTACCGAGGTATCTCGCTCCTACCAAGTGCTTACAAGATCCTGTCGGAAACACTTTTTAAGCTTAATAGCCCACATGCTGAGAGATTATTGAGTAAATATCAGGCTGGCTTCAGAAAGGGTCGCTCCACTATAGACCAAATATTTTCCTTGAGAATGGTATTGGAGAAGAGCCTCTAATATCAAATGGTCACGCATTATCTCTTCGTCGACCTAAAGGCAGCTTAAGACAGTGTCGACAGAGAGTTATTATACCATGCCCTAGAAGTGCTTGATATACCAGGGAAGCTGATCCGGCTGGATAAAATGACAATGAGAAGCACGAAATGCCTTGTGCGAATAGGTCTAAACCTTTCTGAGGAGTTCGAGACGGATGCTGGCGTGAGACAGGGAGATGCACTGGCTTGCCTGTTATTTAATCTAGCGGAAGAAATGGTCATCAGGGTATCACAGATCGAGGTTGGTGAGACCATCTTCAATCGACTGGTTCAATTGCTAGGATATGCCGATGAAATCAACATTATTGCTAGAACAGAGCGTTCCCTACGAGAAGCCTTCATGAATTTTGAGAGGGCAGCCAGAAAATTCGGTCTAGTAGTAAACGAGGAAAAACTAAATACTTGTAGGCCGTTGGTGGAGAAAAGTTGGCTGAGCACTTTGAGGCTGAAGAATACAGGTTCCAGCGAGTGGAGAGTTATGTCTACCAGAGAGCTGAAGTTAATTCAAGAAATGATCTCAGTCAAGAGATAAGTCGAAGAAACTTCTCAGAAAATCGGTGTTACTTCGGCCTCTCTCGGTCCATGAGAAGCAGGATTATCATACCAAACTACGGCTTTACAAGACCCTCATCTGTTCTTTTTTCACGAATGGAGCAGAAACTTGGCCCACAATGAAGGAAGGTGAGAACTGCCACCGTATATTTGAAAGAAGAATATTGAGGATGATTTACGGCCCTATCCGAGAGGAGGACGCTTGACGA
The DNA here is from genome assembly GCA_948150685.1 of Rhaphigaster nebulosa. Classification (NCBI taxonomy): domain Eukaryota; kingdom Metazoa; phylum Arthropoda; class Insecta; order Hemiptera; family Pentatomidae; genus Rhaphigaster; species Rhaphigaster nebulosa. The sequence goes on from OX411306.1 coordinate 202,339,530, forward strand.
AGACGCACCAACAAGGAGCTCCAAGAGCGGTACCAAAGTATGGACGTGGTAAAGTTTGTCGAGCTTGGGAGACTTCTTTGTGCCGGTCGGGTAGTAAGGATGAACGACACTGAGGTCTCCAAGAAACTCATGACAGAGGTTCTACATCGGACACGCAGAATGAGAAGGCCAAAAACACGATGGCTAGTTGCAGCGGATGCTTCTCAAAATACAGAACAGGACAGCTGCAACACAAGATAGAGCATACTGGCAGAGACTGCAGTATGAAACCTAGATTCAGTAATGGATTGTTGCGCTGAGAAGAAGAAGAAAATTTATGTATTCTTATACTCGTGCCTGGTTTGTAAGTTTCACATAACACCTCGCAGTATATTAACGGTTATTGCTTCAATCTCACTCCCGAAAGCGTTTCTTGAAGGCTTGGGTAGCTCTGTATGGATTAGTCTCAAACACTCTTGTTTTTTGTTTTTTTCCCCTCGAAAAAAACCTGCAAGCCATTCAATCAATCAATCGAGAGAGCATGGTAGTTTCTCGGGAAAGATACTCAACTTATGAATATATAATATATATAAATATATATATATATATATATATATATATATATATATATATATATAATATATATATATTTTCTTTTAGCACAAACCCCTGAAGATCTTTGTCCGGGCGATGTGGCCTTCTTAAAAACATTATATCACTTGCAGGAGCCCAGACAGTCTGAAGGAGGTCACTCAGCTTCATATTCCTGCAAACCATGGTTTGCATGCTGCAGCGGCATACTATAAACAATCCCTTTGGGACTAATACGGCAAAGTTCTTCCCACCGATTCACTCAGGCTCAAGGATAGTGACAAAGCGGTCTAGATCCACGGATTACAGCTGTTCGGGGCCAATCGGCCGTTGAGGGCCTATATTCCTCTCCTCAAAGCAGCCCGTCCATGGACCGACTTCGGGCGGCTATTTGACGTCCTGGAAAACAAAACTCGATTCGCAATTTTAGGTGTACGGAATAGGGTCATTGATCCTACGTCGGCCTGTGTGAGTTGCCTCCAGGAGGCTGACGGGTCTAATTGGGGGGACTGTTTGCCGGGAGAATCTCAAGCTGCGTGGCTTCCCCGGTTGGCAGTCACCCATCCAAGGTACTAACCACGCTCGCCGTTGCTTAACTTTGATTACCTATTTCAAGCATACATGTTTGATTATCAGTCACATATGTACTAAGTTTAACATTTAGGAACGTAAATTTTGTTTGTACAAGTCATAACAAGATTCCTCCAGTACTTTTATTTTTTATCTACTGTATATTCGAACTACTATTCCTGAACTCTCCCTTCTTATGTTCCAACTGATACTCTCTTACAGTCACCAACATACTTTCAAGGATGTGAATTGAATAATTCTTAATAATTATTAGATATAGCAAAAACGTTTAGCGATGCCGATTGTTTGGTTCTGACTAGTGAAGCAAGCAGACCGCTTTCTTTGCCGGACCTTAGGTAAGTAAGATTACATGAAATGTTTAGCTCCGATGAGCTGGCACTAAAGGTGTTACCTGATCCTTCAATTTCCTATGTGCTACAAAAGTGCAAATTCCAAGTATAATTGTTGGTCATGCTATGTCAAATCGGCTTTCATATACAATTACTTTTAAAAGATCATTTTTTCTGGGTTTTTTTTTAGGAATAACACTTGGATTAAAATCAAAATAATCGAAAACTAAAATTAATATTGTATCCAAAACAAAACCACATAATTAAAGCTCAAAACAATCCCATTAATTTTAATAATATTATGATAAAATATTTGACAATTATGTCGATGTCTTAATCTTAAAAATTAATGTTTCAATCCAGAATAAATATTATAATTTAAATAAAAATTGTCTTTCTTTATTTTCATTCCTCTAGAGTTATTTAGTTTAAGAAAAAAATTATTTGTCTTATGTTCATAAATTTCATAAAGCATTATGATTTCTACGTCAAAAACAAATATTGATTATAACATTTTTATTCATTGATTCAAAAGCTGAAACGTTTACAATAACCAGAACAGCTGTGTTGTATTCTGCAATATTTTCTCGATGGTATTTGTTGTTAATAGTTCCTCGAAGATGGTACCTTTAGCGAATAGAATACTCCAAGGAGTGGTTCATTCACCAACTTTATTAAACATCTACAGCGCTGAAATGAAAGGCATTTGTGCTGGCACATGCCGATAATAATGCTATATACGGCCATATAGTCTACAAAAGTATGATGAAAGTCGAAGAGACTTGTAATATAATACGAAATGAACTAGAATTATTAAATATACGAGTAAACCTTACCAAAATTGGTTATATCATCTTTTCTTTCCTTACAATAAATACCAAAAAAAATCGAGTTGGCGATTCATACAACAAAATATCAAGAAATAGGGTCCATCTGCGTATAAAACTTGATAAGATTTATCTAACATAGGTTTCATCTAACATTTAGTGCTCATTACACTTCTAAATAGTCAAAGGTTAAAGAAAAATTTACAAGTTAAGCTATCTGCTAACGACACCCAACATCTCAGTCTCAGATTAAAACTGCCTATCTATAAAAGTATTCTTAGTGTATACAATTATTCTCTCCTCTCCGATCCTCCATAGCTATTTCAAATATCAGATAGTATATGTAAGATAGTACAAGGATTCTGAATGGCATTTTGCTAAAAATAGGTCTTATTAAAAAGAAGAGGAAGAAAAACTTTATGGACTATCGAATTTACCCAAGGTAAATGAATTAATTTACAGAAGATGAAATTTAGTGATTCGTTAAAATATCTAACAAGCCCTCACTTTATCAGCCTACAGTGCTTCTCATTTTCAGTATCAACGCAATCTTCTAGATAGTGTATATAGTACGACTCCTCAACTAGGAGGGGGAATCGGGTCACACTCGAAGAGAGTGACAAGTTCAAATAGGATTCAGTTTTCGATCTTCAAGCCGTACTACCCACACTAAACGTCAAAGTTTCACAATTCTATTACAAGACTAAGTTAGAGACATACGATTTAGCTATCTGTGACATAAATGCTAAGATAAGTGCATAAAATATTTGGCACGATGGTAAATTCCAAAAGAATCGAAGTGTTGTTTTTGATGGTAATGCATTAATATGTCTAATAATATGTAATATGTCTAAGTCAATTATTGCGGTAATCAATGGTACAATATGACTTGCATTTTCCTTGTTATTTTTTAAATTATTATCATAAAAGGTTAATTCAAATTTTTATTTTATTTTTGTTTAAATTAACTAATCATTTTTACTTCGTCCACTTTTCCAATTAAGAATGAAAATTAGATTTTTTTTCAGTGCGTAATGAGATAAATTTTGGATTAAAATGTAATGTGAATTTCCTTAAAAAATAAAGAAAAAAGCTCTTGGCCGGAATTTCAACAATTTTTACAGTTATCAATACCAATAGATGTACCTAAATCCGTTATCCGTCTCATACTGACTTATGCAAGCGAAGCAATGGTATTCACTAAGAAATTGGAGAATACTCTGTGAAATGGGATTAATAAAGATCCTCTGGCAGGATTAAGGCTCTGTTACACAACTGATGCACGTTTACGGTCAATCGCATCTCGAAGTTGTAATGAAGAAAGACAGATGCAAACGCTGGGTCTTGTAGGGCGGATGGAAGAGGATAGACATCCCGAACCAATGATATATTGAAATCCTGCTGGAAAACAGAATCGCGATGGATGAGCGGCAGCTGGGAGTGCGAGGACCGCATTTGTTATTGGCTGATCGTAGCCCTTGCGAGGTTCTTGAGCCGTTTATAGATAAATAAATCAGTACAAACCTAGGTATATTAGATCTAATCGATATATAAGATTACTAAACAGAAAGAGTAATATAGTGCCGAGTGAAGGGTTGACACAAAGGACGACAGGGCCTGGAAGCTATTGAGAACTTGTTTCCCAGGACAAAGGCACAGCCTCAATTAGAGAACACTTAGCTCTTGCAGCAATCTTCTCCACTCCTGCCATGCTCTACGTCACATCGCACTTCTTTATGTATTATAATGGTGGCTGAGTCTGCATCTTACATATTTCAATGTGGCTTTGCTAGACTATAATGTAATACACTTTTCGATAAATAGTATTTAAACTTTTAATTACATCTATATAATGATTCTCAAGATACTTTCAAGATCAGAATGCCTCGCCAAGATAAGTATATATTTAGTTGCCATCCGCATGATGATATAGAAGGATTAATCTAATTAGGGATTGATAAATTATTTGCCACTTCTATAAATTTGTTTTATTGAAAACTAGTTTCGAATGTTATACATTCATCCTCAGTTCTAAAAACACACAAAAAATTAAAAAAATAAGCAATTCTTATTCCATTGCTTATTTTTTAATTTTTTGTGTGTTTTTAGAACTGAGGATGAATGTATAACATTCGAAACTAGTTTTCAATAAAACAAATTTATAGAAGTGGCAAATAATTTATCAATCCCTAAGTATATAATTAGCTTTATATTTTATTATAAACTATTATTATTATTATAAACTGGATTAAAAAAATTGGCAGTTTTATCCCTTCGAAGAAGACAATAAAGAAGACATAAAGACAACAAAAAAATTACAATAATAGCATAAAAAAAAGAAAATGAGAATACTCTGTGAAATGGGAGTAATAAAGATCCTCTGACAGGATTAAGGTCCTGTTTTCCTCAGCTTTAGGAGTAGGAAAAATTCACAACTGATGCACGTTTATGGTCAATCGCACCTGGATTATGTGTTCGTAATGTATTATAGTAACATGTTAATAATATTATTAATATTAAAGTAATATTTGGGGACTAAAGACTATTTAAATTTACTCACGAAACTGTTATAACTAATCAAAATTATCAACAATCCTATTGATACCAGATGAGGTTTGATACCAGCAACGCAGACAACCTTTGGCTTTGTATCTCTCAACACTGATCCCATCATAACCCGAATCATTGACTACTAGTGCTATATATAGAGCTGAGGATATGAGAAAAGATAAAAAACTACGCTCTTTTGCCAACGAGTCTATCGGATTTAGGAGGGAGGAACCAGAAATTCAAAACATCTAACCAAACACTTTTTCCGAAATTACGATCTCGCCCCATTGATTCTATTTCTGATAGCCATTTACAAACTATGAAGAAGTTAAAGGGCCTGACTCCCATTTATCGAGGAGAATACTTATCCATTAAGATCATGGATATTTTAACTAGAGCAAAAAAGTTTTGTATATAAATTGATTTTACAAAGTCATTTTTCTTTTTTTTCTTCTTATTTTTCTGTTTTACATTATGCATTTGGATACGTATATATTACATACAAATTGGAAAAAGTAGATCGTAAATTTCACTTTAAGGATACTCTCAATCTCTCATTTAGCATGCTAAATCGTGTTATTTATACTATTCATAGAGATTTAACAATAATATTTTGAATATAACAATATAAAATAAGTCAAATAACAGATTGTTTAACAGACCCGATTTTGTGCTAAATACAGTTCACTCTGCGAAATGGCCGCCACATTGTTTTTTCAACTCACAGGTGTCTAAATGAGGTTTCAAAGTGCCAAGTGTTTATTTGTTTACTTGGTTTAGTTAGTTTCAATTTAAATAGTTTCTTCATTTTAAAATTAAAAACGTTATGATCAACTGACGACAAAAGTAAAGATTTCATAAAAATGAAGTTAGTAAAATAAATTAAGGTTACACCATCTTACCATAGACAGCACCACTGCGTCTATTTAGCAAATTACTATAGTACCTACTTCAACTAGGTCACTCATGATCCTGAATTTAGCATGATAAATAAGATTATGAGTACACACTTTATTTGTAGGATATGAAAATAAATTTTTATCTCTAAGCATGCTTCGTATTGTTTTTATTTTATTGTTTTAAACGGACTAAAGATGTACATAGGCGGAAGTGCGTGACAAAGCCGACGGAACCACGCTGCTTAAGCAGTGATGATAGGAGTAATCCTTTTAATATTATGATAGCGCTGTTGCCTTCAGGATCAGTTGTGCTTGAGCAGTGATGAATAGGATGGCCTAAACCATGCCTATTGCTAAATAGAATTCTTAACTATGCTAATTTGTGGGTATCAAAGCGTTTAGCATGTATGATTATATTTGTTATTTTCGTTATATTAATTAGTCCTATTCTTTAGGGAAATTTTTATGATGATAAATGGTAATGAACAACCAGAAATTGTAAACAGTGTAGAAATATGTACATGACATAGAAGTTGAGAAATTAAAATTGCCAACAGGTGGCCTTGGCTTAAATCCAAAAGAACATAAGAAGAGAAGTTTTATACTATTTTAGCAGAGAATTTTTATAATTCTCGACAAAATGAGTAACAAATAAATTTACTTGAAAAACTGACAATTAAAGTTGGAATCCTTCTAGCGATTTCTTTTTCTTTCATTTCATTCAACTCTAAATTTGTAAATGCATTTTATATTAATTTTCGTATACACAATAATAGATTTAACATTGCATACGGCTAGTTATCATGGAAAAGATTGCGGAAGTGAAATTTTTTTTATTTTTATTATCTAATGTACATTTCAAATAACACAATACCTACGGTTTACACACAACATTCCTTTATTAGTAAATGAGATGGTGAGTTGAGAAATATAAATATGTCACTTTTTGGGATATATTTAAAATTTGGTGGGTTTCCATTCTGTTGAGAGAATCATGTATTTTGGAAACATAAGTCTAAATTATAGACTTATTTTTATAGTTATAATTAATCCCATAAGTCAGACGAATAAAGTCAATCACATTTTAATTGTCTGTCTTTTTGGTTTGCCTTGAAACATTTAGGCTTTAGTCTGGACTATTTTTAGTTGTTTTAATTAAATACAATTTATATTTTTACTAACGAATTTCCATTTATTTTGACCGAACTTTTTTTTAATACATATATGTCCATTATCAAACATCAAATAATGTAAGTCCGAACGGTTACACAATATGAAATAAAGGGATTAGGAGTATGAAGATGTCATTAAAAACTTTCGTAAGAATATAAAATTGTAATCGATTTTATGCCTTCAAGAAAAAAAGTATTATAACAAATTATTAATGGCCACAACATTGAAATAAATTCTTCAGGATGATGTGGTAATAATTTATGATTATTTAAGAAAGAAATGGCATAGAATTTTGATCGTTAAATAAAAAAGCCATAATTATTATCCAATAATCCTTAAAGTGACAAATATATATAGTCAATAAATGATTCTCCGGTCATAAACCTGCAAATTATGAATACCTTGGAGCTACTAGCCTTCCTTACCATATTCTAAACAATAACATTTGGTATTAACTTCAGAAAACAAAATTAAGAAGAAAAAAGTCGTTTACCAGCTCGACATTCATCAACTCCGACTTCTAACATGTTCAATACGATCTTAAGAGTATGGTAGTATGGAATTCGAAGTTAACAGTTAGTGCCTACTTAAGTAGAAGACCAGAAGTTTCAAGCTGCCTTCTCCAAAGGCAACCTCAACTGAATCTCATCTTACTGAGGGCATGCCTACTCCAACTCCCTAAAATTAGTTTCCATAAATATCTAGAAGGCCTTTGGTTCATCTAGAGATGCTAACATTATATATAACATTATAATACTATTCAATCAACAAGTCTTCATCTTAGTTCACTAACATAAGTTACAGGAGTTTTTAAAAGGTATGTTTTGTTGACTATGAGAATAAGATGAGCTTACGTCAGCATAGGAAGGTCATATGAAACGGATTTTGTACAATCCCAATTATTTTCCCAAAATTTTTATTTCTTCTTTAAATTTATTGGAAGCTTATTTTCATTCCTGATTATTCTCTTTATTATTATTTTTTAGTTGGTTCTTTCATTTCGCACAGGGATGAATTCTTTAGAAAAACCACTTGCAACTGATTCGTTCTATTATGTTGTGCGTGCCATGCGGTTACCTTTCTCCTTTTCTTTTTGATATGTCTTATAATTAGCTGTCCGGAACTAGTATTATTGACTAACTCTGTCTGCGATTTAAGGCTCAGGCACACAGAGCGCGATCTGCGATCTCAGTCCACAGCGAGCTGACGAGCTAATGCATTACTAATTACTGCACTATACATGTCACACAGAAGGCGATCTATCGCAGCGAGCCAGTTTAGATCGATCACGGCAGCGATACATTTCTACACAACTAGAGCGATCTAGAGATATCGCAGATCGTCGCGAAAGATCGCGTTCTGTATATCTGATCCTTTAGTGTCTATTGAGGATATAAAACTTCTTTTTTTTTTTTTATCAACTGAGTGGCCAGTTTGTTACTCATCCTACATCAGCAAAACCTTAAAATAAATGAAGCATGTATAAACAAAAATTTCGATTATTTTCGAAAAATCGTATGCAGTTTTAATTCAAAGTGATTACAGTTCTAAAATAAATATTTACTAAAAAAATAATTTGAACTACAAAAAACAAAGCTACAAAGAAAGCAGACTGACTTTTATACAATAATTTATTCAATATAAACATAAACATTTTACAGTTTTTTAGTCGTTTTTTCTCCGAAAAAAATAGACTATTGCAGTGGGTCGAAGGTCGGCGGTGACCGGCGGGACTGCGATGCCTATCCGTTTCATAAACCCTAGAGCACGATTATGGAAAATTTGGAGATGTCTGATATATATATATATATATATATATATATATATATATATATATATATATATATATATATATATATATATATATATATTTTTCCCCCGCTACATTTGAGCACCTTCAGCGGCCCCCTTTGGGTCAAATGAGATGAAATTCAGTATGTAGGGCTTTCTTCAAGGCAGAACGATACCATTAAAGAATAGGTAAATTCCAGTCATAATGTCGACATGTTTACCTGAAATTTCGGCGTTTTTTAAGTTTTGGCGCATCGCTACAGCTCCACCATATTAGTTTATAGGGCTGTATGTGAATTGAGTTGGTGTCGGGGAAGTATCCTTTGGGGGTCTCGACTTGGTCCCCCCACCTCCCTGGGTTTTCTGATTTTTTAAAACATTTGCGCACTTTTATAACCCCTCCTAGTTTAGTTAGTTGAAATTAAATTACCTATAAAACAAAAGAAGTTTCATCGAAATCGAACGTGTATTAGCAAAGATTGGCTATTTCAACTGTTTCAATGCCTTATTAGTAATTTTTTCCCCGAAAAAAATAGACTATTGCAGTCACGGATTTATAATTTAATAGGCGTACAAGGAAGTCATGTGTTGCTCACATCAGATATTATTAATGGGAAAATACGACTTAAGTGACGGAGTTATACTGCTCACGGATTTTTTTTTTTGGTTTGTAGCAAAATTATATAATTTAGAGTTTTCCTTTTTGTAACAAGACGCCTCAAATAAGTATGTCATCATAAAGATTAATCATGTGTGCTTGAGAATAGAGGTGGGATGAGAAACACCTTTAGAACTATGACTGAATCATACAAACAAAAAAAAATGTGGGAAGAGTACGGGAAGCGGAAATAGGTACAGGAAGTAAAGTCGACTAAAACTGGGAGCTAAGACAGACAGGAAACCGAAAGAGAAGAGTCAAAGGCAAGGAGGAGTAATTGTGAAGCGTACAATGGCGGCTTCTCACCGATTAGGCAATGACTTTATTAAATCGCCTTAATGGAGCTGAATAAAATATCCTGAGAGGGTCGGGACCTCGACTCCCGCGGAATCGGATGACTGCGCACTGCTGCACCCTCGGGGCGGATCACACCCCAGGCCTCCATCGATAAGGAGTCAGTCGGCACCTCATTATCCGGCGGTAATGCAGAAGCGGAGCGATGAGGTATGTAATGATCGGGGCTGATTCGTTTTGGTTTCATCTCGTGACGAGGAAATGGTTAGGTGATCATCCCTGAACTGCAATGAGCGTAACATGATGGAACGGTGAGGAAGCATAAGCGTGTGGGACTGTAAACAGGCAGAGCACTATGCATGAAGATAGTAGATAAATAAAAAAGTCTGAAAGTTCGATGGCGATACCTCCGCTCACGGATTCTCATCAAAAACCAAAGCTTTGAGGTCAACCTTAGCATATTATTCAGTCCACATTTAGGTCTATTTCATTCCTAAACTCTCATGTGTATTCATCTTTCTTTGGTCCAAATATTTTATTTCATACTCTATTTTCAAAGTACTTATGGCGATATTGTTCCTTTTATACAAACGCTCACATTTCAAATCTGCAGTCTTGTAATAGCCTTGTAAATTAAGCGATAACTGACTAATTTTGCAATTGAGAAATAATATACACTATCCGCCTTTAGCCCTTCTCTATATTTCTTGTACATTTCCTCTTGATTATCGCACTGTAAAAATTTAAATGAGGTTTAAAAGCAATTTTACATAATACATATACACACACACACACACACACACACACACACACACACACACATACATATATATATATATATATATATATATATATATATATATATATATATATATATATATATATAAGTAAAAAAAAATTATTTTGTAAGCGTCAAATGAATACTTAAATTGTCAATTAGCGGAGTGCCTGTCAGAAGTGTACTTCAAGACGATTAAAATTTACAATTAATTCGATATGGTAGTAATTTCAGTGAATGCCGCTAGATAGCGTGGGCATTGCCTCCAGTAAGTTGTTTACTTTACGGTTTTTAGTTCATATTTTACCAATAATTTTTGCATAATTACTGATTATTAATTCTTTATAATTTTATTATTTATAATCTCAAAATTTATCATAATATATTCCTAATACCTTATCCATGCCATGTAATTTTTCAGAAAAAAAGTTATAATCAGTTTAAAAATCAGAAAATTTAAAGTATAAAACATAATTGCTACTTATAGGTAAAATCATCATAATGCTATTATAATCAACTTATGATGATGAATTGTTTAAATGATTAGTTGTTAACAGTTCGTTAGAAATTAGTCAAAAAAAAAAAGAATAAAACTAAAAATAGAAACATTAATTTTACACTAAACTATTATAATTCAATTAATAAATTACTTTTAATACTATTATTACTGACTAGTGTGAATTCAAAAATAAAGACCTAAAAAACAAAAAAATATTATTCGCATTTAAAATATTAATCTAGTTAAATTTAATGTTTTTATAAGAAATTTATAAGAAATACTTAACAAGAAAGATTTGAATTTTAGGTGTTTTTTTCCAATGCTCAAAAAACTTTCTTAAATCTACTAGATCTCCGCTATTGTTTTCATTAACTTATCACAGTTGTATTATTTTGTTCAGGAAGAAATGGAAATACTATTTTAACCTTCCACTTTTATATCCTGTATTTACATAACAACAGCACGGCTAATTATGTCCCGGGTTTGAAAAGCAGTGTAAATAAATAAAATGGCTTCCCAAGCATTTACTTATAAACAAGTGTAAATTTAATTACACAAATATGATACATTTTCAATGTAATATATAAGATATAATAGGAGATTGCTGTTCCAACTTTTCTCGTAGCGTACAAATTTTTAATAACATAAAATGTATTGTTTGAACTTATGCATATTTATAAATAAAAAAATTGTTAGTCTCTATTATCACTGAGTTCAATAGATTCTTCTAAACAACTTCAGAATCATTCCAATGATTAGAAAAAAATTTTAAAATTTCAATTTTTAATCTTTTTTTTAATGTATTAAATTAATAATTTCATTATTAATTTATTATTTATTTTATGATCAATTTATAGATTAATATTCAAGGGATTTCATTCAGTAGCTTTCGAAAAAAAAACACTGATACGAATTTTCCGGACTCTGAACAAGAATGAATTATTGGGAAGAAAGTTCATGAAAATAAATTATGAAACGACTTGAATATCACCGAATATCATACTTACTGGCCAAGACAATCACATGATCAACTTGCAAATAACTTAGTAAATGTGACCTATATATATATATATATATATATATATATATATATATATATATATATATATATATATATATATATATATATATATATAGGTAGGTGAGGGTTCCAGAAACCACATTTATTCAATTTAATGATTTAATTTAATCTCTATTTGCATCGGTTCCAGAAGGGAGCCGATCAATCAAACTATATTTTAACATAAAAGGCTAGAGACCACAGACCCCCTCTGCTGTGGTCAATTAGCTTGGAATATTATAAATACCATTGGAGTCCTTTCCAAGGGTGTTGTGTTCACCATTTCACTTAATTAACTAGATGATGGCATGCAGGGTAAATAGAATGGTATATTGTGTTACAGATCTTACTTTATTGACGTTACGTTATTCATTAAACTATTGGCTTATTAATTTCTAATCTAAATTACTATCATTATCTAATCAAATCTACAGACTGTAACATATGTATTTGTGATTATCCTGATGCCACATAATATTTTACATTGATGTACACAATGAATCAAAGGACTTGCAATTATCTCATTGCTGCTCTATGGTCTAGGTCTCTCTCTCCTGCTCGATGTGCTGCTCAACTGTACCATCTGCGAACCTCTGTCTTCTGGCTTCTCTCAAGAACTACACTATACTACATTTTCCCTAGAACTGTCTTTATTTCTCTTTTTCCCGTCTATTATACCGTTTCCCCTACTTCTTCTTGAACAGATGAATTTTGTTCCCCACTCTCCTTTTGGGACATCCTATTGGCTGATTAATAAATGAAGACTCCTCACATGATTGCTCCCAAGTTTGGACTAAGAGGCACCCCAGAGTACAGCCAAACGCAATAAAGTCCATTCCAAGAAAGAGAAATAGACCTTTTCAAAACAAATAAGTGAAGTTGACACAGACCTAGAGCAACAAGTTAGGAAGAATTCCTTATCTGGTTGATTAGAAGGCTCTCTAACCCAGTTAGGTAGGCGGTAGATGTATCATTTGAAGATCCAGAGATCAGAGGCAAGTCAGGTCACTTATTATTGCATGATGTTAATATTTCATACTTGGTACAGATATTGTTCAAAGTTGGTTCATAAGCTGATGCCAACTAACGATTTATAGTGATTGATTTAAAAGTTATCTAATTTAAAATTTAATTAATACAATAGGCTTATAAAATTAATCGACAAATAAATCGAATAAAAAAAACATTAAGATTTGAAAAAAATAAAAGGCACAAATAAAAACGGTAACACATTTAATATCAATTCGAAAGTTCAATCAGAAAAGATTGGAGCAATGATATCAGAAAAATACGTCAAAAATGACAAGACAGACTAAAAAAAATTAAATGAATAATTAATACGCAGGTTTATAACTCTAAAACCGATTTTAAGCGACTTTTGCGGGTTTGTTGCATAATCTTAATAATTAAATATAGATTAGTTATTGTATATATTTCTATATGTAGAATATGTATGTATAAATACACTTCATAAGCACTAAAGCATACAAAAAATGTAAAAGTCGCTTAAGAATTTTACATCAAGTCACGTATAAATATAATGAATATTACCTGAATATATACATTTAAATTAAGTACACATATATATATATATATATATATATATATATATATATATATATATATATATATATATATATATAACATTAAATCTAGGAAAATTTTCATAGCAAAAGAAAAAACATTAGCCGTCTAACTTGTGTTTCAGAGGCATCTATGAATGAGGATTCCCTTGATGATGGCGTTACCGATTATCCACAATTCTAAACATAATCAATTTTGAACTGAATAACTAGCGAGCTGCACTGAAATAATTATTATTGGTATTGAATAAACAGTGTAATTATAGTTAATGCTAACATAAATGATGGAGATATGATCACATTCACTTGAAATTAAAATAGTTGTCTATTCATCAAAATAATTAAGTATAGCTTCCTTCCAACACTAATTGGCAGCTTGGGGCTATAAATTAAACACAATCACAATTAACAGAGATGTTGATCAGATAGTGATAATTAGCCGTGGATGTGGTCAGATTACGTTGCTGTTAGCTATGTGAATTTTCAACATTCAAATACATACAATAAAATCAATATACTGAATTTACTTCTTGTAACTCATAAGGAAAGTACCTACTGTAATCAGGTCAAAATGTCAATGTGCAGTTTTCAACGGATACATGGGTTTCAGAATCCACAAAAATGCATTTTCGTACAATGGCGTGTCTGTTATTGATTGTCTGTTGAACGAGAAGACTGATTTTGTCGCGTTCTTTTTTATTTAATTTTGTAGGGTTTCGACCTCGTTGCCTTCAAACCAATGCGGGTACCCTGTGCGCAATTGGAGCTATGTAGGCAAAACTTTTTTTTCGGTTTTCTATTGACTACAGAGTCAAAAAATGCTTCTAACGATTTTGATGAAACATGCCTAAATTCTTCTTCTCAACTATTCATATATATAGAGTACATCCTCGTAAAAATAAGGGAAAAGTTATAAGGATGAAAAAAACCTTATTGGCGCATGACTCAACAAGCATACATATTATTATAATCACTTGAAAGGCAATTAAATTTTTAACCAAACAAAAATTATCGGTCCGATTTCGATTAATAACCCGGATAAAGTATTTTGTACATGTTCCTATGGAAACCTAATTCATTTTTTTTTTGGTTTATTATTTTCAATAATAGACCTATGGAATCGACCAAGGAAAAAATTTTAGTAACCCCCCCTCAAAATTTGAGGTTTTACGTTTCAAGATACGCCGTACGCCGTATGCCGTCCGCGGTTTTTCTCCGAGACTATTGGACCGATTGTCTTTAGATTCGGTACCAATGTCACAGGTCACCCCGGGATGATCCTCGGAACTCGTCATTACCATCCGTCTGTTTGTTTCAAAATGGCGACCGATTAGAGATCTTATAAGCCCATAACTCGGCCATTTATAAAGATAGAGAGGAAACGTAAGGTGTTTTAGAATCAGCATAACAAGGCGTTAAAAAAAAAATATAAATAAAAATATATATATACATACATATAAAATCTGTATAATTACATATGAAGATCTCATAAGCCCATAACTCGGCTATTTATAAATCCGTCCGCAAAATATAAATTTACTCGGTATTTAAACGAAAGCTAATGAAATTCCCTACAAAACGAAATAAAAATCGTTTAAATCGGACCATTATTAGCTGAGATATAGTGTAATGAACTTCGTAGACTGATTCTTCGGGCGGCTAGTCATCGTGGCCCTAGGCCTTCTGACTTATCTGTTGGGCTTCTGACTTCCTCGTATCTTTCTGCTGAATCCTTCCTTGGATTATTTCTGTACTTCCTTTAACTTCGTTAGTCTTTCCTTTTTTTTTTCCTCCTGAAGTGTACATCAAATATTTCCTCTGTATCATTTTACATCACAGTCTACTTGCATTGACAGTTTTTTAAATGAGCACTCCCAGTTCAGCACTCTCACGTCGATTATCTTGTGAAAAGCTTCAAATTTCTTTCCCTTTGGTGCCTACTGCTTAATTTTTTTTACTTGGACAGAATAGAAATTTTTGAAATATTACTAAGTGAAAATAATAAACCATTGTGTAATAATTTGCAGAGTTTTTAGTTTTTCGAATAACTTAAAAACTATGCATATCCTGGATAATTACAGGTGCTCATTTAAAAGGCAAATTAAAAAAAAAAAATCCTTATTGGAGCAGTATTCGAAAAGGATACAGCAAACAATTTTTTTAATTGGACTTTACATCCAATCTGGTATCAAAATTCGTGTGGGTGGACACACCAGATAGGTCACTCCAATAACTACCCCAATAGTAACTGCTAAATTCAAGTGAGCGGTAAGCGTTTTACATGTACAGTTTTACGTCTGTTGGTTATGGAAAAGCATATAGCTTTTATACACAAGGACACAGCTCTACCGATTAGGAAACTGAAATACGTAAGTGTTGACCTCAATATCTAAATCCAATATAAATACAAATAGATAAAAGTAGAATTGAAGTGTTATATATATTTTTGCTGTTATTTTGTAAAATTTTAAATTTTTTATAAGTAAAACAAAATGAAGAAAAGATTAAATCAAAATAACAATTCTTAATTTTATCTGTCATCGACGCCTTTAACTTCCGTTTTCGAAAATATAAGAGAAAATATAAATAAATAATATTTTATCATAATCAGTTCCTACCCTACTGAAAGAATCTTCAATTCTTCTTTTTTTAATTTGTTCATTTATCCATCTTATATTTATATGCCAGTAGGTCACATACGGATTATACAGCTGAAATTCCATCTCATCCTGGCAAAATGAATTAACCTTTAACTATTATTATTACCCGTAAGTATGATTACGGAACAACTTTAGTTTGAATAGGGTTTGCAAAAAGTATCAGTAAAAATTTCCCTTATGATATTTCGATGAAATACAGAGTGAGAAAGGATTCAGTTCCGTCTTAAGGTGTTTTCAGAGATACTTTGAGATATATGGAATTGGATATTAGTTGGTGAAGCTAATCCTCTCACAAGTAACGGTATAGGAAGTTTCGCAGTGTGTATTAACGTGATGTCAGAGGAAAGTCCATACATATGTAAAATGAGATGGCTAGCAAGTCCTGAGCTCAAAATCAAAATTTGAATGGATAACTTATTATATCTTATTATTATTATATTATATTATATTATATATATTATAACTTATTATTATATACTTATTATGATCTTAATCAAAATTTCGGTTTGGATCAGAGGGCCAATACTTAAGAGCACCTAAGAAAACGAGATTATTAAGATTATTTACTTTAACTTAATCGATGATATGTTCACCTGCGGCAGTTAGTTGTTCTTACAGATTGGCGTTTAGGCCCACACCTACACCTAGAAAAGTGCCTAAGAATTGAAGCATGAAAGTTTAAGATTAATAATTAAAGCATGAATTGAATCGGATAATGCCTGATGGATGGAGTCGTAGGGGAATACTTCGCAGCTAACGTGATAGGAATGGAGAAAGTCTCATTATGATGGTGGATTGTAACAAATTAATTGATAGTGAGGGAAGCGAGTGATGCAAGAAGGAACATCAAGGTTCCTTGTAACTAATATAAATTAATAGAAATCACATACTGAGAAGGAGAATGCACGGTGTGCCCGTCACCGATTTTGATCAAAATTTTTTGGGTGATTCTAAATTGACAAAAAGTTGACCCATATCCTTCCGTTTCATCCACAGGACAAACAAAAAAATAAAACATCCTGAAAATGTTTGATTTCTCGTGTTTGAAGAATGATATCGGCATGACGTTTTCAGCTAAACATTTTTTTTTTAGAGTATTCCTTTAGTGTGTAAAAGAAAAATATAAACATTAAAAAATAATTGATTTTTGGTCAAATGAATTTAAAAAAGTGTTTAAATTATTAAGTAAACTAGCCTCACATATTTTTTCACACCAAAAATGATTGAAGATTTAGATTCAGCACATCAAAAAACCTTATTGTTAAAAAATCTTCGAAAACAAAAAACATTTTTTTTTCGGTTCCGAGTCTACTAAAAATTTTAAAGCCACAAAATTAGGTTTGGTTTTGAAGCTCTGTATCTCCTCTTCAGTTTATCCGATATCTATGTTCTTGGACTTATTGAAAAGAGTTTCTTCTTTCCACACAAATAAAAAACTTTTGCAGTATCTTGAATTGTCTTTGTAAAAAAAGGTGATTACCATTGAAGTTTTTTGCGAATAACGTTGGTTCTAAAGCACGTAGGAACCTCACTGTTAAAGCAAATTGCGTAGTTTAAGAAACTTTAGCTATGCCTGAGATTATTAGGTTTGAATAAGAGCGATTATTTAAATCATAAAAAAAAATTATACCCATTAAAATATTTAGGCCAATAATTTGTATTTTTAGATTTGCTCGAAAATTTGAATATATGGATTTTTGAAAGTTCTAAAACCAAATCTGAAGGCAGTTTTAAATTAAAAAATTCTGTTAATATACTTCCCTCCGTAAAGAATACCGTTATCGTTACATATAAATCAATACACCCTTCAGGTCGATCTAAAATTTAATTATTTCGTTTTAAACCATAGGATCACTAAAATTTACTATTTCTGGATCATGAATAATATTTTTTAATTACACAATAATACGGCCTATAAAATTCTTATCCACGTAGATATCATAATATAAAATCAATACTTCTGATCAAGAAATAGTAAATTTTACACTTTTATAACACTGCTATACATATTATAGTAGACAAAAAAATAAGAAAAAGTAATATTAAATATCAGAGAGACCAAATTTCTTAAAATGAAATAATTAAATTTTGGAGCGTTCTGGCTGGTCTATTGAGTTAGTAGTAGTAGTAGTAGTACGGAACAGTACTATTATAGATTAAAAATATATTGTTTTACTATGATTATGTTTATATCTGTGGTGTAAAAGTGTAATATAATGGTGTTTCTTGATCACAAATAATGTTTTTATATCATGATATCTATATGGCTAAGAACCCAGCCTTGCTTGGATGTCATAGTTTATTAAATGTGATTTGAATATTTAAGGCCGTATTCAAAGTGTTATAATAATATAAAAACA
Organism: Rhaphigaster nebulosa; assembly: GCA_948150685.1. NCBI lineage: Eukaryota > Metazoa > Arthropoda > Insecta > Hemiptera > Pentatomidae > Rhaphigaster > Rhaphigaster nebulosa. The sequence continues at coordinate 202,358,152 of OX411306.1, forward strand.
TTATTCATGATCCAGAAACAGTAAATTTTAGTGATCCAATTTTTTGTAAAAAAAAAATTTATGATTTAAAAATGACTCATAAATCAGAAGCCCTTGAATAATTCATGAACCGAATTTCGGGCATCGGTAATGGTTCTTAAACTACGCAATTTGCTTTAACAATGATGTTCCTATGTGCTTTAGAACCAACGTTATCCGCAAAAAACTTCAATGGTAATCACCTTTTTTTACAAAGACAATTCAAGATACTGCAAATTTTTTTATTTGTGTGGAAAGAAGAAACTCTTTTCAACAAGTCCAAGAACGTAGATATCGGATAAACTGAAGAGAAGATACACAGCTTCAAACCCAAACGTAATTTTGTGGCTTTAAAACTTTTGACACGGGATTGAATAAAAAAAAAGTTTTTTGTTTTCCAAGATTTTTTCAACAATAAGGTTTTTTTGATGTGCTGAATCTAAGTCTGCAATAATTGTTGGTATGAAAAAATCTTTGAGGCTAGTTTACTTAATAATTTAAAGACTTTTTTAAATTTATTTGACCAAAAATCAATTATTTTTTAATGTTTATATTTTCCCTTTAATATATTCTAAAAAAAAAAAGAAATGTTTGGCTGAAAAAATCATACCGATTCTTCAAACACGAGAAATAAAATAAAGAATTTTCAGCATGTTTTATTTATTTATTTTTTTCAGGTCCTAAGGCCCATTGGATGAAATGGAAGGATATGGGTAAACTTTTTTCAATGTAGAATCACCCAAAAATGTTGATCGAAATCGGCGACGGACACACCGTGCACTCTAGTGCACTTTCTTTCTTTCTTTATTTGATAAAGAAACTGAGCTGCAATAATCACTTCTAATCAGCAACAAATATAAGAAAGATGGAACAGGAAAAAACGAGGATGAAGATAAGAATGTATTGACGGGTCACAAACAAACTGATGTCGTTATGTGTCGCTATCTACCAGATGAATGGTAATGAGTCAGAGAAATAAGTCGATTTAAAAATGTGTTTTAAACATTTTATGCCCATAAGTATGTTTACAAAAATAAAAAATATCTGTCGAAATAAATACCAAGCTGAGCGAATTTATGATCAATAGAGAAAAACAAATTTTATTTTGAGTAATCAATACTGTCGCAAATGCACATTGCAAAAATATGGGGAAATAAAAATGACTAATTTAAAAAATATACAAGCTGTGAAAGATATCTAAATATATTTAGAAATAAACTGATTCGTAGATGCACAAAGGTGCTTTCTTGAGGCAAACGCAAAGAACCGTTGTTAGAAACAAATAATTACTAATAAACGAGAAAAAATGTGCGACAGTTAAAAGACCAAAAAAAATTATTTAAATCTCAGAATTTCTTTACTGGATCGAAAATTTATGGAAACATTTAAAAACTATATGTATCGGATAAATCCCAGAAAGTCGTATGGTCTTGCTAAAAAAGGCTAGTATTATTATCAAGACCGTACTAGATTCTTCATAGCTAAGATAAGAGTATTTTACTGATTTATAAAAAGAATAATGCAAAATTAATATATATATATATATATATATATATATATATATATATATATATATATATATATATAGGCCTCGCGCCCACTAGATGCGTAAAGCTTGCGACGGCAACAAAGTTAAGTTGAAGTAAGGGCTCGAGTCCACCAGATGCGTAAAATGTGGGACAAACGGTCGCGTGACGAACAAATATTCATGCTTATGATTTGGACCAATACATATACTTTTTTATACAGTTTTTTTTATAACCTTAGAAAATTTTCAAAACCCACTTTAGGCAGAGGGGGTTGATAGCGGCAGTAACTGGATTACTACTTACCTATCTTGGGGACAATTTTAAACGATGCATTGAGAAAAAAGTCATAATACAATTAGGTCTGTGGGGGTGGGAGAGAAATTAATAACACTTTTTAATTACAGCCCTGGGAGGGACGGGACTTAAAGGGTCTGTTCCCTAAAATCCATCTCTAACCTTAAATGGTGCTTAGGGTTCAAACCCGCATTTGGATTGGCCTATCATGCTCCTGCCATTAAAGCTGCCACTGTCGAAAAGAAATATTATATTTTATAAGATGCTAACAATAAATTGGAGTATTAAGATTCCCAAATTATTATCTCTTTTTTAATTTTTTTATTTTAGTTATCATAATCATAATCATAATAATCAGTAATAATTCTACATACCTAATGATTTTACAATCTTTTCTTTTTTTTTAAGGTTAAAAACTCTTTTGGGATAGCACTACAAAAAAAAAATAGAGCATTTTAATTATTTTTTTTTAGGAAAAATTACTTTTCAGAAGAGCTTTCAAAATATTTCTCATGTAAATTTGGAAATTCATTATTTATTTATTTTTTTAATAACAATTTAAATATCACTTTTAACTCCTATTACGTCCAATCTTAATAAAATAATGCGGTTTGAAATGCAAAAGGAATATAAATTGAACTAAAATATTATTGAAGATAGTCGTTGTAATAGTATAAACAGATGATCACCACAAGTCCACCCTGAGCACTTTTTACCGCTACTCCACTACTCACGGCAAATGCCACGAAATTACTTATGAAAACCGCTCCACAAATTGTTCTAAACTTTGTATTTTTACTATTTTTCTTTTCACTTTGTGTATACCGAATTTTAAGTTTAGCAAGATGCTTGATCATCAAAAAACTAACTCTACTGATGTAAACTGTACCACAGCCTGACGGCAACTCCTATATCGAATAACTAATGCTTACTAATAAACTAGTAACTTTTACTAGTTTTAACTTTAACTTTAACTAGTAACTTTAACTTACTAGTAAACTTTATTGAAATACGTTCCAATACTATTGTATTTTTTACAATAGTATTTTTTATTTATTGATGTGATAAATGTGTATTACAACTGTATTGTCACATTTACAAAATACGTTAATTACATTCTTAATTTATCTATGGAATTACTTGAATAATTAATTTAAAATGTTGTTGCTAATTAATGAATCGCCACAACGGACATCCATTTCACTTTTTCGATACATAACAGCCTGAAAATAATATTTTTTTAATGATAAATAATGATGCTTCATCATTAAACTTCGGATATCTATGTAAGATATGTCAGTCTACACAATCATTTTACCTACCTGATAATTCTATGAGTTGCATAGCTATTCTATACTTTTAATTTTCATAATGAAAAAAAAAATTATTACATGGAAAGATAAATGAGGATAATTAAACTATACCCAAAGAGCCGGATGCAAATATATTGCCTTAGGGGAACACTCCTTATGAAATACGAGCAGTTTATAAGAGGCTGAGCTAAACCTGAAGTTTATAGGCTCACCGGGGTCTCCAAGCCCTCCAAAGTTTGCTATAAATTAATGCTGGATAGGACAATGGTGGCTCTTTCTATAGCCACAGCTAGCCACCATTCTGTACATTATCGATTGGAACTATTAGGCAGAAGTTGATCTTAGTGTGGTCATTAGGCAAAATACTATAAGGATCCCATTTCACAAAAAGGAAGCATTAAGGTTTTCAGTTTGTTTTTGAAAATAATGATGAGCCTCCTGGGGAGATGGCGGACAGAGGAGGCCAAGCTCAGTAAAGGAAAGAGGTAGAAGGAGACCTCGGGATATGATCAAGGATAAAATGATGGATTCATGAGATTTAGACCAGCTGCATAGTGTACCTTCTCTACAAAACAGTTACATTGAATTGTTCCAGCTTAAAAAAAAAATATATTATGAAATATTATTCTCCTCATAAATTTTTTTGTATAAATGATATAATGAAGAGAATATTTTAAATTTATAATGCAATAGCATAAACATAGTCGACAATAAATATTGAGTGTTATTTTCTCACTCTTCGAACAAGAGCTAGCCAATGGGTCTGATCACAACGTTGGGAACCCTTTTGGTGAACAGCGATTCTGGAGTACTCGCAGCTATAATCGAAATGTTAGTAAATACATATCATCCATGAATTTAATAAAAAATTGTGGATTCTTCTTTCTACTCGTCTACTTTCGTATCAACATTTCCCCACTAAAATGTTTTTGCTAGTGCCTGATGACATGGGGTTGAGATTGAAAAAAATAAGAGCATGAATACATTAAAAATGAGAAAGAATAGTATGCTGAGATTAGAATCGCTCACTCAATGATACCCTTATCCATCGCTTAAGAATCCCTGGAATATACCAACTCTTTTGACTAGCTCAAAAAAAAAAGTGATAAAAACGTGGGTTTTGGAGATTTTGATTTTGTCCATTGGTATGCTTCATTTTAATCAAGTCAGTGGCGTAAGTATAATTTTGAAGACGTGCCTTAAAAACGGGCAGCCAAGTTAAAGAATCTCAACTTAAAGTTTCTCACTTAAAAGTTGGATATACATTATATATGTATGTCATAAGATAAGTGATGCGATAAGATATGTCTATGTGTTATACATAATAATACATTGTTATTTATTTATCACTGCATATAATACATTTTGATATTGAATTTTATTGTTATAATGGTAAACTCGAGGCCGTGGCCCTTGACGTTTTCTACCCTACCACCTACTATTTACGTCCCTCACTTAAGGTACTAATCATTGAGTAAAAAGAACTATTAAAAAACAGTTACATTTCATCGTTTAAACTTAAAAAATATAATTTATGCACTTCGAATCAGTTCCTTAGCGGTTCGCCCACTTCTGGTTATACACCTTATCCCAAAAAGCATTCTATGAATCGATAAAATCCTAGAAATATCTAGCTCCAGTCAAACGTTTCCTTTGAAACGTTATGTAAACCCTCCAAGAAAGTTTTGAATACATAACATTTTGTGAGATTGTCTAAGGGTCTGTCTTTGCCAATGTTTAATTCGTTGTTTTTTTTCTAACTACAGTATTTACAGAGAAACTAATATATTACTTCAAATTACTTCAAAAGTCACATAAGATGTGGTTTTAGGATGTAGGTGGGAGAGGATCTCGTTTCTTCTCTTAGAATCATTACTGTTTTTTCGCAATGCAATATAATTATGTCATAGATATAAACTTCTTCTAATTATCGTTATTGTTTCTAAATATCTTACATAAAAAGCAGACAATTTAAAGCAGGTCTATAAGTTTAGAGTCCCACTAATTATCGAAGTATATAAACAAAGGAATTAAATTGGTGAGATATTAAGGGTTATTAGCCTAGAATCTCTTTGATATAATTCGACATTGGAGATGCATAAATACTAATTGAATGCAATTTAATAAATTGGATATGAGCTGACCAAATAAAAATATTTCATATTCTGAGGATTTTTCCATTCATTGTAAGAATGTCTATAAAGATAAATATTAATAAAAGTGTTACAACATTCCGTATTTCCTTCAAAAATTAATAATTATAATCCCGAGAGTATGAACAAAGATGGGGATATAGCGTAGAGAGAGTAGCCCAATCTGTGGTATATAAGAGTGTCCCTGGCGAGGATATGAGCACTAAAGGCGAGCACAATATCTCCGGATTGAGGATAATAGGTTTTTTCTTGGACCTCTCCCCAGGAACATGGTCCGGCCCGCCATATTACCAACACCCCCTCCCATCTGCCCTTGCAGTAATTATATTCTATGCTGTGTCTTTTTAATTAAAGTCATTGTTATATGAACCTAGCTGGCCATGCTTACAAGTGTGATTACTTCCAGATGTCCAGCAATATTCTATTTATGCTTTCCAATAAATATTTTCATTCAAAATGGAAACCTTAAAGGGCATATTCTGATTCTAATTATTGTTAAAGTATTTCCTTTTTTTTTTCTATATTTAATTAATCTCTTACCACTTTCCCACATTGGAATAAAATGAAAATGCATGTTTTCACGAGTATATAACGGGATCTATCTCGAGACATCTCAAGATTTATTATTAAGAAATTCCTAAGAAGGTTACACAACGCACATTGTGATATCTGCACCGACATGTTCAGTTGCTGGACTGACTAAAGACTAAAAAACTAAAAAGATATTGAGCACTAAGCCGATGTCCGTGAGGTAGATTAAAAGGTTTGGTGGAAAAACTGAGAATCATAAGGTTTCGATGATATGTGGTAGGCATATCATGACCTTAATATCCCATACAGTCACTAATTGTCGAGGTGAGGGTGATGGGATGTACAAGAAGCTTTCGAACAATGCATATCGAGATTGGTATAGGAGTAGCTGGACGGATGTAGAAGAGGTTAAGAAAGGATGATCTGATGTTGGAGGGGCCAACGAATATTAGACTTGCAATCAGTGAAGCTAAGTATATCCTAAGAGTATCTCAAGAAGTTAGCCACTAACGGAGAGTATTCGTCCTCAGATACACACACAGAAAGCCACAGACAGAGGATATTACCCACCTGATTTTGTGGAAAAGGGAGATTCTCCATCGGATCTGAATATAGGATATTTTAGGATTTGAAAGGAAAATATAACTAGGACTCAAGATAGTAGATAGAGATGCACTAATGCAGATCAATAAATCTCTGTCTACTATATACTATATATATATTTATTATTACAACACAATAGTGTATTTCTTAAGTATATATTTAATAGTATTTAAAATATAGTGAATTTCTCAAAATATGTCGAATTGGCTCGCTACGAAAAGCCACTGTTTTTAACAATCTCCGAGTTCATTAGGTCCAGAAAGCCTATTAGGAATGTCGTGAGGAAGGGTGTGTCGGGTAAGGGGGAGGAGGAGGGTTAAATGTATACATATATTGTAACGCTCTACAAATAATACAGTTTTTGGCGAGGATAGAGGTCCTTCGAGAGGACCTTATAAGGACCTAAAACAAAAATAGTCGGTTTTTAAAGGCTTGGCTATATCCTGCCTTGTTATTAAATCGGAACGGACTATGTTAGCGAGTAGAGGGACATCGGGATAAACGCTAAAATAGTCTATTTTAATAGTCGACTGCTTTCTTCCTAAATAAAACTAAAATATATTCAAGGAAAAGATGTTTTGGAGTGCAATGAGAAACAAAACAATGAAACGTCGGCATAAATTATATTTTAATAATCTGTTGTATTTTTGATATATTCTTTAACAAAAAAAAAGAATTTTAAACTTTTTTTCGCATTCAACTAAACCTTTCCAACTATACTTAATTTGTATTCTTTAAACCCATAGTTTAATTTATTTATTTAAAAAATGCATTTTGTTTTAGTATTTTCAATATTTTTCTTTCATTTTTTCTTTATTTTCGAATTATTTTATGATTTATTCTTCAGTTAATATTTTTTTTATTCATTTATTTGAATTACTGTGATCAACTTTTAGTATTGTGACTGGCCTTGAACTATTATAAACAAAAAAATACACAATCTACAAAGACTACACTAATGTTTTAAATTAGCATTAACGATTATATTGTAAGCCAATGGTTCTTTACCCTATATCAGGAAAAACGCTTCCGCAGTTAGTTCACTGATAAACCACACAGGAAGCTTTTAACAAGGCTTTTGAACGACTGTGACAGTTTTGTTTCACTGCCCTTTGCTCTGTGAACGTTTAGTACAGCTATCAAATTGTGGCTAAATAGATTTGGTAATGTCTTGTAGAATTATCACTAAGCTCCCAGAGTATTTAAAACTCAGGCGGGTTAATCCACATCAAATCAACCTAATCAAAAATACTTTTGGACCATGAGGACTTAGAATCGCATAATTGTTTGGACATTTATACTTCCTATCAAAATTAAGAAAAATATAAAATTTCGGATTTTTTGAACACCTAGTACTTTAGTTATTACTTTTCAAAAATTAGATAAAACACACAAATTCGACCGCAATTTAAAACCTGTTAATGGGTCAAGTTTAAAAAGCATTCGACAAAGAAAGCAGCAATTTGCAGCATTTTAACCCGCTTTTTACAGGCTTTAAGCTGATTTAAAATATGGTCAAATTAGTAAAAATAAGAATATATTGGAACATCCTCAACATTTTTAAAAAAATCACAAAAACGTATTATTTACTTATTTTTTAAATTATATGTTTTTCATACGCTATTTAAGTATACACACATCGAATTTGAGAATGAGATGACAATAAGATCATATTTAAATAAAATATTTTGTGCACTGTGGTACAGTAATTTGAAACTGTTTGGCAAATCACGCTCAAATAGACCTAGACCTAGTTAAAACAATATAGATCACTGAAGGTAAACTGACAGTTGAATAAATCTTGAAAGTATTTAGACTTATATTTTCTTTTACTTTAGGATACCCACTAATTTGTTTCTAAAAAATAATGGTAGCCTAGTAATATTATAAATGTAAAATTTGAAAGTTACCAAATCAGTAGTATTTACATGTTATTTACAATGCACATTTAGTTAAAACCCAAAATAACTTACCGAAACTAGTTTTGAAAATATTATTCTTGCTGTTTTAATTTATTAATCCCTCTTAAGATATTTTTGTAATGTCTGTGAAGACAACATACTTTCTTCTTTGCTCAACGTAAAATCTGATAGTGAAATTTGAAAGTTACCAAATCAGTGGTATTTACATGTTATTAATAATGCACATTTATTCAAAACCCGAAACTAGTTTTGAAAATATTTTTGTAATTTCTGTGAAGACAAAATATTTTCTTCTCTGCTCAAAGTACACACCTTCCCAGTAGCAGTCTTTGGTTCTACTTTTTGAAGTAACGTTTCACCTAGTACAGTCAAAATGTCATTTGGTGGAGCATAGAAAAATGAAACAGCAGGCCCTTTTGGATGAAAAAAACTAACTTTTTACTCATATCTTATTACTATTCTCAAGTATAAAAGCCACCAAGATTGATAGCACGCGATAGAGACAAATTCAATGTTCTTTAAATCCAGTAACGTTATGAAGTCAAAGGTTGTTACACTTTTAGTGAACTCATCCAGAATAGACTGAAAATACTTAACATTAATCCGATGTTCTGAGAAAGATTTGAAGGAATGGAACTTTTGGGAGCCGATAATTGCTGGTTATTCATTGAGGCGAAGAGCAATTTTCTTATGGGTATCATCATATTCCTTTATCGAGCAGATCACAAAATCTAATCCAGATATGTTCTCAACTGTAAATTTAAACAATTGCAGTGGTATTGATATCTACTTATTATTAAGTCTTTGTATTTTGGCTTGAGAAGCAAATCGTCTAACAGTGCGACTGAGTCACGTGCATTTTTTTCCTTAGGATGTTCCGAAGAACTGCTTCTTTTCAAAAATCTTTTTTTTTTTTTGGCAGAACTATTTTCATATAAATACGTTATTTTCTGTATTTCAAACATTATAGTATCGTTGAGAATTCTGGAATGCATAAAAAGCCACAATATTACGTTCCAGGTAGAGATAAAAACATACTGTGTAATATGATCCTCTTGGTCATCCCATTCTCAAATTGGGTATGCTTGTACTTAAATAGCTTTCATAAGTTTAATTTAAAAAAAAAAAAAAAACGTATTTGAGATTGTTTAAAAAACTTTGTTTGAGGATGTCTAAAATATTTTTATTTTTACTAATTTGACCATGCTGTGGATCAAATTAAAACCTGTAAAAAGGAGAATAAAATGTTGCAAGTTGCAGCCTTGAACAAGCATTTTTAAAGATTTTAAAATTTGGTCGAATTTGTGGATTTTTCTGAAAATTAATCATTAAAAAACTTAGTGTCCAAAAAATCCGAAAATTCACATTTTTCTTAGTTTTGATAGAAAAAAACGAATATACAAAAAATTATAATTATCCGATATGGTGAAGTTCGGAGCATTGGTTGATTTGATGGCGTATGACCCATGCGTCTTAAAATATTTGTTTAAAGAAATAATCCATTGTGATTTGTTGAGCACCATTACAAATTATCGTATGTGGTCAAGAAATAGTTTCAAAGAAAATTTATAAACTTCTTCATTAGTTAAAATATATGAATTCATTCAGGAATCAGCGATATTGAGGAGCCTGAATTTTGAGGTCACTTCTTAGCTGAACAGGCTATATTGAAATACATATTAATGTTTTTGCGACGGTAAACAGTTCTATTGTGTTTCTTAAAGATTCGGGAATATAATTTTCGATTTCTCAGCTTGGCATTAGTTGTAAAATTTTGTTTTAGAAATGAAAAATGGCATCATTCGATGCATTTTGTGCAACTTTAAATTTTTAAGAAAATAATCTTGATCTTAATATGCCACATATTGTCGGGTTGAAGGTAAAAGTGATCAACTGCATTTTTCGCAAAAATGTGGTTTGTTGCTATCTACTTGTACCTGAATCAAATTTAGGCTTCAGTGTTGAAAAAATTGGGAAATTATCAATTATTATTAGTTAGACAATAATAATTTCACAATTTTGTCAACACTTAAGCGTACATTTGTTTCAGGCACAGGTAGAATAACAACAAAGCTCAACTTCGCAAAAGAAAATATAGTTGATCACTTTCACCTCCAACCCGACGATATGCTCTCAATATATTCATTTCGGAAATGGCTCCAAAAATATATTGACGACAACAGTTACTGTAAATAATACTATCGTATCTTCAATTAATATGTTGCTACAAGGCTATGGCATATGTGTTCTCTGAGCATGGAGTAATGAATCTAATGCATCTGATACACGTATGTATGTATGTGTTTGTGTATGTGTGTGTGTGTGTGTGTGTGTGTGTGTGTGTGTGTGTGTGTGTGTGTGTGTGTGTGTGTGCGTTTGTGTGTTTGTGTGTGTGTTTGTGTGTGTGTGTGTTTGTGTGTGTGTTTTTGTGTGTGTGTGTGTTGTTTGTGTGTGTGTTTGTGTGTGTGTTTCTGTGTGTGTGTTTCTGTGTGTTGTTTGTGTGTGTTTGTGTGTGTGTGTGTGTGTGCGTTTGTGTGTTTGTGTGTGTGTTTGTGTGTGTGTTTGTGTGTGTGTTTGTGTGTGTGTTTTTGTGTGTGTGTGTGTTGTTTGTGTGTGTGTTTGTGTGTGTGTTTCTGTGTGTGTGTTTCTGTGTGTTGTTTGTGTGTGTTTGTGTGTGTGTGTGTGTGTGTGTGTGTGTGCGCGCGCGCGTGTGCGTGTGCGTGTGCTTTTGAATTTACATATTATGTAAATTCAATAAAAGGCTATAAAATAAAGAACTTATTAATAATTTCAATAATTATATCCATCGGTTGCTGGATGAAGAGAGTTCTGAAACAATTATTGATTTTTAGAGGTAAAAAATTAAGGGAAAGGGTCGGTTTAGACCTTACGTTTAGACAGTAAATACGTCTGAAATAAATGAGTAACAATAATAATTTCTATCTCGAAATTAATAAAAAATGGAAGTCACGGGTTTTGTAAGTTACAACCTCATTTATAATAATAATCAAAACAACAAACCAATAAACCCATTTTCTAGAATACAAATAATTGATTTGTTATGAAATCAGCAAAAAATTTTTAAAGTAAATATCAGCATTCTTTAATACTTGCTTTATAAGGGTGTACCCTAAAACGCTGTAAAGAAAAAAAATTACGAGTTTTTCCTTTGATTTGGTTGAACAACATTCCACTGAGGGTATAAGTGGAGGGGAAAGCCGGGAGTTGAATTTATGAAGTTATTAAAACTTTTATATTGGGCCCAGCAAGAGGACCCAAGCCTCTCTTAGTCATCGAGCTAAAGATGTATCATATTTTATTATGATCATGGATTATTAGATATGGATAACATATCTATATGCTGAGTGAAACTTCATGTTATACATTTAAAAATATTATTCAAACCTATACATATCCCTACTGACTAAATACGGCTACTATTTATATGAACAAAGGAGGCAACCTTGTTAATGTAACTAACTACATTTACACTAATCTAGAATTTAAGAAAGAAAATCTAGAATATAAAAAGAAAATAATAATTACATCTTATGGTACAGTCCCACAGAAGTAATCATTCAAGCATTGCTTTTATAAGAACAAGTGGATTTTTTCATTTCTCTCAACGATTTTGAACAATATTTTTTTTGTTTTTTATTGAAAATAAATTTTTGACAACATGGAAGTACTTCAACTAATTAAAAATTCAATAAGGAGGGGATAGACGAGGAACAATACTCAGGAAAAAGTAATTTATGAGTAAATGAAGGGGCATATGGATTGAAATAACTAAGGATAGATGGGCAAAAAAATTGAAAGTTCATTGAATTTTTCTGTTAATTGGACCAAATACTTTTCAAGAAAATCCTTTAAATAAAATACGATATTTAATTTAATTTACAAGAAATAAAAATAAATTTCTGGTGTGTTCAATTACACGACTTTCCTTGCCGCTTTGGGTGCGAGGTCCAATAAAAAAACTACTGACTGCATCTTCCTTGACATCGTTCTGATTATTTTTTTTAATTTATATTTGTAGACCATATAATTCTCTTAAGAGTTATTTGAAAAAACTAAATAAAAATAAGCTGGTTTCCATAAGAACATCCATAGAATACCTACTTAGAAAACATTGGTATAAAGTGTGATAAGCCATATCTTTGCTAATACTGGTTCGATTAAGGTGGTTTATTGTTTTTTAGAGAATTTATACTTTCACCATAAAATATTTACTTTTTAAGATATGTCCAAATAAAATTTTCTTTACATCATAACATTTTTCCTTGAGGCTAGTTTCATCAAAATCATTAGTATATATATATATATATATATATATATATATATATATATATATATATATATATAAATATATATATATATCTGGAATAATTATATTCATTTAATAATAGCTGTAGATTCTTTTAGCGCTTTGCCGATTTTGGAACATTCTTCAATAATTAAAGAAAATTAAAAATTGTGGTGGATTCATCAACAAATGGCATAAGAGTTATCCTCTGGTGTCCTTCTCGCCAGTGAGAAAAGACCAAAGACAAGCCTTGAGACTAGAATTTAGTTAAATATTGGATCAAAAATATAAAACACCGCTTCCATAAAGAGAATGGCGCAACTAATTTTCATACCTTCTGGAAGTTAAAAAGTCGTGTGGAAATATATTTCAGCGACAATAACTTTATTGTATGAATATTTACAGCCCTTAAAGACATAAACCTCTCAACTTAATTGATTTTTTTTGTGTAGCATTCCAGCGACAGTTCCATGTATAAATGTACCGAGGCCATCTTCTTTTCATGCGTCTGTATGATTAATTAAGAAGAGTCAATGGAGGAGCAAATTAAGAAAGTAGTGGGATTGCAAGGGTATGGAATTCATAATGAAAGGAAAGACACCTAGTTTCGGCTAAATCAGCAACATATGGAGCATTAAGGTCATCGTGTATAATTAACTTTGACATAGTAAGAAGTATTTTGTATTGTATAGATTGGATACGAGAGGAATTGGATGGCTAAGTCAAATATGTTTGCTCATTACGTCCAAATTGACCTCATTATAGTCATGTAAATCATCTTTTTTAAAATAACGTCATTTTCTTGTTAGTCTTGTACGCAATATTTCCTTGAATACGCGCATTGCACGTAATTTTCTTGTCCAAATGAAATCCTAAGAAATAGAAATGCTCAACAGGGATAAGCTCAATATCAAAAGGGAATGTGAGAAAAATTATATTTTTACCTAACATTTTTTTAAAAAAAAAACTTTAAAGAAATATTTGACAGCAGTTTTTAACATCAACCTCTAATACCTGATTCTTTTGTCCAACAACTTTCTACTATATAGGTCATTGTATTTAGACATGTGTTTTCTCTAATAAAAAAGTCCTTTCTTACTTTTCGAGTATTTTCCTGAACTCCTATTAGCACTTCAAAACAATAAGCAACTTTTCTATTCAAACAGCCGTGTGTGTGGATATACTCACGAATCTGATTGGCCATCCAATATAAATATATACACTATTAAGACGATTTATTGAAACTGTACTTTATATTTAAGACATGTTCCAATAAATTGTCTATATAAAATAAATACTACGTTATGCTAGTTTAGGAAATAAAGGAAATAAAAGCAAAAGATGGGGTAATTCTGGTTATTTGATAGGTTTTTGGGAGATTGGCATTTATAATCCACTATTCCAAATTAGACACTCTACCAGGAATCTATTTTGTTTAAGAAAACCTACCAATTTCGTTATTTTTTTCATTTAGTGCTCAATATTGTGTAAACTACCAACGGAAAAAAAACTATGAATAGCTTTTTTATACGTTTAATAGTTTTCGAGATACTCAATGTTAGTTTGCAATAACCAATATATTTTTCAGAAAAACGATAAATAACCATTTGATGATATTATTTTGACAACTATCATGGAAACTAATATTCCGACGGAAATAATTTTCTGTACATTTATTTTCGCAAGTATACTGCACTTACTTCAAAAATGGTATTCAAATTTTTTTTTTCGGTAGATAGTTTAGAAGATATTGAAAGTGCTTGGAGTCTGTGTAGCGATCCAATATATGTGGGCAGCACCTGTTATAAAAGATAGTGTTTCACTCTGCGTTTATCTCTAACAAAAGGAAGAAAATGAAAAGGAAAAACAAATAAAATTTTTATTTATAAAAATAAATAAAGCCGGAGGATAATAAGATGTGACAATAAGAAGATTCCATGGGGCCTCAAGAGTGCTGAGCCCGGCTCCTTCATAACCGAGAGAAGAGATTCGGCCACATTTCTGGCTCACAATCTCAACAGGATGTGCTCATTTCCATCGCCGTGGTTATGAGCTGCCGACTGGCCCAATAACAGTCTCTCCTTTCCTCTCCTCACCCCCTCAAGTTCTAATGAAAAACTGCCAGCCGCTCTTTGTATGCATGAGTATCTCCGGGGGTGGAGTGCCGCGTCTGGATTGAATTAGCCGATGCCACGCTAATCATACTTTACTACCAGTACAGCTTCAGCATCTTCTTGCAAGTTTAACTTTCAAGAAACGAAAGGATGTATTTAAATCTGGTTTTCACTATCTATCTGGTCTTTATTCATACCTAAACTTAGCTACATAGTAGACAAACTTAGCTACCTCTTCAATTAATAAAAAAAAAAAAAAAAAAGCGTATAACAAGAGCAATGGAGCACAAGAAAAAACACAAAAGTAAATCCAGTATCGATACACAATTGTGAACTTGATCCATTACAGCCAACTAGCAAAGCAAAACCCTGGATTTAATGAAAATTTCATCTTCTGTTAATCAGAGAATTCTAGGATCATAATCTAACTTGGGAATATTACTTAAAATGAATAGAAAATGATTTTCTCAATATCAAATTCAACTGAATTATACAAACAGGATGCGCGCGCTGGCTGAATGTCAAAAATGTAATTTGTTCGGAAATATTACTCTCTGGACAAATCGCACTTTTGAAATTCAACCATTGCGCGTATTGTGCCTCTCGCAACTCTTGAGTATGGAATATGAATAATTCGTTTATTCACTTTCGATCGATAATTTAGAGTCTTCACTCCCTATTGTTTGTGTTTATTTTAATTTTATATTAATTAGTAAATTAATAATCTTTAACTAATGAGTCTTTTATTTTATTATATCAGTGTGGATGGGTGTATTTGTTGTCTGATTATTAACTTTATGCTTATTATTTATTTTCTGTTAATTAAATATTTATTTGCTGTTTATTATGTAGATTTTTGTTTTAAAAAAGGAAATTGCCTTAAAATTTTAAAATTATATTAAATTTATAACTTATAAGATCTAAAATGTTGCAACACGAAAACATGAAAAATGTTTATATTACAAAATTGTAAATTTAAAAATTTTCGAGTAAAATTACAATTATTATACATATTTAGTGAATTCAGTGTGACTAATTCTTGTATTAAAAAAAAATTATTACCATTAATTTACTAGTTTAATTGAATAGTCACTTCCTGCCCATCACGTCAATAATCACTTCGCATTAGTGCTCCGACAAGTCGACGGCCGGTTCTACATCCGACATATCGCTTCCGATATGCATCCGACTGCAGGAAATGTCGGAGGCGAAACCGACTATTGTCGAAAATGTGACAGGAACATGTGAAAGGAACGCAGGATTTCTGCGCAAATTGTGTCCAATCGGACTCCGACTTTTGTTTTACCGTGTGAAAACGACCTCACTGTCTTGAGAGCTGCACTAATGGAATAGGTAGTACCAATTAAAATAGTAATTCTATTTTTATTTAATGTTACTATTATGACTAGATTTTACTGTTTCAGTGTACTCGGTTGTATGAAAGGCAGATTTATTTACTTTTTAAATCGTAAAAATTAAAATTAAAAAATAAATAAAAAAGTTATCAATTAATTAAAAAATAAAAAAAAACTTAAATATAATCATGTAATTAAACCCGGATATTCGAGAAAATAATGAGCGTTTAATATCCGGAGAGAAATTAATGCAAATTTGTGTACAGCAGCTAGTAAAATGGTCATTTCCTGTTGGTCTAGATAATTATTCAGATGGCAGTGAACTTGCATATGGCGGGAGTGACCCAAACAAAAACAACGTTCGCGCTGTTAGCATAACTGTAAACTTTTCCAGATGTTAATTCACTATCTTACACTACAGTTGTCGCTAAAAAGACTTATCACCTAATAAACTATTATTTTCGGCTCAAAGAGAGTGTGTTCGAAAGAGCATTATCACATTGAATATGTCGAAAAATCACAGTACAGTGGAACGCCATTCATTAAACGTTCTGGTATCTCTCCATAATTTTCAATTGCTCATTCTCAATGTTAGCATGCTGAAATACACTGCTATTAATGTCTTTCATAATCTTGACAGTAGGTGTCGTTTTTAAGACTACCTTCTTCTAGTTACTAAATCTGCAAAAGCTTCCTGTGAAAGTAGTAACACTCATTGCAGCCTTGGCGAATAGCCGCTGTCGCAATAGTTGCAGCGCCGTGTTGGGATTTTTTTTTGTCGTAGATGCCGGTTAACTTTTTTTTAATGTTTGATGCCCAATTGCATAAGAAATCATTAATTAAACAATTCTAAGTCCAAAAAACATAAATTATTATTATATTACTTTTTAAAAAATAATAAAAATACATGCATATTTTTTTAGTTCGAGTCTTCCTACCATGTAGCTTTCCGACTGCTGAAGCTATATTTTTGAGCATCATCAACAATTGTTTTAATTGTGATGCTGAACAAAGTAGAGTAACTACACTCAACTAAAATTTAATATAAAATGCACTTCTATTTAACAA
The DNA here is from genome assembly GCA_948150685.1 of Rhaphigaster nebulosa. Taxonomy (NCBI): domain Eukaryota; kingdom Metazoa; phylum Arthropoda; class Insecta; order Hemiptera; family Pentatomidae; genus Rhaphigaster; species Rhaphigaster nebulosa. The sequence continues at coordinate 202,375,358 of OX411306.1, forward strand.
GATGTCTCATTTGCTATCGAGAAATAAACTCAGGTAATGAGGAAAAAGTGTGTTTTCAGTGTATGTGGGTAATTTTACTATATGGGAAATTAAATCTAAAACCTAAAGTGGTAGGAGATGCTCTTTACACGGCATGAATAAACACTGCTGTAACAGAAGGTTCGCTTCTGTGAAGTACAACGAGTAGTAAGATATCAGTTTCAACCAGTCGATTAAGTTGTATCTTTTAACGTCAGCTATACATGTGTATCGGTGTTGATTCACCACTAGGCCTGTATTTTTATTTTATTTTTCCGGTAAATGGAGACTTTAAAAGCTGCTCTTCGGAATACTTTGTTATTTACATTTCGCCTTGACATTTTTCTAGTTTCTGAGCGTTAGTCCGCAGTTACCCCGGCAAAACATGATAATAGGTGTAAGTACTGATTTCGGTTGTGGGACAACTCCGTTTCATATACTCTTACCCCTATTGCCGAGGCTATAGGGCATTATAGGGGATTTAAATAAAAGTTCTATTTTTCAATATATTTATTTAATAATGGTCCATATCCCGCTTGAATGACTCACTGAAGATTGCAAACTGTAAATCTCAGACAAGTTTTAACATTGAGAAAATTGCATTAATATAATAATGCTCTGGAAACGAACTATTTTGTACTACCCCTACAACCGCTAATGCTTGAATAATAAACCTTCCAGATACCTTGTACACAGCCATTAAGGCAGGGGGTAAGTGCGTACAAGATACAACTAAAATGAGTTATCAAACTTTAAAAATGGACGTGATTGAAACGGAGATTTGAATTTATTATTTAAATATAATGATCTAAGGAAAATTGTTTAAAACAGAGGAAAATTTAAGATTTTACAGTCATTTAAATCCGAACTTCCTAAAATCTAGTTCGAACTTGTCCCACATTACCATAATTGTCAAGCATTTATGTTTACAATGCATACAACAGACCTGAAAATTAAAATCACCTTTTGCAAAGCAACTCCGTTTTTTTAACTTAATCCACTTGGCTATTAATATAGTGATAATGATATTAATTACATATTACCCAAACTCTTTCTATGCTATAATGTTTTTATGATAAATTTAATGTATAAAATTACTGAATGGGTGTATTTAATTTTACAAAATCTTCTAAAATTTGATGCATGCATACTTCATCAACTATAGATATAACTCATCTACAGCAGTATCTCGAACAGTGTAAAGTCCACCGTGAACGATTTGGTCCCACTTTATTGCAAATTTAGTCTACTTTGAAAATGTATTGAGTTACTTTTGCCGAAAAATAGGTTGTTCGTGGCCAAAAAACTTCTAAATTTTCCTTATTTTGTAGATTTTTTGAAATCTGGAACCGCAATATCTCGAAAGGTACTGGATCTAAAATATCACATTTTGTGTCAATATTTGAAAATTTAGTTTACTTTAAAATATTACATAGTTACTTTTACCATAAAATCGGCCATTGTGGGTCAAAATTGACTAAAACCGAAAAAAACTCCGAACATTTTGCGTTTCTTCAAGTATTTCAAAATGATCCGGGGATCATTCGAGATCGAAAACTCGGATTTATTATTAGCCATCTATCGCATACAGCATATCTAAAAATCAGAACATCTCATTTGATGCAAGGTAAGCCCCCTTTTCGACGACGGTTTTACTGAACTATTGTTTCTGTATGCAGACTCTCGTCAAGCGATAACTGAATAAGTGGTTCTGTTAAGACTAATGCCGCAACACGGTAGACAGCAGAAATTCTATTCACCACGTATGTAAGTATGTACAATATTGATCATACTGAAGCCTTCTGCTCCTAGCCATCTCGCCACCATTCTGCTCAACAATCTCAATTGGAGGCGCTATTCATCTCTTCCAGTGGTATTCATGTCCACATTCATCACTCACGAGAAGGAAATGGGTGCCATGTAGTGAATTATTTAATAATGTATTGTTGAATGTATCTCGAGTAGAAATTCGCGCTCACCAGTAAAAAATATTTAGTGTCCATAGGAAGTGGGTTCCAAGTTAAAATAGTTAAGATTTTTTCAATACAAACGATGTGCAGCAAATCTGCTGAAATAAGTAGTACCAGAGTAATTTTTTATGTAATATTAATGTATTTAAAAAACCCTTAAAAGCTAAATAATAATAAAAAAATAACAATTATTTGTGTGTGACGGATCAAATTTGAAAACTTGTATTCTTTAATACTAATGATTACATGATTATTACCAGTTTAATTCTTTGTATGCTCCAAAACATTGAAGCTTCTTTAAGAAACCTATTTGTTCCACAAAATATCTATAGTCATAGGGAATAAGTTGGTAAGTCGAAAAATGGTCCTCCTGAGTTAAGTATATTGTGATCATCTCTCAAGCCTTTTGCCCACTGTAAAGAGTTGGTAATTCATAGCTCTAAATTTTTCCGAGGTACAGATGAGATCTACGAGTTACCACCTCCGCCAGTTACCACTGTCAGTAGTAGTAGTTAGTAGGCTTTTGAGATGATCACAATGCAGATGACTCAAGACTTACCTACTCATTTCCTGTGATCATAGATATAAATGAGGAGCAGGACGGCTTCCCAACGCTAAGAAGTTAAATTTTTAGGCAATATATCGTCATTCTATTGTATATGCATCTTGACGCAGCAGTTACGTTAGGTAATGTACTGCTTTGTATTATAATATGCATGACTGGAACGCTCTTATATAAATCTTGGGTTTCGACATCGGTATAGGCAGCCTTACCTCTCAAACGGAAAGGCTAGGGTCAGATTGACCCGAGCCAAATGTATTATTTAAGCGCACACGCACCTCTAGTATTTCCGCCACCAGACTTCGGATAACCTTAACTCAAGTATCAACCTAGCTATCCACAGCAGTATTATTCAGGTAAGCGGTATCTTTAAACTATACGCAATAACTTCAAATTCTTGGTAAGCTTGACCCACCCTTACCGTTTATGTGAAAAACGTTTGGAGTTCCAGCAGCTTATTTGATTTTATATTTGTGGGACTCACAATGTACCGGCCGTACCTATTTACCACTCCTGGAGAGTTTTTTTTGAGAAATGCACCGCCAAGAGGAGCGATCAGAAGATGAAGGGCATATTTGTTTTGACGATTTAAGTTCAGAGACAGAGGATGGGCCAATATCAAAAAATGACAATATGAGTTAATTGTCTGATCTAGAAGAAGGATTAATCATAGCTATAGATCCACCATGTATCGACATAAGATTTGGGATAAGATTGTGAAACTATTTGGGCAGATCAGCATTTGCAATCGAAATATTCACGGACCCCAGCCTCTAATTACTTCTAAGAGAACTTTGAACAACCATGATGAAGCTCAATAAAACACAAGATATAAGAATCATCAAAAGAAAAAAAATTGAAAGTATGACCTTTGTGTCTGCTTTTGTGTTTTATTACAATTTATATTTTCCAACCTTGCAAATTATTTTTATTAGTATTACAATTATTTCACTAATAAATGTTGTAGATTACATTTTTGAGAGTTTTTCGCTAAAAGTCTACTAAATTGTACAAAAATGAAAATTGATAATTGTCGTGTCAGATTGGTCCAGTCTTACGATTAGTGGGTTGAATAATATTAAATAAGTACTGATCAATTGTAATTTTAATTTGCATGTACTTTGAAACAAAATAATAAAAGCTGCAGGACTAGTAAATAATACCTGTAGGACTAGATATTATTTATCTCCCCAAAGCTTGTTATCAATAAGTAAGCGTTTGCACGCCGGGTCAGGGATTCGAAGGAATGGAGGCAACGATAACAACTGAAGGGAATTAAAAAAAAAAAGAGTAAACAAATGTAAGGTAGAGGGCCCAAATATCGCCTACGTTCGTTTTATCGCGTATGACAGTTGCTGCCTGATTAACATTGCTGGCTAGTGACCAATATTGGAATGGTGGAGCATTTCCCTTTAGCAGTTACTTGTGGAAGCCAGATGGAGCTGAGTTTTGTTTTCAGAATTTCTGCTGATTTTCGATAAAATGATTTATTAGGCATATTTTTTATTATTTTTAGTGTAATGAAGAAAGTTGAAGTTACAGAATTTCTTTTATCATTTGAGGCATTAATAGTAGCTGCAGTAGGAAACAGATAGACATATTTATTTTCTAGCTTAGCGATCTGATTCCGAATTTAGGAATTTAATATCGTCCTCGGGATCTTACGAATTAAACCATGCAGGAGTGAAGACGGAACCCTTCTTGCTGGAACTAATGATATATTGGATAGATGGGTGCAGCATTATAGTCATGAATTGAACCAGGGAGCTGTAGAAGATCAGATGGAGCTGTAGATCAGATGATCCTAACAGAAGAGGATACCTCTATCTCGGATGAGGACGTCATTGATCCTCCAGAACCCGAGAACATTGAGGCTATTGAAAAAATGAAGAATAATAAAGCTCTCGGAGAAGATGGTACTTCTAAAGAAGGGTAGTGAACTTCTGCAAAAAGAGTTATATGATTTAATGCTTTCTGTATGCATTGAAGAAAGAATTCCCGAAGAATGGAAGAAGAGAGCCCCCTTTGCATAAGAAGGGTGATGTTCTTGATTGCTGCAGAGGCATTGATTATTCTTGATAGAGGCATTGTGCTCCTTTAGTGTGCGTATAAGTGCTGTCCAACATACTGTTCGCCAAACTCCTCCCATTCGCTGACCGAATGGAAATTATGGATGGAAACTACCGAGCTGGTTTTAGGAAAGATAAATCGACCTCTGACCAGATCTTCAGCCTCAGAACTATTTCGGAAAAAGCAACTGGATATAGAATGACGACACATCATCTATTCATTGAATTCAAGTCTGCCTATGATAGCATAGGCTCAAGCAAGTACCAAACTTTATGCTGCTCTTCAAGAATTCATGATCCCACCCAAGATCACCAGGCTTATAATGATGACAATGGATGGTGTTAAATGTTCCGTAAAAATTCAGACGGAGCTGAATTTTTACGGAGCTTTCCAGAGAGTTCTCCTCGAATAAAGGGCTCAGACAAGGGGACGCTTTGGCATGCCTGCTATTTAATCTCGCTCTTGAGAAGGTAGTTAGAGATTCTGGCATCCAAACCAGTGGTACGATAAACAGCAAATTAGTCCAATTACTGGTATATGCGGATGACATCGTTATCGTCACAAGCTCTCTCTGCGCACTGGAAAAAGCATTTCTAGACCTTATGCTGCTCAAGAGATGGGGCTCACAAACGAGGATAAAACGAAATAAATGCGTCTTGGTGGCTCTTGTGCAGCTCATCTCGCTGGGGAATTCGTGGAGTTTGGATGATTTAAGTTCCAGAAGGTAGACCAATTCACTTATCTTGGTTCTATAGTTAGGTCTAATAAAAGTATTTCCATGGAGGTGGGGAGGAGAATTCTGAATGCTAACAAGAGCTATTTAGAACTACTGGACAGAACTATAAGACTCTGATTCGTCCAGTTTTGATGTAAGCCTCATAGACGTGGACTCTAATGAAGGCAAGAGAGAATGAGATCCTCTTTTTCGAAAGGAAAATTCTTCGAAGGATATTAGCTCCAGTCAAGACTGCATATGAGTGGAGGAGAAGAAAAATATAGAACTGTATGAGATATTTGGCGAAGTGAATTTTGGTTCAATTGATCAAACTCGGACGACTCCGATGGGCCGAACACGTTGCCCGAATGAAGACCGGTGACATTCCAAAAAGTCTTCTGGACTGAATTCTTAACCGAACTAGAGGGAGAGGGCGACCCAGACCAAGATGGGAAGACTGTGTCTCTCGGGACGCTAAAGCCATCCTAAAAGTAACAAACTGGAGAGCAGCTGCAGAGGTCTGACGAAAGTTCAGTGAAGAGGCCAGGGCCCACATTGAGCTGTAGTGCCACGGAATAAAAAAGAAGAAGAAGATATTACAAACAATTTAAAAAAAAAATTCTTTTTTAGATGTTACATAGATAGATACACATGGGATAAGGCTGATATAAAAGAGGCGGTAATAGCAGTGAAAAATATAGAAATGAGGAAAATTAAAGCATCCAAAGCTTGTCACTGGTACGAAGACCTTTTTGATCTATTAATAATTAGTTGAATATTGTTTAGAAATATTCAATAGACTTACGGCAAACTATGTGAAAAGATTGGCATTTCAACTTGCCATTGGAAATAATATTCGTCACCCATTTTTGGACAAAAACAAAAAGCGCAGCAAAGGTATCGTCTTTTTTTCAAGAAGAGACCCTACCTTATCACTAAGGCAACCTCAACCGCTCTGATTAGCCTGAATTAAGATGCAAAAAAGTTCATTGTGACATAGGTTTTACTTCATTTAATCCCATTTTAGACTAGGCGATATTAGAAACATGTGGCGGGCTATATTGGGTACAGTTTCGTTCAAATTGCAAGTAGTTGGCAGCAGCAACAACTATGTTTTTTTTAATACGCTAGCATGATGTGTTTGTGTTCCAATTGAATTTATTGGTATATTTCAAACTTTCAGACAAAAATACATGCATAAGTTCTCTAATAAAAAATTTAAAAAATGGCTTAAGTGGTAGGTGATATTTGGTGCCTCTGCTTTAAATTAAGTGAAATTTAGAAAACATTATTGACCGATAGAAATGATAATTAAGGAAGTAAATATTAATCAAAGGTGAATGTAAATAAATATAAAAAAGTCAACCAATTAAACCGAGCAAATTTACATTATTTTTTTTATTATCCAATAATAAAATGGCAGCGATTATTAACAGCTTAAAGTGACCTGGTCATTATAATTCGATTAAATATAAAAAGAACAAGAAATATAAAGGTGAGGAGAATCCTTGATATTTAGCAAATAAAGGCAGAAACTGGATGGAGACTTAGAAGGAAAGACCTGATCAAGTAAAGGAATGCCAATGGTTTATCATTGTTCATTCATGGCTGGCTACCTCTATCCTTCGTCGTATACCTTTATACATCTTTATAAGATTTTTTTTTTATTTATATTTTTTTATCTTTATAAAAATAAAGTCAGGTATATACATATATTAGCATTTACTATGTTAGTATATGTACAGAATGATGTAGTGAGATTAAGCAGAGATGTAGCAGATTAAGTTTTAAAATCAATATTTAATTATCTGTCAAAATAAGAACCCCTAAGATAATTTTTTACACCTTCATTAGTCGATATTGCACTACAAAAGTTCTTTGGGAAAGATCTTTTATAAAAGCAAGTTGCACGAGAAATATGACAATTTAATAGTTCAACATCGATAATACAAATCACTTGTAAAATTTCTTTTATCATAGTTAGGCTTTTCGTCATACATAAAAGATTTTCTCGTGTGTTTAGTTGTTGATCATGGCCGACAACAGATGGTCTGTGCCGACGACGATATAATACCTCTTTTTTTCAGCATATATGCACCGCGGCCTATTGAGGCCTTTTGTCCTAAACTGTTTAAAACCTGACCTAAACCGTTTAAAACAGGCCATTAGCCTTTGCAAATCTGAGTAGACTCATCGGTTCCATCATTTCGCAGAGCTTAGGGTCAGTGATCCGGTCACAACCAAAGTGGAGGTACTGCACCCTTGCCAAAGCATCGCATCCACAGATTATGTGGAAAGCCGTTTCGTCCTCCATCCCACACAGTCTACATGTCGGTAACTCAGTTAGTCCCATGTTGTGGAGGTGCTTGTTCAGTTGACAATGTCCTGTATATAGTCCCGTCACTCTCCTAAGGTTACACCTATCCATAAACAGAAGAATCTCACTTCTTTTGGGGCAGGGTCCATCAAAAAACAGTTTGGAGTGTATCTGTTTCCTAGTATTTTCCCAGTAGTTCTTAACTTTATTGCCTACAGCCACTTTAATATGCCTTTTAGCTTAGCTAAGGCTTATGCCATATGTGGGCTCTGGTGTACAAGATCTCATCTCAGAGCCTCTCCTTGCAAGGTGGTCAGCCTTTTCATTCCCCAGAATTCCCGAGTGTCCAGGGACCCATTCAACCCTTTAATATCTCTTAATATCGGAATGCGAACTGCGAAATGACGCAGTGAACAAGCACCTTTACTTGTTGGCCAGAGAAAAGAAGGCAACAGCCAAAATTAAGTACGCATGGTTCAGTGGAGGCAGAATCAGGTGTAAGCAGTCTGATGGTTACCTGGCGGTGGTGATTTGTAAGCCAAACGACTTGGACGTATTTAGCTGAATCCGGTATGCTGGTCACCTTGATACTCCAAACATTTTTTTTTTTTTTTTATGAAGATTTTATATTTTTATTTGTATTTTTTTTCTTACTACTTTAGTGCAAACAAGAGGTTATATATTATTTTTTTTATATTGGAGATTTTTTATTTCGAAGGTATTTCATTTTTTTATATTGAATATATTTTAATCTGTAACATCGAAGATATTTTATTTATTGAAGATTTTTTTTTTTTTATATTGATGATATTTAATTTTTTCATATTGACAATTTTTATTTTGTATACAGTAGATATTTATTTTACTTTTATTTGTTGCCTGTATTTTTTTACCATAGCAGCGCAGATGAGATGCTATTTTGTTTCACTTTTATTCTTTTCCTATTCACCTTTTCTTTTCTTTTTTTTTTTTAATCGATGTTATGGATATTTTTATTTGCTCATAATTTAATCTTCATATTTTTGCTTCAATTCTTATTGTATATTTACATTCTATCTTCTCTTAAAACTGAATGTTACATAAAAAATTGTTCTATCCTATTCCTTAACCTAGATGTTTTTTCCTGTAATTCCACATCCCAACCCTTCAATCATGACTAATATCTTAAATTCCTGTCACGCCAATGCATATTCTCTTATTGCTCACTTTGATGAATTCCAACACCATTTCCTCGATAAATGTTATCATATAATAGCTGTATCTGAAACCAGGCTAGAACCTTTCAATAATTCCTCCCAAGTTTCCCTTACCAGTTACTCTTTCCTTCGTCATAATACATCTGATCACACAGGAGGTGGTGTCGGAATGTATATCCAAGACATTCTCGAGGCTAAAATTCTCCTTCCATTCCCTTTTCTTGACGTTCTCGCCTAGAGTATATGTTCGTTGAAATTTCAACTATTTCCTCTCGTCTGTTGTATGCTATTGCTTACCGACCTCCTTGTGTTCAATTCGACAATCTTTTCAAAATTCTCCCTTGTCCGCCTAATCTCTACTTATTCCAATATCATTTTCGCTTGTGATTTTAACATTAATATGCTGTCCGAATCCAGTGATAAATCCTTTCTGATTGATCTAGTCAATTGTTTTTCCTCAATCTTTACCTCGTTCCTTATTCTTCTACCCATCACAGTTAATTTTCTGACACCTGGTTGGACTTCCACATCTCTGACTCTCAAGCGAAAATCCTTCCCTCTTCCCAGTAACCCGTTCTCTTTCTTTCTTTACACGATCTTATACAGATTTCGAACGACATACCCGTCAAATCCTTTACTTTAAAAGTGGTATCATATTGTAGTCTGGATTTCCTTCCCTTCAATCTGGTCTGGACTCAGACCATTGGGAATACTAGAAATTCATGCTCCCCTTAAAACCCGAACCTTTCGCCGCCCCATTGCGCATTTACTAACCACCGAAATAAAGGAAATGAAGCAGCAAGGCGCAAATTTCGTCGCACTTGTCTGCTAGCAGATAATGCATCTTTCAAACAACTTCGTAATGGAACCCGAACCGCAGTCCGGCGTGCTAAATCCCTCCACATCCATTCCGCCCTCTCCAATGCTTCTGATTCCAAATCCAAATGGAAAATACTTCGAAAATTATCCGTAGCACAATCCACTAACCTCAGTTCTCTACCAGTCACCCCAGATGATCTCAATAACCATTTCATATCCTTTGCTCCTAATTCTTCACCTGTTACAGATATTGAACTCCATAGCATCAACCCAGAAAGCTTCTTTTTATACCACGCCTCGTACGATGAATTACTTACAACTATCCTAAAATCCCACACCAATGATTATGGACCGGACAACATCCCTAAAAACTAAGAAAATCCTGTCTGCCAATCCTTATACCTGTATTTTACCATATTTACAACTTTTCTCAGCAAAACTTCATATTACCTTCTTCCTGAAAAACCGCCCACGACCGACCATTAAATAAAATTCCAACTCCTTCCTCACCTCATCAATTCCGTCCTATTTCTCTCCTCTCTAACCTTCCAAAACCTTAGGAAAGCCTCGTACAAACTCAAATTTCAAACTTCCTAGAAGAATGCTCCTCATTATCCCTCTCCCGTCTGGTTTTCGACCTAGCAACTCAACTCAATCCGCTCTCCTGATAATAACCCACGACCTCCAAAGCGCCATTGAACACCGACAACTAACTACCCTCATCCTTTTAGATTTATCTAAAGCATTCGATACTATCGAACTTAACATCTTCCTTACCAAACTACAAAATATCCCTCTATCCAACAATGCTATGCGCAGGTCGGTCACAATACATAGTCGTCCCAGATCAGCCTCCATCCAAAACACTGCCCCCTTTCCTGTAGTGTCTATCTGGGTTCGCCAATTATCTCAAAACTTTTCCTCATATCCCAACCCGGTTCTTAAATAACTAATAATCACCAAAATTCTAATCCAACCATCAAAAATCTTGGAATCACTTTGAACCAAACTCTTTTCTAGAACAACCATGTCTCCGATATTTTTCTTCGTACCTTTTCCGCCTTAAAGCGACTAAATTAGTTTCGTCATCTATTCCCATTTGAAACCCAAAAATCCCTAGTTACCTCCTGAAATATTTCCCCACTTTAACTACTGTTGTACGGTGTACGGGGATGTCTCTGGGGACCTCGATACGAAATAAAACGTTTGATAAAATGCTTTGTAAAATTCATCTTCGGGATAACGAGGGGTGCCTCTGTCTCCCGATTCTATGAAGAGTTGGAGTGGCTTTACTCATCCAACCGTCGTAATTACTTCTTCTACCAAGTCAACCAATCCCGCCGTCCATCATACATCTTCGACCTCCTTCAATTCAAATCCCCTGTTTATTCCCGCCATACCCGTTCTCGGTTTTCAGATTTATATATAACGAGCCACCGATCCGCAGGTTTTGACAGATCTTTTCGAATCCGCTCCTCATCCTAATGGAATTCCATTCCTCTATCATCTGTTGCTCCAATACTTTTCCCACCTTCAAATCCCGTCTATTCATTCACTTCCCGTCCATCCAATTACAAAAGATTTGTAAATAGTACACCTTATTTTAAACTAAAATTTGCACCTACTTAAGTATTAATAGATTATTTATATATTTTTACTTTTATTATTCTTATAAACTCATTATCATTAATTGTAATTATTTTTTATGTTTTAGCATTGGAAGTTTGTTTTTGCTTACAGGTTTAAAAGTTATATCATCATGATTTATTATAATTTCATAATTTTTTTTCTTATTCGTTTATTTATTTTATTCATAAACAAGGAATCAGAATTCAACAGTAGACATATTACAGAACATCATGTCTGAAACGGTTGCAGTCAAACCAGTAAACCAAAAATATTGTAAAATGTGATGATAGATAAACGTAATATGTGGTTTCTATTTTGTCATTGAATGTGGTCTAGAATTAACTTGATGTAATCATTCGCACATTTGAAACTGAGACGATTGGTAAGATTGTGGTTTATGGAAGTTAATAGTCTTTCATTGTAGAGATGACATTGAACCTATCTACAATGAGTGTTTAATAAAATCATATATTATATAGACGTATCCATTGGACTGAAAACAGATTTACTTGACATGAGAATGAGAAAATTTGATGAAAACTGATCATCCTTTTCAAATAAAGTATAAAACTTTATTGTCATTCTTCGAAACTAGGAAAATTAAAGTCTCACGAAGAATCCAGGCTTTTTTGATACACATGGTAGAAATATCAATGATTTTGATAAAGCATGGTTTTAGATTGTTTTATCAGAGGTTAGCTTTCATGTTAATAATAATTTTACAGATGTAAACAAGTTCTAAACATTAAAATCCTCACTCTCTCACAAGTACCATTGCTTAAATTTTCTACATTTACGTTGTTCAGCAGCCAGAAAACCTAACCGATCGCTTTAAAAAATAAATTAGGTGTGCAAAAAAGCTCAATATTTTCAGAAAAGAAAAACAAATTCGTGATAGAATAATTAGGTTGACAAATAGTTAAATTAATTGTTTGTCCCTTGGCCATGTACCTCACTCTTTCACTTCTTTCAAACGTGGGCGCCAAATGAACTCTTCTTTATACAACTGAAGAAAACAATTGGCCTTACAAGTTCCCTCCAGACCAAATTGTACTGATGTTCAGAGAAACTTCCATTAATATGGTGTGGCTGTGAGACGTTAAGTAAAAAAAAGGTACTTTGTGTTTGATGATCCTCACTCCCTCGCCTACTAATGAATAGAAAAAAAAAGTTAAATATTTGATGAATTTACATTATGCTTGTTCAATTTGTATGGGATTTGGTGTAGTTTGAATATGGAGGCTCTATTGTAAGGGTCTAATCAATAAACAATGAATAAGCCCAAAAACCTCACTCCTCCCCTTTATATTTATTATAAAAATTGTATTTCATTCAGTACACCCCAATTCAGTTGCTTCATTTATAGGCTAAAATTAATTTATTGAAAATTTTTTTATGATTTAACAATAATAATAACTTAATAATAATGAAATAATTTAGCTAAAAATTATTGAAACTAAAGATATTTCCATAAAACTATATATTTTTTTTTTTTATTGCCATTATTTCCTTTTAATATTAGCTAATCCTGACTCTGTCACTCTATTATGCTCACTCTCTCACACACCGACACACTTTTGAAAATTGGAATATTTAGATTTACCTTACGTTCTAGAAATAATTACAATAGGATATTTTGACAACAGTATCTGAGATGCTATTAAAATCAATAAAAATTTAAAAAACGAAATTATAGTGCTATCTGAAGTATTAATAACATTATTAGAAAATCTTTCTATTTTCGAAAAATGGCCCATTTAAGAAATCTAATGGAGATGTTTCGTTTTAAGTGAAATCTGATAAAACCCATCGACAGTTATGATAAAGTTATTGGAATGAAATGCTCATTAATTATAATCAATTGTGTTCAAGTACCGTTAAGAAATTATCTCAGAATTGGCGACAACAGACAGTAGAGCTTCATTCCCGGTGAGGCGCTTTTATCTTTGCCTTATTGGACTTAAAAAAAACATTGTTTTCGATTTAATTATTCCAATTTGGTTAAAAAACCATTCAACAATTTGTGAAGTGCATTCCTCTGACTAACAATTAATCAAAATACTGAATTTCACTTCTAAATGTTGAGTTTTGACTGAATGGCTATAGAACAGTGACCTGGCAGAGGGTTATGTCTTGAATTAGATATATAAAACAAAGTGTGATGTTAGCAGTAGATCAATTAGAGCTCACGGGAGACATAAGATGCTAAAAGATTTTATTAAAATCAGAATATCTAAATTCTGCAATATCTCTAGATTTTTGATACAGTTTAAAGCAAAAATAAGCGTAAACTTGTCAAGAAGGATGTGTTTCAAGAATCAAAGAAAATATTGTTTCAACTATCTAATCACCTAAGTGGACTTTTTTTTATTTGTAATTTATAAAATTATTGATTTGAATTAAAGAACTGGAGTGATATTTAAACAAAATTATATTATTTCATTTTTTACAACAAAAAAATTAAGTTGTAAGCAATATTTTTTTTTTATAGGATGTAGTTGAATATTGCGAAATGATGATTATCTCAAATGTATAATTGGTAATATTATCATTAATAATAAATAGTGTTGAGTCCTTAGAGTAAGAATAAAAGAGTCTCGAAAAGAAAAAAAGAAATAAAGAGTATAAAACAAACCGAATTTGTTCAGCAGATGAAGAAATTGATCCCATTGGTTTATTTTAAGTAAAATACATAGTTATTGCAATTCTGTATTTTTAAAACATGCCCGGTTACATAAACAATCTAAAACCAAGCAGATAAAATATAGTTTCGTAGCATAGACTGATTTGCCGTTTGTACAGGTTCTGGAAAAGGAAAAAAGCGACCAACCTTGAACTTTTAACAGCTCCAGTACCTCAGCTCAAGGTAGTAGGTACATATCCCAAGGACTGCCTTCCTGGACCGGTGCAACCGACACCAAACACCCGCGGCCCGCGATCGGCCCATACTGCACCAAGGTAGGTGGACCAGATAGTGTAACGAAGATAGCACACGTTATCTGGAAGTCAGAGGCACTCCCACCCGCCGTAACTGTTGTGTCTGGTTGGAATAATGGGCGAGTCAGCGATTGACTGTTAATGACTATCTAGGCCGAACTGGAGCCACAGCCTAATCAGCACAAAGATTCGCGTAATTTTTAATTTAAATATCAAGTTAATAACCTCATGAAAAATTTAGCAGTAACGAAGAATTATTATTCTTTACTTTTGAACCTGAGAAAGTACTAAGGAAATTCCATTATTACGGTGACTACTAGATCATCTAAGCAAATAAATTTTTTTTCGTATGCAAGTGATCTTTCTCTCAGCGGCATCATTAGCAATGAATTTGGCAATGCTATTTATGAATCATGGCATTTACGCCTCAATATGTTTTGTTTTTCAATTACAAAAGACTTATTACAAGTAGTTCTTAAAAAAAATATATATAATAATATATTAATTTTTTTTATAATGTTTTACAGGAAGAATTTCTTTCCTTGTCTTTTATATTTTTTTATAAATATATATGTTCTTTATGTTTTTTTTTTTATTTATTTACTCTAATATGTCTTTTGGCTAGAAATGAGTTATTTTTTTTTAAAATCCTCATTATTAAGAGATTTTGTTCCAGAATAAAGATTAATTTTTCTATTTCTATAATACGATAGTAAATACTACATTCTACGGTAACGAACAAAATCCTTCGTCATCACAGCCTTCCTCATCATTCCAATCCTTTAGCGAAATTATTATCTAATCGAGTAGGAAACAAAAAAAAATTCTCTTATTTTTTCAAAACTCTGTACCGCGGAAAACGTGCTTTTAGGATAGAAAAGTAAAATGCATACAGAAAAAAAAATCATATATGCCTGTAAGGTTCAATATAAAAATATACTCTATCAATAAATTTCTGGAATTAGTTAATTTTAAAATGTATTCATGTTTTCAATACCTTTTTGTGCCGGTTTATGGCAACAGCCATTTCGTAACATCTGTTAAAGTATTTTACAAATTACAAATTATTAGAAAATTAGTGAAAAAACGTAGGTTTTAAAAAAGTTTAGAAGCAATGCGCTACCTGATGATTAAGACAAAAAACAAAAAAAATTACCTGCATCCATTTTACTTTTCTACACTAAAGGCAAGTTTTCTGTGGTATAGCGTTACGAAAAAAATAATAGTTTTTTTCGTCCCACCCTATTACCGAGCTCCAGTCATCCCTATAATTCTCCACGAAGGTTGAAACAGCAGTGGCCTCGAGACCTTTGGTAAATATATAGCCTTGAGTTCTGGCAATTGCAAGATTCTCAACATTAGTTTAAAGATTCTGCAACTATAGTGCCCTCACTCTGCATCCACAGGCTTTCAATGCCAGTGAGGCAGTTGAGAGAGTTTTCCTTCACATGTGAGGGAACAAGTCTGGTTCGAAGTTCTCAATGCTTAGTGCAAATAATCCACGTTACAATGCTTTATTTTATGATGATTATTTGATTTTGTTTAAGTTTGATTTTTTTTTATTTATTATTCATTGACTTATTGCAAGCCTAATCTACACAGGCTCGCAATAAGTATTACGAGGATTTTATTAGTAGGTACTAGTCTCTCCATATCCTAAATTATGAACTAAACGATGACCTAGTATTCTTTCTGGATTTCTCCCTCTTCCACAATTGGGAGTATATTATACTTTATTCGGTTGGTTTATATTATACCCGGTAGAGGAAAAAAAAATGTTGGTTGGTGTACGAAGGGCTATCAGTTGGTCTAGAGATGAGATTAAAGAGACATGAATTGCATCGTAAGATACATCTTTTGTTTTCACAAGCGCTCTCATATCTCTAGTTGGTATATCGAGTTAAACTTGCTTTATCCTACTTTTCTACAGCAATATTCACTTGGTGCCGTTCTTTTCCAGGTCCTTAGAACCAAAAAATATCCCTGCATTCTCGATCTTCACACTTAGCTTTCCTCTATTCACTCTCTAAATACAAGATACCAACCTATTGATTTATAGATTCCATCTTATAGATCTGCGTTTTTCTACCTCAATCCTCTTAAGGGACCTATTGGAACGGTTTTTACTGCGGTATATATACGGTTTATAAAGCAAAACAGTGATATCATATTTTCTTATCTAGAAATATCTGATTCTTTTACATGAACGATCGGTTTAGGCGCTAATATTGGTAACAATAAAATAATATTTAATTTATCATTAAAATGGTTCAAAATCATAAATTAGAATAGTTATGAAACAGATCTACAGCGCGATTAATGATGATCCATTTCGAACTTTTTTCCATACTCCACGAAATCCTCTAGCCAATAAGAAAAGGAATATCTCTTTTTAAGGCCTTCGGATACTTTCTAAACAGCAGATTATTAAAACAACCAAATACAAACGCAGGGGCGTATTAAGCACTGAGTGGAATAAGCGGTCGCTTAGGACCCCGGATAGCAAGGGGTCCCCATATGGGTCCTTAAGTCCAGTGCCATCTTTACCTCATGCCCCTCCCTCCTTCCGGCTCAGAGTCCCGCAATCCAAAAGGTCTCCTACCTCTTGTAAATATTTTTTGAACATTTTCGGTCATTTTTATAACTAATAATGTGCCGTTGGCAATTATATGAGACTTGGGAAACCTCCAGATTTATTTTCGGAACAACTTAAGATTATGAGCAGAAATAAACAACATATCTTGAGTTGTCATTTTACTTCCTAGTACGCAGTAAAGGAAATATTGTAATCGCGAAAAAATTTCAGATTTCAACAGAAATATCCATTTTGATTATCTCTGAATCAATTTTGACTTGTTTCGTCGTGACGGCTGTACATCAGTTTGATTGTACCTCGCATAACTCAAAAAGAAGGTTAGGTCTAGAGAGTTTTAGATTTAGAATTTTTGTAATAACTAGTTGCGAACCTCTTTTTTGGTCACTACATGATCATCGATAAATTATTATTTTATAAAGGTATGATCACCTATCATCCTGTTCAAATGTAACATTCCATTTCAACTGTAACCCAACTAGACTTGAATTAATCCTATTTTATTACTTTTTTATTAAAAAATAAATATTTTAATTTAAATAATGAATGACTTCTGAAATAATGTCGGCATATACTTTCTATATTTTTTTCGTTTATTAGATAATTGATTTTAAGTGCTAATTTCGACTGATTTTATCCCGGTTAAAAAAGCAAAGTCCCCAATTTATGAAAAAGCAAAGTGCGTAAAAGTATCGAACGAGGACTACAAATCAATAAAAAGACAAATGATTTTTTTCCCCCTTAACCTGTAATCGTTCAACTAAATTATACAAAATCAAAATGTAGTCAATCGTACCGTAAGTTCACCTAAACCCAATAATTTAAATATTTTTTCAATTTATTTGACCAAAAAGTAATCTTTTTTTAAAATTTGTATTTTTCCTTTAATATGAACTGAAAAACAAACGAAAATCACGTCACTATCATTTTTCGAATTCGACATAAAAATAAAGCAGTTTCGGCAGGTTTTATTTATTTATTTTTTTCTCCAGGCCTATTGGAACGATTGCCGAGACACGTAGACAATATTTTTAGATGTAGAATCGCCAAAACAAATCTGGTTGAAATCGATGGCCTATTGACTGTGCCCTCCCCTTGTAAAAAAATAAAGGTATGAAATGAAACAAAAATTCATAATTGGTGCCCAAAGAAGTCTAAGTGAGATTCCCGTTACTTGCAAAGATTACCCATTATATGCTTTGTTTAAAGCAGAGTGCTGATTTCCGTGCCCACAGCCCCTTCAGCTCGAGAAAACTCCTTAATATAAGGAGGTAATTAGGAGGTTAGTAGACTTATAAGGAGGTAAGAAGGAATCTTTAGAAGGTATGTTATAAGTCCTTATAAGGGGATAAGTAAATTTTGCCATGTTTAACCGGCTTATTTCCCAATATAAAGATTATTTTTCCTGATTAGTTGATTAAGGAGATTCCGTTTGATGATAATGACTAGTTTATTTTTCTCTTTAAACAGAATAATTAATAATTAGTAGGAGTGTCTACTTCTGGTTATAAATATGAATAATTTTCCAGGAGTGGACACTAATGGAATCTTACTTGCTCCGCATCATAAAATATGCAATTTTAATACAAGCGATTTTAAGATCGCGCGCTCACGTATCGATTTATAGTAACATTTCGGATACACTCAATATTGAGATCCATTATTGGGTTATTGAAGGTACTGAAAATGAAAATACTAACGATTTTAAGATCACGCGCTCGATTTATTTTAACATTTCGGATATACTCGATATTGAAGCCCATAATTGGGTTATTGAAAATGATTATAAAATACTATCGATTTGAATGTTGAGCGTTCACGTTTGATTTATTTTAGATTTATTCAATGTTGAGGCCGATTATTTAATGTATCGGAAGAGCAGTTTTGTTGATAAAGTGTGAGCGTGCATTAGTTTGCTAATAATGAATCGAATTGTATAGTCATTCTCTTAATTATTATTTTTACAGAATTCTTCCCTACAGAGATTAATAATTAATCAGATTAATAACAGATAATTATTTGTAATAATGGAGCTAAATGGCTAAGAATCTGAAAAAAAATTTAAAATAAATTGATACGTTAATTTAACTCATACACATTTTTGAAAATGCAATAATCAATCTGAGATGATCCTGACTCCTTGATTAAATTTATCCAAACTAACACCCACCAAATATGTCGTCCGACATCACGCTTCAAGTTCAGACTTGGCTCTGTTACGAAAAAAATCCAACTGAATGGAGTTAAAAGAAGGATGCTCTTGGGTTAATAAATTCAATGTTGCAGGAAGTTGCACCTCAGGCCTTGCTTAACTTTATATCCTGCCAAAGCAAAAGAGGTTGCACTGGAAAGTGCACCTGAAGTGAGTCGGGGATGAAATGCTCTCTATTCTGCATTCACTGCAACAGCAACTCGTGCATGAATGCTACTGGTGAAGACAAATAATTTGGAGACCCAGCTGCTACAGGATTGGCTCATGAGACAGATGAAGAAAATATTGAAGAAGGTCCGTGACCGAGTAAGAGCCTGAAAATTTAATTAAGGGACCAATATCACCCCAAATTAATTATTGTACTTTAAAAATATAATATAATATTAGGAATTATTAAAATAGATTTTTGTTTTTGTCAATAAATGTTAATATTTCGAAAATTTCAATGTTCAAATTTTTTACCATTCCTATGTACCACTAGTGTACGCAGGGGAGGGAGGGATCAGGGTGATAAATCCCCTCTATAAGTTATATATTTAAGAAATAATTTTGTATCCAATTTTTATTCTTATCCTTAAAACTTACGCCTTATTTGGCGATTAAAGATTTTTTTTTGTTATATTTATGACTTCATTGTTGTCAATAAATGATAATTTTTCGAATAACCGAATTTCAATTCATTACCATTCCTAAGTACTTCCTCAGTCACTAATCTTAATTTTATATTGCAATTACGTTGAAGATAAATCTTGTTGACGTATACGTTTTAATAGTATTAAAAACTACAAATAAAATATGTTACAAAAGGAAGAAATCTGGAAATGAAAAGTTCAAAATACTATTAAATTTTCGGCCTGTTTTCGGTGGATTAGCACAATAGACATAACAAATACACGTGTTTCATGAAATTGTAAGCTCTGCTACATTATTGTTAGTTAATATTTCTCAGAGCTGTACTAGAAACAGGGTGATCACAAAAAATCATATATTGTTTTGCATTTTACTGGTTTTTATGAAGTTGTACGCATGTTATAATGTCTTTATATCTCGATATTGTATTGAGCTAGAAGATAATTATAAATATAAGCTTATAGGAAATTTTATGCTCTACCAAATTTATTAAAGATACCTTAACCGAAATTTTCATTGGAAAACAGATATATCGCGGAGAAACGATTTTTCCGCGACATATCTGTTTTGCAGATGATAATCTGCAATTATAATAATTCCGGTAGTTCAAATTTTTTAATATGTTCTATGAACTGGCACCCTCATATAAAATCCGAGTTTTCGACCATGCAGCGCCTGAGCTCGGACCGCTATCTTGAGAAAACCAGACAGAATCGCGGAAAAATCGTTTCTCCGCGATTCTGTCTGGTTTTCTCAAGATGGCGGCCCGAGCTCAGGCGCTGCATGGTCGAAAACTCGGATTTTATATGAGGGTGCCAGTTCATAGAACATATTAAAAAATTGGAACTACCGGAATTATTATAATTGCAGATCACTAATTGCACTGGCCTAATATTAGACAGGGTACTGACCCAGTAGCAGATACTAGAAGTTAACTATTTATTTTCTATTCTACCTAGCTACTGGTTCTGGAAAAAAGTTTTCGTTTTATGAAATAATTGTCATTAATCTGATTTTAAGAAAATTATAAAGGTCTTTGCTAATTGCACTGGCCAATATTGGGATTTTAGTATTTCTACTACTAGTATTTTTCTATATTAGTATTTCTAGTATCTTTTAGTATTTTCAATTTTTAAAATTTGACTATCTTCTTTTTCTTTTTTTAAAATATCTTTCAATTTCAATTATTAGCCAGTTGATCCTTCGAAACAGTTCAAATATTTTTTCTCTAAAAACATTAAGTGAAGATCCTGTATTAAAGAGTCTACTGCTGGTGCCTTTACTCTACTTATTGTTATTGTTAAAAGAGATATACCTATTGTTGAAACAATTCATTTCAGTACTTCTCTCTTATAACATTCTTCTTTTTCTTATTCCTCTAATAGTTGAGTATTAATATGATTGAATTTTGTCAATCTTTTAATAGTACCTACATATAGCTTAAATGCGTTCTAAAACTTCGTGGGCCGATAAAATAACAATAATTGATCTCCCATTCAGCAAACCAGTTATTACTTTAGAGGTAACTGTTAAAAAGAGTTTGCTAGTGTAGCAACAGACACTTTTGCTTGTTTCTGAAATTATCAGCCAATTTCTCTATTCTATTATTACCCTATTTCTGTTGATATAAACAGAAGAAAGTTCTCTTTAACACACTTCATCTCCATCTATATACACTGATTTTGAATTGCCTATATTCTCAATATTTTTAGGTTTGTTATTAAGAATATGATCGATAGGAGTATCTAATAAAATTGTTGGCAATAAAGTTGTATCTTAAGGATATCACAATTGAACAAATAAACCGGAAACAATATCTGGCCATAAGACTACAACAAAATAAAAATCTGTTAATTTTTACAATATTTTCAGTAAATTAAACAAGCAAATAATATAAATTCTTGTCTCGAAAATATAAAATTAATGTGAACAAAAAAAAAAAGTCTTATGGACGGTTCTGATTCTGTATATAAAGCAGGAAATGCTTGAGAGAATTGATACTGCCTAAACAATTGATGAATTTGCAAGAAAGAAATTCATGTAAAAAAATGTATGTTTTTTAATAAAAAAAATTTAATGTGATATCGTATCAAATTTTTTATAACTTTTCTTTTTTGTTTATAACTTAATGAGAGTTATCTTAAAACCTTATTTTTGAGGACCCCGAAATTTTTACCACTTAGGATTCCGAGAATTACAAGATAAAATTCATAGGCCATTTAATGGTGTTTCACAAGTATATTAACATTGACAGAACAATAACATAACCGTGCACTAAAGAGATAAAAATCATTGGTAAATTCAGCATTCAAATGAAAGAAGCCGCAAACGTCCTTTTGTGCTTATTAGAATGCAACTGAAGCGACAGAATGACTACTGTCACCGACGACGAAATTAAAAATAACAATGATATATTACAATAGAACTAGCGTTCACTAACGGTCCTTCGATATTAGTATACTGAAACAGTGCAACGCCAATGGGAACAGGTTGGCAATCCATATGGTCCGGCAACAGGAAGATCCAAGGACACATCCTTCTCTCCTCGCTCCCTTTATATAAACTGTGTTATATAGATTGTTGAATGCAGAAAATATTATATTGCATTGAAAATTATGTGCTCCTTATTAAGGTGTACAAATTAAAGATTTCTTAGTGTACAAGTTGTGATTTCTTAATTACATTGAATCTACACGTTAAACAGTACCCAGATTAATTTTTTTTGGGTAAAAAAAATGTCGCTTAGTTCATTTTAGTGTACGTTTTATCGCTCCCTGGTTATAAGGACGATTCTCTTGTCTTTTTAGATTCTCTTCCGCTTTTTATAACACTTTCGGTCATCACTACACTAAGAATGTAAGCTGCAGGCATCAGAACGCAAACAAATTCGAGAAAAAATCTTCAAGGGCGGAGAATTAGGCAACCTACAATCTGTTATAAATAAATAAAATAATAAAGAGTCCAACGAAACCGGAGGCTCGATGCCGCTTTTTTATATAATATAATATAAACAAATATAAATTAAACTGATATAAGTATTCTTTAGCAACACCTTAGTATCATTCATACATAGGGATGGGAGGGATTTAACATGATCTCGCTCCTTCTTTTATTTTTTTCTAAAAAAAAAAAATGTATAAAAGATGATCAACTGCCTAGCCTAGAACAGACCACCCAAGTGGAAATATTTACGGTTTCTCTTACCTGATACAGGTATAACTAGTAATTAGGCATGGCTATTAGTTATGTTATATCAGCTGAAGAGTTCGTCATCCACTAATTTCTATGGCTCATAGATGACTAGTTTAAAAAAAAAAAAAATCAGAGGAATTCAATCTCCTAATAATGGTAAGGTTCAGGCAACTGAAACAGGACTATCGAGATACTGAGATACAAAACAGAAACCTCAGACGATCTTATTTGGTAGAAAAGAAAATGTCTGAAAATTTATCCTGAAATACACGAAAAAAAATTCTTATTTTGTGTTATTTCTTTAAGTTTACTCACCCACTCTACCTTCTTTTACGTTTTAGATTGTTTTTCAATTTTATAATTCATACAGAGTCTAAATACTAAATACTAAACCTTTATGTTACAGAAATTTCAATAAACTTAGTCTATCCATAAAATTCTAGTGTTTTTTGTAGTTTGCATTTTTTAAATTGAAAATATAATTTATTCTATAATTAAGACGGAAGGTATGTTACGCACAATTGTCGAATTCGGTTAATAACCGAATTTTTACCCGTAATGCTTAGATAACAAACCAAAATATCCACAACGCGTAGCGATAATTCTATTTGGTCATTCTCCAAACTGAAATTACCGCGCTCACTTAACCGTTGTTAAAAAACTCTCTTAGATTTTAGGATAAATACAAAATGTCCTTAATGCTATCTGAGTAATACAGCTTTCCCGCAACGATGTTTTGTATTTGCGAAAAGCCCACAAAGATCTAAAAGTTCTTTCTATTCAGGCATATTTCAGGTATAAAAGGTTGTTCAATATTGATAGAAGAGACAATCTTCTTTATTGAGATTGTAAACTAAGACTCTTTAACCCTTTTGACTTGTCAGTCATACTGAACCAACGTTGAAGAAAATGAATTTACAAATTACATAATGAAATCGAATATATTAATTTATTTACTAGTTTAAAAACCTAATTAGGGATTGATAAATTATTTGCCACTTCTATAAATTTGTTTTATTGAAAACTAGTTTCAATTTCTAGTTTAATACATCACGTTGAAAACAGTCTCAAATTAAATATATATGAAGCACTTGAAATAATAAAATCCTTCAAATCCTATCCACATATTTGCTCAAATGACCAACTAAATATCTCAAATAGTTCCATCTTAAATTTATTCCCATCTATAATAGGAAAAACAATTACTCACCGGCATAACTGGAAAAACCCGGGCCCTTAAACCGTTTACCTATAAACATCCCACCTTTCATTCATTGTTAGTTCGAGAAGAAACCAGTAAAAACTTTTCTGTTTGATATAATCCATTTAAACCTCGGTGAATACCAACATGTATTTGATTTCTTGTCATAATTGAATTTATAATTCATAAATGTTTTATAATACAGATTTATATTACATCTAATTTAATATGTATAATAATACCAAACTATATTTTGAATAGCTTATTTTTGAATGTTTGAGTGTTTTTAGAACTGATGATGAATGTATAACATTCGAAACTAGTTTTCAATAAAACAAAATTATAGAAGTGGCAAATAATTTATTAATCCTTAACTTCATAATTCCCTTTGGAACAGGTCTTCAGAGAGATATTTAATGGATGAGTGGAGCCTAGATAGGATTTGAATCAGAGAATTAGAAAGGATATGATGAACATATGGAAGAGAAGTGCCGGAATACGAAAATTTTTGTTTTTGTTATTTTTTGCATGAAGAACTTCTAATCACGTGCCTATATTTCTTTTAGAAAAAAATTCGGATTTTTAGTTTCAATATTTAACGTAATAATAATTTATTTTATTTTTTCATGAAAAGTTGCCATAATTTAATTCACAATACATATTTAAAAGATCAAAAAATGTAGATTCACTTTTTTTTTAAAAGTGATTATCCATAGATAATCTACTATAGCATGTAAACAATGTACTTTAGAATGAAACTATACGATATTATCTATCTCCGATTTGATTTTCAGTCCGCTACAGTTCTGAAACTGGGGTAGTTACGTTGAGGTTGTAATTCACGGATATGTTGAGGTTGTAATCTGACACATAAACTAATTCGTATTTATGCGAATTTAGTTTCCGCCCTCAACTGAAAAGGATCCGTTTGGAGTTTGTTTATCTCTTGAGCGTGCAGAAGTCGACACTTATGATACAATTAAAACAGTGATGATAATAGTGTGGGTTATAATTCACAACAATGGAGAGACAATGGGGGGCCTCAGGCCTCCGTATTATGTTGACTCCTTTTTTCAGTAATGATAGACGACATCGTAGAACTCCTTCAATCCATTCCTGGTACTGTGTGTCTCCTCTTTGCCGACGATCTTATCATTTTGGCTACTAGTAGCAATTTAAAGGTGCTTGAGGCTCATGTGGAGAAAACTCTTGATCTTCTTAGGGTATGGGCGCATGAAAACGAAGTGATAGTGAACCCATCCGAGACGGAGTTCCATCTTTTCTCGCATTAAACCAAGACTTATGAAGTAAACCTACGGTATGCAGACGATGAATTACATCGTACCGAGAAATACACATATCTTGGAGTGAGACTTGATCCGAAGTTAAACTACGTTGCTTATAAAGTTAAATAACGTTGCTAAAGAGAATAACAGTAATTAGATGGGGAGCATCAGATGGTCTTGCCCTTGCTTATAAATCCTACATTCGATCAGTCATGGAATATGGTAGCAAATTAGAAATTATAGCCTCAGTAACATCACTTCAAAAACTTACCGTTAACTAAAATCAGACCCTAAGATTCATAACAGCAGCTCCCAAGTCAACTACGATTCCCGCCCTAGAATTACTGGCGAAAGTAGAACCACTGTGGGCTATAATAGTGCAATTGGTAATTAACATGTATGAACGCCTCCTTCGCTTGGATGCTGAGTATTTGAAAAAATATACTCCTTTTACAAGCCGTCTAAAAACGCAGATTACTTTCATCATCGATGCACAAAACATCATCGAGAGGAATAATTTGGAATTCGCCAACCGTAGCTATTCCTTCCGCCCGGAAGACTGAACTTCTAAAACACGCTCCAGTCCAAGTGCAGCTCCTACAGCCTGCAGATAAGGATACATCTCTCGAAATCCTTAGGGCTCTAGCCCTAGATATTATTTCTGAGAGGTATCCAGAAGAGTCATGGCTCCATATTTATATTGATGGATCAGCAGTAGGAGCAACAAACGATGCTAGTGCGGGAGTGTACTGAAGGGAGTTTGAAGTGGCTGAACCTGCGAGGAAGAGTGCAGCAAGTTATGATGGAGAGATTAAAGCAATCAGATTGACTCTGGAAAAGCTTATTTCAAGTGAAGACCAAAATATTGCCATCTTTGTAGATTCGCAGGCTACGCTGTTCTCGTTTGGGTCAACGAGTGAAGCTAATGCAAAGGTTGGCGAGTGCAGGAGGCTAATTAATACAACTGAATTCCAAGCCATTACTAAAGCTTTTGTGGAATGAAGAGGCAGACATACTGGACAAGCAAAGCTCCAAATTGCCACAGCCATCAATTTTCTTCCACTATTATTCTGCTAAACCAGTAGCAAGAGGGAAAATACGGGAAAATCTAAAACATTACTATTCAAGATTAGCTGAGGGTAAGCAATGGGAGCACCTTTTAATCAGAAAGGCTACATACCGATGTCGTTGCCTAGGTGGCAATCAGTTGCCTGCTTCTGGATAATTACGGGGCATGATTACCCCCAACAGCATCTCCATAGAATTGGAGTCGTTGAAAGCCCTGTATGTACCTGGTGCCACGTAGAGAAGATGTCTACTCGCCATCTGGACGTATATCCTGCCATGGAGGACATATGAATTTCATTAGCTGACACCGAGAATAAGTTCTGTAGAAGATCTGCTTTATATTGGGCTGCTAGGAAACTTATGACGGCAATGTTAACGTAACCCCCGCGTAAGAAAAAAAAACTATCTCGGTATCTAATTACCTCCAGCGAACAATAAAATGCATATTATTAATCAAACGCATGAATTAGCTCGAATCTTTGATAGGTAGCTCAGAATTGTAGACAGCGTCATTGACTTTATCAGTGGCCTTTACGTGGAAGATAGACTATGAGAAATTGTTTCTGTTATCAGTTAATCTTTCTTATTACCGAGAAAGCGCAATTAGAAGTGAATATATCCCATGAGAGTATTTAGTATTTCGATTGGAATTTCTTTTTTGTACAGAAAATGGGATAAGAACGATCTTTTATTATTTTAGTCTGTAACATCAACATTTTCCACATATATGGTATAGAGTGATTAAGGGCAAGTGCCTCTAATTTTTACAAAGTTTGACTTTACAGAACTGTAATTTTTTTTATTTTTGAAGCTAGATTTTCCTCTTTTTTTATAAATGTTCTTCCGACAATTATGTTTAAATATTACGTTTAAATCTACGTTTCAATCTCGCACATTTTTGATGAGACTGATAATTTAATCGAATAGTACTTCGTACGCACTTGCCTCTGCCTTACGGGGTAAGAGCGTTCATGGTATCAGGAAGACTCGTTATTAAAGCAAGATCGGTTTTGGGGCAACTACCGAATAGTTCGTTTTTCGTAGGATTATTCTACTGGTGCAACCATCGAAAAAAAATAAAGCTTGTGTGATATTCACACTTTACAATCTTAATTGAATTATGAAAGTGGAATGTGGAATATAATTGAATAAATGTATTGAATGAAATAATTTTTGTTTAAATTCGCTAGCCTGCAGTTGCCTCGACAAAACATAATCGGAAAAATAAGTGTACACCACACACACTTGTCACAACGGAGGTCTGCACTTGCCACTACTATTATGTTTTGCTGACTGCGGACAAGCGCTTAAAAAATAGAAAACTGTCAAGGAGTAATGCAAATCACAAAGTATTGTATTGCAGACAGCTTCTGTAGTTTCCGCTGACTGGAAAAAAAAGATCTACTCGTATATAAACATCGATACAACTGTACTGCAAATTTGGAAGACATAACAGGTTGGAACTGATATTTTTACAACTCGTTATACTTCACCTTAGCGAAATTTTGAGGCTGATTTCTGATACATCAGCGTTAAGGCTTCATGCTCCGTTAAGGACAGCTCTTACCAGTAGAAGGTTTGGATTTAACGAGACGATTACGCATTTACCCTACATCACTCTACGTTAAATCTAAGTGTTCTCCTTTTCTTATACTTAAACGGATATCATATACCTGTTGCCTCAAATATACATTTCGAGCCATATGATACAATATGTACAAACAACAGTAAAATTCGGTTATTCCGAAAACGCGATTTGAATATGAGGTTAGAGTAACCTTCATGAGCGACTGGTAAATGGTAGATATTATCATCCTTTATCTGTTTAGAGGTGTCAGAATTTGGAATCCCCGGGAGGAAGGGATCAGAATATACAATCTTAAATAACATAATTTCAGTTTCGTACAACTTTCCGTTTTTGAGCTAGGCTGATAGCATGATAGCTGATAGCTGATAGCAGATAGCACACACGGACACACGTAATATTTTGCGAGACTTAGTTATTTGGACTCAAAGTTTCTTAAAACGTGTATTTCTGTTGAAAACTCGAATTCGAAATTTTTCACGATCACAATACTTCTCCTCACTATAAATATTTCATGTATTTTTTAACGTCTTCTCCATAGAAGTACCATAAAATATTTTTTAAAACAGTTGCAGTTGGTATAACTATTCTGAGCACTTTATATTTTTGGTTGTCAAGTTGAAATTAAATTTTAACAGTTTTCGTTAAATAATATAAAAGTAGAAATTATTATGTTAATTATTGGACATTAAATTATTAGAGATGGCGGCGAGGTGGCAGGAGGTTCGGTCGCATCTGGCCGCTTCCGACACACTAGGCTTTCCATCTAGGGTTTAGTCGTGTAGTCCTTACAAAAAATCTTAACTAATACTGTTCGGATTTAGATTTTTTTTTTGTTTCTAGAGAACTTATTGCCTTTTATATGATTCTTTACCTACATAATTTTTGAGCTTTTCGCAAATAAAATTTTCTTTTCGTCAAAACTAGTTCACTGCATTTTTTCCGTGATGTACTACATACATAAAAATGTTAGGGGTTTTAAGGAGAACACTTTCGGCAAGTTTCATCCAAATCGTGAACCGTTTTTGAGAAAATTGTAAAAAAAAGAAGTGCAAAATCGATTATATCATTGGAACTTCCGATAAGTGCGATATGCTGTATCTTTGCTAATCCTGTTCCTGTTCCGATTACTTTGATTTATTTTTTATTTTTAGAGAATTTAATTATCTTTCATATGATTCTATACCTAATTTATCATATTTATGCTGAAAAATTACTTTTAATTTTTTTAGGCTAGTGTTCAGAAGAATCACATGTAGCGACAGGATGAATTTCTGCTTTTGTTCTTTAATCTTCGGAACTTATATGAATCTATAGACATATGAAAGAAAAAAAAAATGGTATAAATAACAACTTTATAGCATTTGAATTCTTGATGCATAAGGAGGTGGTGCCTATTATGGGTTCATCTTATGCTCTTATGTTTGTTAATTATCAAAGTATTTGATCGGTCATTTCCAATAGACCTAGACTGATAAAAAAGCTATAAAAGATACCTATTTATGTTTGCAATTTGATCATCGATGAAAATATTATTTAATGATAATAAATATTAAGTTGTACCTACATTAAAACTTTCATTCTTCAACTGTTGTCTATACTATATCAATTAAACGATGAAAGGAATGGCAAAATATAATAATACCCTTACATTATAATAAATCTAAAGCTTTCAATTAATCAAAGACATTACACTTTTCAAATAAATATTAAATACTAGATTTCAAATCATATTTCATATTATTATAGCATATTTCACGACATTTTATGGCAAATATATAAAAGTTTATTTAAAACTAAAAAGTTTTTACATTCCCACTTTTATGTTTTATTGGTCTAGAATTAATCTTAATATCTATTAATGTTTTAACATCAATGGGGACTGCAGAAATGAACAGGATTTATTGATATTTAATACAAACTGAAAGAATTAATTTCAACAATGTTCATTCCAAGAATCATAAATACAAATTACAATCGATAAAAATTTATAGCATTTTAATAACTGTCACTGGGATTTACAAAATATGTACAAAAAATGATTTCTTAAAAATCCAAAAGCTGTTGAGCATGCTTAATATAATTTCTGGTGTAATTAATTCCATCACCATTCTATCTGAAGCATTATTTAATTAAGCAACTAAACCATCACCTCCAGTAGAGCATTTGCAATATTAATAAAAAAGTCACTTGAAGTTATTTTATTTATAATAAATTATTTTATTACAAATGCAAAAATTCCTCAACTATTACCAATTATTCATTATTTACTTTATAATA
Source organism: Rhaphigaster nebulosa (assembly GCA_948150685.1). Taxonomy (NCBI): domain Eukaryota; kingdom Metazoa; phylum Arthropoda; class Insecta; order Hemiptera; family Pentatomidae; genus Rhaphigaster; species Rhaphigaster nebulosa. Next base: position 202,405,638 of record OX411306.1, read on the forward strand.
ACTGATTATTATCTGCATCGTAGGTGACACTTTTTATTTTGATTATAATCTAAAGATTTCCTTAATATTTGTATATACATACAATTAAATTACGTAATTATCAACCTCTTTACTCAAGAATTATTAGAGAACTGTTAAAAGTAATTAAGTATCTATTTAATGCACCTTTACATCATAGATACTGGTTTCACTTTCAACGTGACTGGTGCATAGTCCATACATATTTATAGAGTCAACCAATTCATAATTCATATCAACAGTCCAGGTAGTAGAGTGATGGTCCTAATGATACTGTTGTTGGCATTTACAATAGCATTAACAATGTAAATTTCGAAAACCTCTCACCATAAAAAATTGTGCTAGTTAACAGCAAATTAGAAATAATGGGTAAGCACAGCAGATCAACACAAGCAAGGTACTTTTAAAAACCTTTATTAAAAAAAATATATGTATGTACCTTATCTATACATAAAATAGGGAGTTATGTTAGTACATTATTGACATGACGTTAAAATGTTAGTCTTCCATCAAACCTTCTTCACAAATTAACAAGTGCAATGGAGTGGCTTTAGTCCCATGCAACAGGTGGTGGCTCAACTTACACATTAGGTCGCAGAATCAAATTTCAGTCTTAGGGTTCCCATATTTATCCAAATTGAAACAAGAAAATCATACAACACTGGCACATACTATATTTTATTCTAGTACTGAACTGTAAATTAAATATAAATTCAATAACCGATTTAATTCGCACAAAACAACCCCACAGACATAACTGATAAGTTACTTAACCAAAAACCTTCCAGAACATACCACATAACAAGGTAAACACTTAAAACAACGGATTAGTAAACAGCACACACAGTATCAACAGCTGAAGGAGGTTAAATGAGAGAAGAGGGGCTGCTTCCACTGTTGACCAATAGGTGGCATTGCAGTATAGCATTTTATTTTATAGTTATCCAATGAATTTGAAAAGGTCAAGGCATATGTACTGAGACCAGAATTTAAAGCAATTGCATGTTTCCTTTGCCTGGTTTGTTATATATAACAATTGTTAAAATATCTTTCCAAATTTAGTGCAAATAAAATTATTTTCATTTTACAAATTCGCTTAGAAAGGACTATATTTTAAAGATTTGATGAAGACGTTTTTATTTTATTTACAAAACAAATTTTTTTTTTATTTATTAAATTAAGTTTTAGCACATGCAAATATGCTGCTTACCTCACTTCACTTGATGCTTTACTATATCATTTAATGATTGAGGGAACATGATCGACTGTGATATTTATGATGGAATATATACTCAGGACTCTGACAACATGAACTTTTAATATACTTATTTTACCTTTAATATATATTCAATATATATTATAATTTAAAATGTCAGTATACCTACTATTTAACATTCAAAACTCTTTTAATTAAATAACAGAATGATATTTAGGCAATAAATTTCAAAATTTATGTAAAACTTAATTGTTTTGTTTTATTTTCTCAAATCTATTTTTCTTCTTCAATATTTTTTTTTATTTTATTTATTTATTTTTTTTTTTTATATTGATATTTTTTATCATTTCTACTTTTTTCATTTAAAAAAGCTTTTGGTTTAATAAAAAAAAAAAGAATAATTAATTAATTAATAAATAATTACACCTATTTTATACAAACAGCAGATTTTGTTTTTAATCCTTTATTTCCTTGCACTAACAACCCATTAATTATTGCATTATTATAATTTTGGAAAAAGTTAAATAAGTTTTATATTATAAAATTACTTTTATATTTTATGTTAGAAAATACATTAGAAAAAAAATTACAGATTATTTTTTTATTTAACTGTTAGGGTATTTAGGCAGCAGCATACAATTTAAAATAATTTTGCACTGGACTAATTATTTTTTCATTTATAAAATAGTCATGACTGCCACAGTTTTGTATTATTTATTCGGTAATTTATTCACATTGTAAATAATGTAATAGTCTACATGTCTACATGAAAAATAATTTTTATTAATTTATGTCAACTCAATTGAAAAAATTTGTATGCCTTTTATACTAATTATTGATAATTATACTTATCAACTTTTTTTTTATAAACAAAAAGAAAGACAACAGAGTTTACTGTATTGCAATTCATTTGATTTAAGATATACGATCTGCCATAAAAGCAGAAATGATTAAAGATGGTTAGGTCAATGATGGAGACTCATCATTTAATTTTTGGTCCCACTGAGTCGTGAAAGAAAGGCCAGGAGATGTAAATTCGGATAAATTTCTTTGATTCAGTCAGACCCGTCCTCAAAAATAAATCTCTTTTGGGGCTTAATGAACTTCCATTGTATTGGTAGTTATAGATCCTATTATATATTCGTGTATGCATGTTTTTATATGTTATTATGCACCAATGTATGCAGATTCTACTAACCGAAAAAAAATGAGTTAAAGTCAGAGATTTTTTTCGATGTTAATTTCTTCAGTTTCTGAACGTATTTCATGAATCTATCCCCTGTGGCCACCATCAAAGTTTCAATTTTTTAAATAAAATAACATATTTTTATTTCAATTACTTTCTAAATATCTAAAACCTATTGTTTTTCAATACTTTATAAATTATCTGAACTCTATAGGTTAAAATTTTATTGGAATTTAACTTTTGAAGTTAAAATATTAAATTTTAAATTATAATCACTAAATTTCATCTAATTAATTTGTTAAAAGTAAATGTATTATGCTGCAAACTTAATTAAATTATGCACTTAACTTAATTCCATCACTTCTTTTCAGCGATGGAATCATTTTTATAATGCTTTACAACGCCATTAATCTATTAGCCCTTACCACTATGGTCACATTTTCACCTGAGTTAGGGATCAGTGAACAAAGAAAACAATAATATAACTAAAAAACAAGTCACTTAATTTGATATAAACAAAATGTTATGTATTATATTAAAAAAAATTATACATTATATATTTCTATGCTGCAAGGAATTTATGCAATAACTGAAAACAAACAATTAATACTCTAAATTATAAAAGAGGACAATTAATACAATAAATTATACAAAGAAACAATTAATACAATAAATTATACAAAGAAACAATTAATACAATAAATTATTATTTATAAAATAAATGAGCATGAACAAATATAAGAACATAAATCAATTGTCAATAAAGTTAACCCTTCCAACACCAGGTTAAGAAAGTAATACTAAATACCAGGTGAGGTACTTATGCAACCAACCTAATTTGTTGGCAATTTTTGCAATTTGACTTGTTTTAATTTATGTAAGCATTATAAAGAAAATAAATAAATGAAATCTTGTCTAAATTTTTACAGATGTAAAATACTAAGTGGGGTCAAGAGGTACTCCAACAATGGTTTTTGTGAGAAAAAAAAGATGCCATAAATTGTATGCTGCAAGCTTTCTCAAATCGACAATTGAAATTCATCACAGATAGTAAAGGGAAAAATGTAATCTAATTTCATAAATGTATCTCTGTTTTTACAAGAATAATAGGCTTAAGGGGGGCAAATATTTTTTTTAATTCCACAGGCCACCATTTTAATTCAAAGTATAAAAGGTTACTGAATTGTTCCCTGAATTTCAAGAGAAAAGGACAAGTTAGGTGATGGTGATCACCATTTTAATTGGTGATCACAAAAATTAATCAGGAAAATTCCACTGATACCTAAATTGATTTACGTAAATACAAGTGAGACAAAATTTGATGCCTAGAGAATCAAATCAGGAGGTAAAAAAAACAGACCAGAAACAGAAGGCAATCAATTCCAACTTTCAATCTATACTGAGTGTTCCAAAATAAATTAAGTTGGTTGCTTGAGCATTTTAATTTAATATATTCATTATTCTCAGGGCTAATGTCCACTACTTCACCAATGTGTTCATCGTAGACACATTCAATAATATCTCTGGCCGAAAGGATTATTGATGCCAATTAAGTATACCATCGTTGAAATGATAAAAAATTAAGAACATATCTTATTTTATAATTTTGTAAGCATATTTTTTTGTTTGAAAAATATTAATAAGTGAAAAAATTATTCCATGGTCCAGTTACTTTCAGGTGTTTAATTACTGCTTTTTTTCCTAGTTTAGAACAGTTACCAGTCTTGAACCAAGCAAATAAACAAGTGAGGTTTTTATTGACCATTAAGCTCTCCAAAAATACTGTAACTTTTGTGACTCAGATTTTTAACTCCAGTCCCATTGTTTTACTTATTTATTTAATTCAATTCAATAATTCAACTTAATTATTATTTCGCATCATCCAAAGGTGGTATGGCACCCACTTAATGAACTACTGATTTGAACAAGCATACTTATATAATAATAAAAACTAATGAATCATGATAAAAATGTTTCATAATTGCAAAGTATTGAGTAGAATTTATTGGCAGAATTTAGTTGGATATTTTGTTGGCATCCTAGGATTAATTTCATCATTTTATAATAAAACATTAATAATAATAATATGGCCAAACTAGGATTAGTTTTGTGTTCTAATTTTAATTTATCTATAAGATTAAGATCATGGGCTGTGCTTCCTCAAAATAGATTTCTCCTCCATTACCATTTATATTTACTTTTTTTATGAGCTAATATACATTATCGTTTATCGTTAAATTATAAACATACAAATTACAGATTATTATACTGATAATGACAATAGGGCCAAAAATAATGATAATAAAATTGATTTTGTTCAAAATAAAAATGAACCTAATGAAATAGATAGAAGTACAATACAATTTTATAAAATTAATTACATACCAGATTTAACACAGAATATAAAAAAGATGATGGTGGAATACGACCATGTAAATATAAAACTAGCTACTTATAATGAAAATAAATTGGAAAGATATCTACGTAATATGAAGGACAAATTAAAATTAATAGGAAAAAGAATGTGATTTATAGAATAGATTGCAGCGTTAGTAGTGAAATGATGTACATAGGGGAGATATCTAAAAAACTACAAACCAGAATAAAACAACATATGGGAAATTGTAAAAATAGTAAAAACAAAAACATTACAGCTCTTACCCTTCACAGAGTAATGAGTAATCATAAATTTGATTTTGACAACCCAAAAATCTTGGATAATGAAAAAAATACAAAAAGCTATTTACATCACAAAAAATATAAATAATACAGTAAATTTCAAGTCAGATGCAGTAAATTTAAAGAGTCACTCTACTGATATAATTAATAATCTAAATATTAAATGACAGTAATAATTATTTCATAAATAATAACCAGCAATAAAATAGTTAGGCATATAAAATATTAGGTTTTTAACAAAAAAAAGGAAGAAAATAACTAATAGAGCTAGATAAATATGTTGGACAATAGACAAATAGCAAACAGATTAATGGATTAGTACAAAGTTTAATTCTAATGTAGGTCAGTGTGATATCGATATAGTCTTAGCAGACACTCTCTAGTGCAATAATATTTTTAAAAAAAATTTAATAGTGGACACAGCAGGCGAAATAATATATTATGGAAAAAACTGGTCTTAGGAAAGTACTGCTAATTATTTTATAATAGAAAAAATAGCACAGTTAAGGTAAAATAATTTTGTTTTTAAAATATTATATTAAATTACATTAATGATTGAAAAATATGTATGATGTTGTATTGTTGAATTTTAGAAGAAATGAAAACCCAGAAGATGGAAGAGAATTTCGAAGCATTGGTTGTGTGTAAATGAAAAAAATAAATTAATGTAGAAAATTAGTAAAGAAAATTTAAGGGAAGTGTGTTTGTTCATAGAAATAACAATACTATATAATTTAGTAATGAAACCTTCCGTAAAGTAGTAGGAATTTTATAATATAATTTTATAATTAAAACAATTAAGAACCATAAAATAAGCTGCTCGTTAGAATATTATTGATCACTACTATTTCTTTTTCTTCACTTTTTCAATAATACGTTTTTACTTCCTTGTACGAAGTAAAGGAAGTATTGTAATCGCGAAAATTTTCGGTTTTCAGATTTCGACGGAAATATCCATTTTCACCATCCTTGAATCCATTTTGACTAGTTTCGTCGCGGCGTCTGTACGTACGTTCATAAGTACATTCGTATTTCGCAAGTTAAATGGCAATTATTGTTATTTATAATTTATTCAACAATATAGTTATATTCCCATAGGGCACCCTTATTAGTACATCCGCCCTGCATCTTAGACCTACTGGTCAAGAGTTATTTATTGTTTCCACATGTTAGACTATCCACCACCTATGACAATTTCCCGTGGGAAAACACTTGGTATGAATTGCCGCCTGCATGGCATCCGCTGCCACTTCTTTTCAGAATCTGACACGCCACATCTGCAACCTGCATTTTGTGTGTTCCTCATTTATTTCTGTCCGTCTCCTGTCAATCGTATGACTTTATGGCCCTTTTTGCCAAACCCTAAGGTAGAGCTTCCATCCAGATATTCAACCAAAGGCTATCCCCTCTCCTATCCTGCGAATCCATCCCCTCTCCAGTTCTAGCCCTATAAAGGCTCCTTAGATCTATAGATATTCACTCTACTTCTAAGTCTTAGACTAGATACTACACTTGTAATTTTTATAAGAATAAAGTCTTTTAAGTCTTATCTGTTGTTGGTTCGTTAATTGGCGCCCAAAGAAGGGACAGTAAGCATCGGGAATTCACTAACCCTAGGTATTCTCGTGTAATCTTCACTGTCCGAACCGAACTCTGAAGAACTTTGGCTGGCAGACCCACTCTTACGAGGTATCTGGTTGTCATCGATTGGCTCACTCATCCGAGGTACCAAGATTCTTCAGCATCATCCAGCTTTAGAAAATCACTCGTCCGAGGTATTCTAAACTGACGTCTCCTGTTGGCCCACTGTTACCAGGTACTGGCAAGGGAAATAAGAGGCTGGATCAACAAATGTAAAGTTTGTGCTCAAGCAAAATACGATAGACATCCAGCAAAGCCTAAATTTAAAATAACGCCCGTACCAGAAAAACCCTTTCAAGAAATAATGATGGATACAGTTCATATAAATAACGAATACGTCTACTTCATCATTGACGTATTCTCAAAAAAAGTATTTACATTCTTGGCAAGGGAAAACAATCAACTACAAGCTATGAAAGCATTAATGACGTACTTGACATTTTTCCCCAAACCAAGGATGATCACCACTGATAATGGGAAAGAGTTCGATAATCACACGTTTAAGGAATTATTACAATATCTAAACATTGAAAATCACGAAACAACGCCACACAATGCCAATTCATTGGGAGCATTAAACAGAGCAAGCTCAACGATTATAGAGCAATTAAGAGTTTTAAACTTAACACACTCCGAAAAACCATTTGAAGAAAAACTAACTTTAGCTGTCGTAATATACAACAATTCGCAGATAAATAAACTAAAAATGTCACCAAACGAAATGACGTTCGGATTATCAACAGATCTCCTTAACGAACATCCGATAATTCAGGGGTATCTTTTAAACGAATACCACAAGAACTTGAAAATCATCCATAATACTGTGAGGAGAAAAACAGAAGAAAACAAAAAAAGGTATATAGGTAAAGCAAATGCAAACAGAGATGACATTAGCGTTGCCTCATCGGGTAGTGTTGTTATAAAAAAAACCGCAGGTACGAGGACGAAAATGAATAAAAGGTATGAAATAGGTAGAATTAAAAATAAACGGTTCATAGATAAAAAGGGGAATAGCAAAAAGATACACCCGAAAAACATAAAACAACCAAAAAAATATAACAATACAGAATTAACGAAAGAAGAAAAACTCCAGCTGGAGCTAGATAAGTTAGTGCATGAAAATATTGAAGAAAAAATTCAGGAACTCCAACGTAAACGATGCGTTTCTATTGTTCCAGATGACTATGGAGGGCCGCCAAACTTTGATGGTATTATTGCTACTGACGCTTCTGACGACGGCCATGAATTTGAAAATTCAAAAATTGACGAATGGACCAGGAGCCATGACTATCCCTATAAATAAAACTTATATAGTCGATAAATACTACTCATTTTTAGATTATAGGAACTTAACGTTATTATTCAACGAAATTAAAAACCTAGATATACATATTAAAAACCTTAAAACCGAACCGGAATATAAAGTACTACATTCTGTCCTTACCTACCGTTATGAAAATTTGCTAAATAAGATCAATCATTTGATCAAACAAAAACGTACCAAACGTGGCCTTATCAATGGTTTGGGTTCAGTTATTAGCTGGATAACGGGAAATATGGACGCAAATGATAAGGAAAAATATGACTCTATCCTGCAAAAGGTTGAACAAAATATGTACCACATTGAACACAACGAACAAGCCAGACTAAGTTTGAATAACCAACTAACGTCAGAATTAAACAAAGACATTGTTATTTTAAATTATTACAAGAAGCAGATCATGAACACAAATCATATCATTGATATTTCGCTACAAAAACTGAATCATCATGATTTGCTAGCGATTTTGACTTTACTTAACGGTAAGGTTAGGGAAATCGAAGACTCGATCGAATATTGTACTAAGGGATTACTACATCCTAGTATTATTAAACCAAAAGAATTTCAAAACATTTATGAAACTCAAAAACAAATTTTGTCTCGGGACACTGAATTAAACTGGCTAATAGGAAAAAGCACATGCTCTATTTCTGATCAAGGAATTATTTATTATTTTATACAACTTCCTCTAAATACAGTAGGACTTATGTCTTATTTGAATATGCCATACCCCTACATTGTAAATAATAACACTTATATCCTACATGTCGATAAAACTATAATTATTAAGAACGATACTGATGTATATACACCTAGTAATTGTATAAACTATGACCAAGAATACTATTGTACCAAACTAGAAAAGGTTAAGGATCAATGTATATTAGAATTAGTCTCTAACGTTAAGTTAACTAATTGTAAATTGCTAAAGACAAGTGTTGAACCTATATTTCTATATATAAAGGAAACTGGACAATATTTAACACATAAAATAGCGCAAGTAGAAGTTAAGAAAAATAATTTAGCTCAAATGTTTCACCTATATTCTACATCTTTGGTAAATTTAGAACCAGAGGAAACGTTTACAAATTATACAGACATACCCATTGTATACAAAGATATTGTAAATTTACCTTTCCTCTCCGAGCATATACCAGCAATGACAATTACTGCTAATGTGACCCTCCAATCTTTAGATAATATAAAACTAACTCCTATAGATATAGAGCAAATAGAAAATTATGATGTAAATACAGACAAAAATTGGTTGTATGTAGTAGCATTCATAACTATGTATTTATTATGTGTTCATATATATATACATTGTAAATTAGTCACAAAAAATTGTAAAAGAAAAACAATTGTAAATAACATTCCTATGGAGCCTATCCTACCCTCAGTACCTAATTATCCCCCTGAATTTGACGGTAGGGCCCAGGCCTGGTTTAATGAGATCCAACGGAAAAAAAATCAGCATACCTAAAAGGGTGCTGCACGGGAGTTTGCACTTGTAGGGAAAGGGAGGAGTTAAATGGCAATTATTGTTATTTATAATTTATTCAACAATATAGTTATATTCCCATAGGGCACCCTTATTAGTACATCCGCCCTGCATCTTAGACCTACTGGTCAAGAGTTATTTATTGTTTCCACATGTTAGACTATCCACCACCTATGACAATTTCCCGTGGGAAAACACTTGGTATGAATTGCCGCCTGCATGGCATCCGCTGCCACTTCTTTTCAGAATCTGACACGCCACATCTGCAACCTGCATTTTGTGTGTTCCTCATTTATTTCTGTCCGTCTCCTGTCAATCGTATGACTTTATGGCCCTTTTTGCCAAACCCTAAGGTAGAGCTTCCATCCAGATATTCAACCAAAGGCTATCCCCTCTCCTATCCTGCGAATCCATCCCCTCTCCAGTTCTAGCCCTATAAAGGCTCCTTAGATCTATAGATATTCACTCTACTTCTAAGTCTTAGACTAGATACTACACTTGTAATTTTTATAAGAATAAAGTCTTTTAAGTCTTATCTGTTGTTGGTTCGTTAATTCGCATAACTCAAAATCGGTTTACCGTAGAAAGTTGAAATTTTGTATTTAGTATTGTTGTAAAATCTAGTTGTAAACCTCCCTTTTTGGTCACTGCTTGATCACCGGAAGTGGTACTTTACTTGAAGGTCATAATTGATTTCCATTAAAAATTGTATTAAAATACCACGCAAAACTTCTCAAATTTAGTATTCAGAACTCATATATTGATTTGAATAACATACTAGATTTTGGTCTAAATTGGAAAACCGGAAGCGGTACTTTACTTGTAGGTCATATTAGACTTTCATCAAAAATTATATTAAAACATAATGCAAAACATCTCAAATTTGGTAAATAGGACTTTTATATCGATATGAATGTATTTACTATATTTTGGTTAAAATTGGTGAGCCGAAAATGGTACTTTACTTGAAGGTCATAATAAGCTTACATCAAAAATTATATTTAAATTAAATACATAAATCATATGTTTCGGTAAAAAAGGTTACAAACGCGATTTGGTTTCCAATCCAGTTAAACATTTTTATTACTTGTTTTAAGTGTTAAAATTGAATGTAAAATACTGGTTTTCCTCCCCATTTGTGAGATCAACAAGTTTGCAGCAGGAGAATAAGATATTAGTTAAATGGGTTTTTCCGCTTAAAATGTCGAAACTGTCGATTTCCAATGCTTTATCTCGTAATATTGACAGATTGTTGTCACGGAACACGAAGAAATCTCTTGGAAACTAGTTACCTACTGAAGGAAAACGACATATAATAACGGAATGAGACCTCTAGAAACAAGAATATGTCTCTGTGTGTGTCAATAGATGGATGTCGCGACGTCGAGTGTCGTTTTTAATGCAATCTTTGGAAACTAGTAACCAAATTGAGGATCACTTTTTGAACCACCGATTTATAGTTTAATAGGCGTGCAAGGAAGTAATGTGTTGTCCAAATCAGATATTTTATAAATGTGAAAGTCTTTTATAAATTTGCCTGTTTTACTAATTTTATAATATTTCAGCATTAAATTGATAGAATCTTAATATACAACTATGGATAAGGCAAATAAAAAAAATAATATTGAAAATCTATTCCACCATAAATTAATCATTGGTTTTGGTGTTTATAAAAAAAAAAAATTAAAGGAACCAAAAAATAAAAATATTAATATACAAAAATTGTTTAGAAAATTATTCAGTTCGTGGAATCATTTAACAAAATGTTTTTTATAACTGTTTGTGATAAGTCAATATAGAATATACAATGATTTCATCAAATATGTTCAAGGGCATCCCAATGAAAATGATAAGACCCTATTTATTGCTATAGTAAGTCTGTCCCACTCTACCCCTTTGTCTTTAACTCCTTGAAAAAAATCCAAGAAATAAACAAAAATACCAAAATACCATTATAGCGGTCACAAATGAAATAAAAATTAATCGTCAAACTTAATTAATCATTTAGCTAGATGAAATGATAGAGAAATTATCTTTGAAATATTTGTATTAACATACCATTTTACCTTCTTCTTTTCTCCCACTTCTACTCAGGTCTCCTCCACTTCCTCATCTTCAGCCTTATGCTTCTTTGCATCATACTAAATTATAGAAAAAAATTAATTACTTTTACATAATTAATGGTATGGTTTGAGTTTAACAGATTACAAGAATACAAAATTAGCTTTCATTAACATTTAAATGAACAGTTAAATATTCATTCACATAAACTAATTTAGTTAATCATCAAAATTGTATTGAACTCATTCCTAATAACTAAAGAAAAAAAAAATATTGTTTTTTTTTTTTTTAAATCAATACTATTATAGAAAGCTCGTTTGCATGAACAAGCTAATTTTAGGAACTACCAATCCGATTTGAAAAATTCTTTTTGTCTTAGATCGACCTCTTAGAAAGGAAGGCTTTGGGCTTTGTAATATCACGATATGACCCATAGGAACAGAATAAATTGGAACCATAAATAAATTGCTAAGAGTAATATTGTTGAACTTGAGTAAGTTTCGTTGCCATGAGATCTTAATTTATTTATATCTATCAATACTATTATATAAAGCTCAAGAGTTTGTGTGTATGAGAGCACTAATTTCAGAAACTACCAGTCCGATTCAATATACTATAAAGTATCACAACTTCATAACCGTTGGACCAAGTTGACTCCACAAACTTTTTAATTTTGGTGTGGATATAGTTGATCACAGATTTGATTTAAGTAGAAGTCGGTATACAATTTTAATAGTTTAAACCATTAAACTATTAAAATTTAGTAGTTTCCATACAAATATACAAAAATAGTAGTATGAATACAACCATGTATCCTTCTTTTTTTTTAACTTAGTTCTGATGAAGACCTACAACTAAGGCCGAAATATTCGCACACAATCAAAAAATAAGTTCCAATTATTATTCCAAAAGAGATAAGTTAAATTCATAATAAGATTTTCAAGGAAGGATTGATCCGGATCATTAGCTGTAAAAGGAAATAAGAGTATTCTGACCAGCTTGAGGTAGGTTAAAAAAAGTAAAAGCTTGGACACTCTCATTTTTATTTGATTCATTGAAGCAATCTTAAAAGTATGGTATTAATATAAACCATATTAAAGGATGGTTCAAAGAGCCTATATAAAGATATAAAAATATCACATCTGAACTGGTGGGAAGTAATAAGTCTAGAGTGTAGTAACCTTGTCAGATTATTAGTAGCCAATGGACAAAAAGAGGATTTTTAAAGGTGGTTCATAAAGAATATTACTAGATTATAAATATGTAGATTGAATGGGATTAGCAGCCTTTCAATGGAATTACATTTAAACTGGAGAGATTTTCTAATTTTAAACATAATTTAGCTATGCTAAATTCAAATACAGATTATATTTTCATGGATTTGAATGAAATTTTCAATATTTCACAAGTTCCCGTCAAATTCATTGACATTTTTTGTTCCTCATTGTGCAATTGAAAAAGTTTTCAGATGAACTAATTGAATTCAATTATTTAAAATTTTCATCAACAAAACAAAACTTACAGCATTCAATGATTTGATAAAAGCTTCTCTAGCTTTTTGCTTCAATTTTTCATCAGGTGTTTCAGTCATCAAGGTGGATTCTAGCTGCTCCCTCTGTCTTTGTTGAAGTTTAACTTCTCTGTTTCTTGCATCAATCAATTTTTCACGCCTTGATTCTCTATCTAACATCTAAGGTGATGAAAATTATAGTTTGAATATACATTATTTTGGTAAAAATGCTACAAGAACAAAGATTGTTTAAATCAGTTGTCCTAAAGCATTTATTGAACCATTGAAACCACTAATTTTTAGTGAGAATTTTGATTGTTTATTTTTATAGTTCTAAAGCTATTACTTACTGCTGCAATTAAACTTCTTTCATTTTTATCTTGGGCATAGAAGTGGGAAGAAACCTCTAACAGTGTAATTGTACCATCCTCTCCTGCCGCTGCAATATTTTTACCTGATTCATGGACTTGGCAACACCTCAATGGTTTAGTTGAGAGCTGAAAGAAACTTTTATTAGAAAAATGATTGATTATTTTTTATGAGTACCAACTAAAAGACATTTCTAATTACCATTTTCTATTCAGATTTCCTCAGTTATAAAATGTGATAAATATCATTCTATTATTATTGTTAATAACAAATTATAGAAAAGAATTAACATTCGTAATAAGATCTCTTGATTTCAATATACAATAACTTTTTGGTTATCGTCATTTTAAGTTATTAACTGATATGTTTTATGATTACAAACTGAAAATACTATAACATACCATATGCAAATTTCTAAACGTCATTAAACCTTCAATAAAAACTAATTAGTTGAGCTAGCAAATTATTTTTCTTCTTAAGAAACTATCTCTGGGTTCCTGTTTTCATCTTTTTACCATGTGGTCCTTGCAATAAAGACAGATTCTGCCTTCATTGATTTATCTTTTAGGAAAAACTAAGCCTACATGACAGTAAATTTGTTCATAATTTGAAACACAAAAAAATATTCATTATAAAATTGATGCCAAAATCTTTAAACTCAAAAATTTTGTAACAAATGCATTTAGAAATAAAAGAAAAACATTTGACATCCGCATGATGGTATAGAAGCATCAATCCCTAAAAGAAAAACAATCCTGCAGGAAGCGGGGCGGGAGTTGGACACTGTTGGAACTGACAGATTCAAGTCCAGATATTCTAAAGATTACTTGCCCAGCACTAAGTTCGAATCACCTGATTAATCGACAAATGTCATGAACACAGAAAAAATCTATCAAGTAATGATTTCTTCCTAAAAAATTATTTTCCGTCTAGAGAAAATTTAAGATACAAAGCCAGGATTAGAAATGACATGAGTTCATCCAATACAGGAAACAAGGAGTCTATCTCCTAGGCTACCCTATTCTCTTCCTTCATTCAACCAAACAATAGGAAACAAAAAAATCAAAGCATTTAAAAAATTAAACTCGATAGATTTTTTAGTGCTTACTAAGTCTCCAATATAGGCATACTTCACATCCAATTATTGCTTGTTTTACCTTTCTATATGAAATGTACCTTATATTCTATGACTTGTCTTTGCGAAACATTGTCTACCATAGTTCCTTTTACGGGATACCATATTTTTGCAATTCTAACCAAGTGATTTTATCTGAACCTGATCTATTAACATTTGAGCCAACCAAAAAAATGACTATGCAACAACATTTATTATTATTTATGAATAAGCATTGATCTCTGCGGCCCAAATGGCAAAAATGCTTAGAGTGGGTATAGCATAAATGAAAAAACAAAAAGACAATATCCTGTAGAGAAATTATTAGAATTTTTAGAAAAAATTGATTATATGACAAAATATCATTTTTGAAAATAGAATAAAAAAATAAATGATTTGACCAAAACTAGAAAATAATTACTGTTGTCATAGTATTTGTAGTAATATCAGCCAGGAATAAATAAATTTTATTTATTAATATGGAATTCCTTTGGATAAAATAATCATTCATAGACGTAAGTAATTGGGTTTCTATTAAATAAACTGATCATACAAGGAACCATTTGAGGTTATAGTATACATATGTAAACAAATGGAAAATCATTACTTCTTCACTTAAAACTGGTCCTTCCACATTCTGTAAGAGATCCCAAACATCAAAATATCCATCCTTCCTAGTAATATAAAATACTGAGTGCTTTGTTGGTGACCAAATTCCTGCAGTGAGCCAGCAATGATATGACCTTTAAAAAAATTAATTTCTAAATTTATCTGATTTTAATGAAATTCATTTGACTAATTATTTTCTCATTTAATTATTGCATTTTTTTTTCCTGCTGTAACTATTGTATTAAAATTAACGAGTATGGCTAAAATACTGTACACCAAACTACCGTTGATTTGAAATCTGTATGAATCAATAAACTAAGAAATTGGGTGCATCATCGACAATTTGTTGAGTTTATAATCTGATACCATAAACTGATTCCTTAAAGCGATGTTAGACCCCAACTTCAACTGAAAAGGATCTGTTGGGGCGTTCTGTATCTCTTGAGCAAATGTAGCGAGTGGAAGTTGACAGTTGTGATATAATTAAAGCAGGAATAGTAATAATGTAGTTAACTCACAACAATGGTAGATCATTAACTACGTAAGTACCAGAAATTGTAACCATCAAATCCCAAAATTTATTTTATTTGGGAGAAAATGAACATTTTTCTCGTGTTTTCTTGTTTCTTTTTTTCAATGAAAACAACTATATATCATTTTTCTGCTGAAATAAAATAAAATCTGATCTCGGATTCGTATTCTAATTTAATGGGTGAAAAAAGGAAATCAATTTAAAGTAAAATAATAGTTAAATTTCTTTTCAATATTCAGACATTTTTACTAGTCTTAAACCTTCTACCAACATACGGTATAAAGCTCCAATTTCACCAATAGTTGAACCAAGAAAGATTCTTTAGGAATTGTGGGTGACAAAGGAAATCAATTTAAAGTAAAATAATAATTATGATTTCTTTTCAATATTTAGAAATTTTCACTAGGCTTGAACCCTCTGCCAACATACGGGCATAAAACTCCAACTTCACCAATCCCAAGTAGGGTTGGAATATCGAAAGAAAAATATCGATATTCGATATTTCGATATATCGCAAAACCAAATAACGATATCCACCGATAATCGGTAGAAAAATATCGAAATATCGATATATCGAAAGGAAATGGATGAAAAAGTAAATAAACCCTGCATTAAATGAGTATAACGTTAAAATGTGATGATGGTTATGAAATAATATAATTATTATTTATAGAACAATATTTTTATTATCCATGAATCATTATAAAAAAAGATAGAAAAGAATAATACTTTGGTAAAAAAATAAGTATTTTTTTATCTTGAAGGCTTTTTGCCATATTTCATATATTATATTATTCTACATTAAATTAAAAAAAAAAAACTTGTTTTATTTTTCTAAAAAATAAAAGTATTCTCAAAACATTTATATAAAAACATGTAACTCATCTGATATATATTTTAGTACAATCACCATTTATATTATTACTTGTTTGTCTTTACATAGAATTAATTAACAGTATATGTGTTTCAATCTTATCTATTAATTATTGTTTGGCAACTAAATATTACTTATTATCATATTTACGCCATTATACTTATAAATTAACATTTGCAATATTTTAACCAATGATTATCGGCAACAATTTATTTACATTTATAGTATTGTCTATTTTATTTCAATTTGGTGAGTGATTGATCCATATTATTTTTTGTTTTGGTAATCATAAACTCTTGAATTTATTTGAAGAGTAAGGAAAAAAGACCTGGATTCTATTTCATAATAAATTACGAAAGTACAATTGCGAGTAAACCTATGATTTACTATGCATATGACACACTGTGAAACGTTGAAACACAATAAAATTTAAAACTAGTTGTTAGCATCTACCTAATATACCTCGATTCCTATTCTAGAATATTCTTCAACATCCCGTGTAGTCACCATATCTGGAGCACTTGTGTTTTCACTCAATATAACGCTGATATGAGGCCGAAGTTCTAGGAAACGTTGGACCATGTAATATTTGCTGTTCCATCTGGTAGAAACATCTGAAATTAGCTTGCATTTAGTGCCACCTTCAGTGGCTTAACAGTAGCAAACCAAGTTCTAATGCTACGAAGCTTTCTAAATAATTCTTCCAACTAGTCTTTTCGCACACTAGATTTAACAAGTGAACAAAACAGTGTACATGTTTGGCCTGCGAGAACGTATCCACTGCCTTCACAATGTTTGCCCCATTGTCAGTGACAATTGTTGTTACTTTTTCATTTGAGATGTTAAAATGTCGGCACACATCTTCCAAAACATGAGATATGTATTGGGATGTATGTCTGTCTGTGAATTCTCGAAGTTCCATGAACACTAAGGACATTTCCTCATTTGTTTCTAAAATAAAATGAACAGTGACACCAATTTAACTTTTCATCTGGTGGGACTCCGTTCATATGTCACAAGTCAATGTCACTGAATTTACTTCATTCAAATGTTTTTGAATAAGAGAGCGCAGTTCTTAGTATTTTTCATTCAATAATTTTTTTAATGTATTTCTGGAAGGTATCTTATATAAAGGGGCTAGAATTTTAACCAAGCTGAGAAAACCTTCCTTTTCAACTGTATAGAATGGCAGAGTATCCTTACAGATAAAATATAAAATAGCATTATTAATTTTTCTTTGTCGTTCGTCTCCCTCTTCAAATGATGCGATATTTTGGAAAGTCTTATGTTAGAAGCTTTTGACGGAGGAATTATTTCATTTGCTTCATTTAGAAGTAAATGGTGTTGCAGAAAAACCTGACCCTGATGGAGACCAAATAACGTGCGAATGGAAAGATTTGAGGTGTGACTGCAGGTTTGTTGTATTTCCCGATGTCCGAAATATTTTGTGACAATATTTGCATTCCGCACTTTTACTGTCTCTCCATTTAAAATGTTTCCACACTTCACTTTTTGGTGGCGAAATTTTAGTTTATATTTTCATTATTTTCACACCACACTAACAACAGCAATGAACAACAGGCTAGTGACCGTTAGTGACGCCTATGAGTTAAAGCAGTAAGGAAGTTACAACAGCTCAAAGACAGCGTCTTAGATTGATTAAATAATTAAGCTATAATGTTAAGTACAGCTCACGGATAACATTAAAAATATGATAAAGAATAAAAGAAATTTCTAATTAAAATAAAATAATAAAGTTGATAATATCAATATCACCGAAATATCGGTGTAAAATATCGATATCATCGATATATCGGGTGTTAGAATATATATAATATATCGGTTTTTCAAATCCGATATATCGATATATCGCGTTTCGATATTCCAACCCTAGTCCCAAGGAAGATTCTTTAAGAAGTGTACTTCCTCATTGACATAGTTTAACCACATGTGGAATGTCCTCTAACAGAATAAAAGAAAAGGAATACTATAAAATTTAAATAATTCCATAAAGAATAAAGGTCATTAAACTAAGCGAAAAAAACAAACATTTAAATAAGCATTTTACTCAAATGTTTTTTTTTTTTTTTACGAATACTTTATGAGAATATAAAACTATTGTTTCTCACTTTTTAAACATTTATTTTTATTGTAAGTTCTCAGTTCAACTTAAGAACTGTTTACAAAATAAGCAGATAATGCGGACTGCTTCAATTCAACTGGTCATCAACAAGAAAGCAGTATGAAGATCAAACGGTTTAATAACAAATACCTTCATTAATAATGGATTAAAATGAACCTTTTCTTCGAATAGTAACTTGAGTGTTTACATCCTAGAGATTAACTCCTCAGGTTCCCAGATTTAATACTTTCTTTCACTTAGTTTTCGTGATCTTCTCCAGCAATAAAGAAGTAAAATCGGCTGGGGCAAATAAATAGAAAGGTGCATAAGTTTTAGTCAAGAGTGACAAAGCCGCTTTTCTACCCATCTGAAAAAAACGTTGACATGGTTTATGCTTGTGGCATTGCTACCAGAGGCAACGGCCTGCTGCAGAACAAGAATATCGACAGCTATTCCCAAATCGACAAAGATTTCCTAATCGGCGAACTATAGAAAATGCCAATCGGATTATGAAGGAAAAAGGATCGATTCCAAGATAACATGTTGGTTACGCTAATCGACGCCGGAAGAATTCGGACAATGATCGGAAGATGTTTACTATCCTACAAGAGTCGCTACGTCGTGATCTGGAATCAAGGGTGTAATTTGCACAATGACTCACAAGACTGTCGTGGTGGCAGAAATTTTCCTAGACACATACTGTGAATCGATGAGGCTACATTCACGTGTGTTGGAATATTTAACTCGCACAATACACACTTCTGGGCTCTTTGGTTGTTCGGTTAGGTGTTTTGGGGCGGTACATCCACCCTTTGAAATGACAAGATTTCAACTGACAAAATCGAAGAAAATGATTTGTTAGTGGGATAATTTTCTATCTTACTTCTGCTGTAAGTAGAAGGTGCTCGTGCCGCAATAAGAAGAGAAATTGCCGAGTTACAATAACGCATGATCAGATACAATATTTTTTGTATCAGTATCAGTTTTACGAAGTAGTGAGAAGGTTAAAAATCAGTTATGTTGCGATTGTACTACAATGTTTTTGTAAATGTTCTATATAGTACATGTGACAAGCATCGACTAGTAGCATATTACAAAATCACTACTGTAGGTATCACGCCTGAATTCCTTAAAATGTTAGGAATAAAAGCCAAAAATGCCATCCTCCCCTTCCTGAATCAAGTATGGACACACCATCTACCCCATGAGTGGAGAAAAGAAGAAGTAATATAAGCTGTTTTTGCAAGTTATTGAAAAGAATGGCAGTACACCGATTGCAGACATTTGTGGAAAAAAATGAAATATTATCGCCATTACAAGCAGGATTCAGAAAAAATAGAAGCACAGTTGAGCAGATAGTTCACTTTTCACAAGGCCGGTTGGGAAATGGGCCACAAATTTTGATAGCGAAATCCACGCAATTCTGTTAGCATTGCAAGCCCTCTCAAACATGGATGCCGGGAACATTGTGCTGCTTGTAGATTCCCAGATGGCTATCATCGCTGTAACAAAGCCCAATGGGTCCCATGCTCAAGACATTTTGAGCTGTCAACACATTGTAGAGGAATTGCTTCTTGGTGGTAAGGTGGTCTTTCAATGGATGCCAAGTCACTGTGGTATCAATAGAAATGAGATGGCAGATAAACTCGCCAAAGAGGGTGCATCATTGGAGCAGCCGGAAAATATTATCTCATTCCATAGAGCCAGAGAGGATATACAGAAGGTAAATCAGGTTTTGTTGCTGGACTCCATTAAGATTAATACTGTTGGAAAGCAATGGAGCCAACTCGTTAACAAAGAAGAGAGGGTACCAGTAGACCTGTTGAGAGGGGATGCTGTTGCGGAGATTCGGATGCTTACAGGGCAGGATTATTTAATGAAACATCTAAATAGAATAGGATTGGCAGACCCTGCAATTTGTGTGATTCTGGAGAAAATATGGATGCAGCACATTTAAACTTATGCACACGCTTACAGAAAATAAGAAATATGACGTCATCAAAATTGGAATGGTACTGGGCTGCTAGATCTCTAATGGCAGAAGCCGAAAAGGAGAGGCATAATTAAAAAAAAAAACTACTGTAGGTGGAGATATAACTGAATAATGATTTAATGAAACTTTGACTTCAATTTACACAAAATATACGAAGTGTAAGTTGAAATCTTGTTATTCCAAGAGGTCCACATGCTACCAGCAATTGTCATATCTAATTTAAATGTATTTTTTGATCTTCTATATGAGAGATAGATACTAAGATGCAGACCTGTGCATTGGGCTGCTCCCCAACTGCTTGCCACGGCTGGATTTTTAAGTGTGGTGTAAGCTGAAGGTGGAAGTTTACAGAAAGCAATTGATGAAATAGACCAGCTGATCACCAGAATTTATCAGGCTTGTGACGAAATGAGAATGAACAATGAAGGAATTTTAAGAATTACTTCAGCAGTTCTTAACAGATGTCGACAAGAAGGTGTGCGATTTCAACAACTTTTATAGAAAATTTCCAAAAATTGAAAATACATAATTATCATTTTATTTTAAATTGGTTTTGTTTTTCCACCATTTAGAAGTTCAATGTTAAATATTGTTTCCTAGTTGAAAATTGAACATATAATACAAATACAAGGTCAGATTTTACTTTATTCTAGCATACAAATTATATATCATTATTTTATTTAAAAAATCGTTTTTGAGGAAAAGAAAAATTTACATTTTCTTTCAAATTTCAAGATTTGATAGTTACAATTTCTTAGTGCACTTGAGTATGGCATTGGACTCCTTGAATAGTGTCGTCTGTTTCCAATACACTCTGTACAAAGAAATACTTCATCTTAGTGGTTAGTTGCTGTCAGCAGGTCCACCATTTTTGGCCTTGCACCATTGCAGAACTAAAAAAGTTTATGAAATCCTGTTTTTTTATTGTTTACTATTGATTCAAAATTCTTTGAATTGATTATGAAACCCTAGATATGAACCGTGTAATAAGTTTAAGTGTACCGTATCACACGTATTTTGGATCTGTCTGACATCCCTAGTTTATAGTAAAAAAAAAAACCTGTACCACTACAACCCGTGAAGGGTCTTGGGCTCAGTACTTGGGTAAGGACCGTACTGTTTCAAAGCCAACGGTTGTGTAAGGAGGTGATTTGGCCGAGATCACGCTCAACCGCCAGGAGTTTATAGTAAAATAATTATAATATATTTTTTAATTAATACTAAGGTGTAACAGTGAATCAAATTATTAAAAATATTGACAGACTGCATACCATAAGGCGGCACAATAGAGGTTGGACTATGATTATTCATAGTTGAGTATCTACCAGATTCTTACTATGATTTAACAATAACACACCACTTTTTATTGAATTACAAGAGCCTCACTCCTCAGTCAGCCATTACTGCCCGTATTTATCAATAACTCACTTTAAATTGAGGTTTTATGCTTCTAAATTTCATAGTTATTATTAATATTCAGTTAGAAATGATTATGTTTTAAAATTAGCGATTTGTTTAAATTTTAATAATCATAAAACTAAGCATAAAAATTTTTAACACACTTTGACCAAAATATATAGGATTCTTTACAGTCTTCTGCAAAAATCTTAAATTGGTAGCCACCAACACAAAGAAAGCACTTCAAATTGCTTGGGTTCCGCATTAACGATCTGACGGGAGCAGGAAACGCATAATATAGGTGAGGAAATTTTTCCTGTAATGTTTTTCCTTTTCTGTTCCCTATCAATACACCTCCTGTTTCGAGGCCAAGCTAAAATTTATTTGAAAAAAAAATATTACATGAAAGCTTAAATATTCACAAAACTTTAAAATAAATATATCATTTTTTTATAATTAGCAGCAAAATTTTCAATCATCGTTTATTAGATTCTACTATAAAATTTTGTCCCCCAATGCCTTAAATTTATAATAATTTCATAACTGGTATGAACTAGTTTTACTGAGACAAATTTAAGAAGGTTTTAAAAAGGACAAACTAGTTTATTTTTCAAAGTCTATGACTCATTCCTAAACCATTTATGTACCTAGTATAAATGGTGAAATAAACCATGTATTTTAATGAATAGATCATTTTTCCTGTGATAAATAATTTACAATGTATTATAAAGATTTAAAGTGCACTGTAAATAACATATCTTGTAATTTTTACAACATATATTTGAGATTATATTTATGATATATTTAATTATAAGATATAAATAATCCCCAAAATAAAATTAAAATAATTACCATGAACTTAGTTGGTATTGTTGGTTCGAATTCAAGTGCTGAAACACCAAGGGCATTTGACATATGTGATGGCTGGTCTTTGGCATCTAAATCCAATATTATTGATTCAACAGGTTTGTCAAAAGACCTGACATCATACCAAATTACCTGTTTAAAAAACTTTTTTTATCCATCATGGCCATAGTTAGAAATAGTTTAGATATTAGTTATCAATTATCTCAAAAATATGGTATAGATAAAATTTGGTGCTCCAAGTGTGTATTACTTTGTTGAGAGCATAGTTTTTAAACAAATACACCAGAACCAAAAAAAGGTCACTCTACTCTCTGTGAATTTTATTAACTTTTGCTATTTCATTCATATGAAAACTAATGGCATTTTATCAAATGAAAGGCTCGTGTTATATCAGATAAAATCTAGTATTTTATCTAACACACCAAAAAATAGTTTCAACTCTTATAAAATTAGTTACTATTGCAGTCAAGGGTCTTTGAAGAAATAGCATTTGATAAACATATTTTCTATATAATATAATATAATGTGGAATTAATAATATATGTCATTATTATGTCACATTGTTATGGTTCCGAATGAATTAAAAACGATTAAACCTTTTCTAAATTGTAATGTTGGACCAACTATGGCATCAAACTTCATCAAATAAATCAGGTTGAGAAAGTGATTAATCGAAAGTCAGGTGGTCAGAGATCCTTTCAATTTCTATCCATGTTGGTATTCATTTTTTTATCTTTTAATTTCACTGATAAACGATGAAAATTATATTGGATGCACTGACACTGCATGAGAATTTTAAAGCTATCTGTTTCATAGCATCAGGAATCTGTCAGAGAAATAACTCTCGGCGATCTTCGTGAGGCAGATTGAAACGACCCCTAAACATTTGAATTTCTAATTGTCCTTTTCTCACTCATTTTTCGATGCACGCTATGCAGGATTTTCGAAAAGGCTAGGTTATTTTGAAAACTAGACATTGGAAATAGAACCCAATTTTTTTTCAGCGTTATGGAAAAATCATGCATAAGGCGAAGTGAACTGAAATTTCTGAGATTCCTACTCACTAAAAAAAAACCCTCCAATTCATCCTTAACACAATGCAGAAGCATGCAGTTGTCAGGCATTATTACGCTGGTGGAGAGGAAACATGCACCCACTTCTTAACTGGGCTTATTATAAAGTCATTGTTTGGCCTCTCCTTTCTATTAACGGAGCGCTATCTGTGTTTTGAGTTTTTTTTTGTCAATATGAGATGCATGCGTAACATTGCTACAGTTCCGTAGAGATAGGAACAGAAAAACACAAAGTCAACTGTTTCATTCATGGGCCTTCAAGTTGGACACGATAATGTTGCCTGGCCACCATCCATGATGTATTGTCATCACCTATACTTCTGTATCCCAGCACCGTAAATCTGACGACTAATCTTCTGGTGCGAAGGTATTCTCGTCAAAGAACAGAGATCTCCTTTCTCTATCATGTAAGGTTTCTTCTGGAAGCCTTCGTAATTGTTGCACCGCAGGTCAGTCTTCGTGGCAACCATGGCATTCTTCGTCATAAGCTCCATCCTTTGTGTTATCATCTCTTCTACTGGTCCTAGAAATTTGACCCTTCCCTCGATCAATGTGATAAAGGCAAGTCGAAGGATTGATGGTTCTACACTTTTGTACGCACAATCATGTTAAGCATTTACTGTATCAAAGTCTACGATAAAAATTAAAAATACATACTTGACCATCTGCAGAAGTGGCAAAGCAGTCAAACCCTGTTTTTGAATGTATCCATAAAGCACCAGAAGGAGGCTCACGAAAAGTAGTATGTAGGCCAGAAAATGCAGCTGGCGTTGTACTTGTTCTTAAATCCCAATAACATAGCTGAAAAATAAATAAAAACTCTTAGTTAACTCATTTTTTTGGATGTTTCTTTTTTTAAATAATTGACCAGAACGATTGGATAAAGTTTACTGCATTTAGCGCCTATAATTATATGACCTAGATTATGCAGAAAGGCTGGGTTATCCGAATTGTTGCAGTTCCTAACCTATCTAGCCAGAGAATGGAGATTGAATTTCACTCCCTGGATTCGCCAAACTAGCAAATTACGCGAACTAGCAAACCAAAGTCATGAACTTTTGGGTCTTGTTTCCAATATTTCCCTGGATACACAAATGAAACAAATCTTTATTTTGATATATTACTGTGAGAATGAATACGCTTAATGAAGCAACCAATATGAATCTTTTGAAACTGTACAAATTATGCTATGAAGAGAAAGGTGCAAAGTTATTTTTGGAACAAAGAGGAATTTTGCCGAAAGTAATGCATTGCAAACAAGGCATCATAATGAAATTTTACGAAGGTCGTAACACATACAGATGCAATAAAAGGCAATGCCGGTATGAATGTGGCGTGTATACAGGTACGTGGCTGTGTCATTGCAAGTTACCGTTAAATAAGGTAGTAATATTCATTTATTCATGGACAAAGGAATATACGACGGTTAAATTCTGCTCGTAAGTTTATGCAAGTACAGAAATGACGACCTTTTTGAAAGGATACCGAATGACATATTAGAATTTTGGCCGCCAGAGGTAACTAATTGAGCTAATAGAATTTATATTTATTTTTTTGAAATTTTGCAAACTATCATTTCAATTGAATAAATACGTATGCTTTTATAACCCATGCCTTTCGATTAATCACTAGGTTACTGTTACTAGGTAAAATCACTGGCGGGATTAATGGAAACAAGACCCGAACTTATTAACAATTCAATATGGAATAAAAAATGTTTACAAATTATTATTGAATATATCATTTATAAGATGAATAAACTCGATCTGTAATTAATAACAATAATTCAGGTTGGTTAAATTCAAATAGTAAGGTTAAATTGAGGTAGTAAAGTCAAAAGCAATCAGAATCAGTGTTATTGAAGAGAATTAAGAACCAAGTTGAGCTGTATCAGGATTAACATTGATACTCTGATCGTAAATAAAAAGTAACATGTTTACAACTGAAAAATATTGATACTTTTCTTCTCAATGTCTGCATTTCTGTCTTTTGATGGATACAATTTTATTTATGAAATTTTTGGACTTGGTATGTGAATCTTGGCAATAGATAAACTTTTGATTTTTGAAATTTATTTTCAATTTTTAAGTACAACTTTAATATTTCCTCAAGCATATTAATAATTTGTATTATTTTACTTGTTAAATAAACGTTTGTAAATCAGTTTTTATTTTTTTTAAATCAGTATTTGTGAAGACCAGGTAAGTTGTAGATCCAGTTAACTGAAAAGTGGAAGTGGTAGCAGTGACATAAAGTCTGGTTACCCCTAATAATGTATCCATAATAATATGTACCTAAATAATGAATGAGTGAAATTGTCTGGTAAACTTTCTAAGGAGGTGTTGAAAACTAACGCCAATCATTCCAGTATTTCTAATCTATGAGAATACAGCATAAGTTATTTCAGTCAGAGAAATCGTTGTGCAATAATTTTATCCACTGGTTATTATCGATAATCTGGCAATAGGTTGAAATAACTATTTAGTTATAGCAATCACGACTTTACAATCACGACTAATAGCAATTAGTCGTGATTGTAAAGAATCGATTTTATCTTTGTATCTTAATGCATAATACACATATCTTAATTTTATCTAAATGAATAATGCATGTCTTAAGGCTACAAATTATACTAACACAGCTTAATGAAAACTGAGTTTATTAGGCTAATTACATTTTAGGTACAACTTTACAAGAGGGTCGCGTTATCACTTGTTCCTCCCGATCTTACCCGAAGGTCGCCAGACTAGCATAGTCTAGCGCCATTTGGGTTAACTAACTGCTTTTCATTCAATTGTAACATTCGTATTCATTGCAATTATTACTGCCTTAATTACATATCATTTAAAATTGTTAGTGTTGTCGACTTCCGGTGATCTGGGAAAGTTGAAGTAATAATTTAAAGAAGTGATCATTACGGTAAGAACCTCCGAAGAACCTCGACTGAAAAAGAACATTTTGGATTTGTTTATCTCTTGAGCGAGCGGAAGTCTTCAGCTGTGATCTACTTAAAACAGTAACAATTGAAATTCCGGAAAGTCCTCGACCTCAACTGAAAAGGATCCGTTGCTGTTTTGTTTATTTCTTGGGCGAACGTAATGAGCGGAAGTCGACAGCACTAATAATTTTAAATAATATATAATGAAAACAGTAATAATTTTAATTATTCCAATGAACACGAATGTTACAATTGAATGCAAAGCAGTTAGTTAGCACAAATGGCGCTAGAGTATGCTAGTCCGGCGACCTTCGGGTAAGATCGGGAGGAACAAGTGATAACGCGCTCCTCTTGTAAAGTTGTACCAAATTTAATTATTTGATTACCCTTTCTGCTTTGATTGAGGTCTTCCATTAAAAAACTTCAGAGTTGTCTCAATAAAGGCAGATTTTTGAACATTAGTGAAAGAAGAATTTATTTGACACAGTGAATTGAGCGTTTCATTCCAGTGTTGAACGTCACAGGTTCAACAGGTAGGTTCTAAACTCGACACTATTCCTTCCATGGAATCCAACAAACGATTGAATCCATCAGCATGGGACAGCGATGCACGTTTAAATTGGGGCAACCTTAGTCCAGGCGCGATAGTTTATCTTTGAAATAAATTGCAACGGGACTTTCTCAACGTGAAAAAAAGTAGAAACAAATTTTATATGTTTCAGATAAAATTGGTGTGTAGCAACATGGTGAAAAAAAAAATCATAAAGGTGACGAAAAAGGGGTTTTTCACGTTCAGAATGTGATAAAAATTTGATTAAGGAAAATAAAAAAATAGTACATAATAGCGTTTAAAAATACGGGAAAATGAGTTTTAAACAATTGAAGTCAGTTTTGGACTGACTTCAATTGTTTAAAACTCACTTTCGCAATACAAAATTAAAAACCGCAAAATATGACCATTTTTGGCCATTTTATTACAAAGCTTTTAATTATCGCAGGGTCTTGTTTTGGGGCTTAAATTGTGGCTTTTGTTAGTGCCTATCAAAATTGTATGCAAAAATAATAATAACTTTTCCCGGAAATTGAGAAAATGTAAAAACAGTTGATCTGGTTTTTTCATATCCTGTACGAGAAAAAAACATTTTTCGACACCTTTATGAATTTGTCACCATGCTGCAACACACCGATTTTATCTAAAACATATAAAATTTGTTTAAACTATTTTCCTCCTAATTATCACCTTGAGAAAGTCCCGTGGCAATTTATTTCAAAAAATGAATATATTTACTCTATCGCACCTGGACTACCTGTTTGAATTTTATTCAGGAATTTAGTTTACTTTTTCCCCCTTTTTGTGATGGTACAATTAGATATAACATCAAATATAGATTGCTGCCTCTATTTAAGAACGGCTAATGCGAAAATGTGATTTAAAATCGTCGTCTGAGTGGGCCGGTACAATATTTGTCATCTATTTTTGAATTTTATGTGCTCCGAATCCTCTCTCAAATGTTCCTATCTCCACTACTACTCTGGCACTCTAAGCAAGAAGAATCACTGCTTGCACTTTCTTTCGAGCGGAAGCATTTTGTGACGAAATACAGTATGAGATCAGTTCTTGTGGTTTATTTTTAAAAACAGAAACAACAACTTAAAGATGGTTTCCATTGATGAGTTTAGAGACAGTCTGATGGATTTACGCTGAGCCGCCCATAAAAATGCGGGACCGCGACAAGTTTTATCTCAGGCCTGAATGTGCTAATACCCTAAGCAAGTATTGACTTTGGTTATTTCAAAAGTTGTAATTATCGATATTATTAACAAATTATTACTTAAAACTATAAAAAATAAAGAAAGAAAGAAATACTAAAAAATTGTGATTAGCCCTTCCCTTAGCGCAAAGGGTCGGGCCGTCCTGACTGAAGTTGTCGGAAATTCGGGCCTTATGGGCGGCTCTGGATTTACTATGCTCATAGATGAGTCCAGATACTTACCCAGCACCTGATAGGCACTTTAAATTGTATAACGACAGAAAATTATTGGGCCTTGTAAGATTAGAGACCATTTTTTGACAGACACTTCTTTGAACCACTCAGTCTTGAAATGAGTACCTGATGAAATTACTTTTTTTGAATGTATGAATAGTGTTACTCATATATGATCTTGCGATATAAGTGTAAACTTATTAGAATAAGAATCTTAGAAGAAGCAATATTATAAGAAGTATTTATATATTTAAAAAAACAAAAACGTTAAGACCAATAAGTACTGCTCTCAATGAGCTTGGAGATATGAGGCTTGGAGATGCAAAATGGGATAAATCTAACTTTGAAAATCTTTCAAGAAACCCAAAACAATGTTAATTCAGGTATTTATCTCCTCCTGAAACTCAATACAAATTTTGAACGTAAAATTAGATTGTAGTTTAGTACATTTTGAGAGTACATGTACATACCTAGTACAGGACACCAAAACAGATTGGAAAACATGAATACTATAAAGTAATGACAACAAACAGATTCGTCCTCTTTTGTATCTTCACACCACATTTCACGTTCTGAGAAAAACTATAATAAGTCCAAACAAGTAAATTTCACTGGGCTCAGAAAATTAAGTGGTCATGAGATTATAAAATGCCTAGAGCATTGAACTATTCTATGAATTCTTAATTATTTAATTATTATTATTTTTAAGATAAATTATTCTTTACATGGGTTATTGCTAAATTGTTTTTAAAAGTAATGTTTTGTGGGCAATTATTTTGTGAAAATAATTTGTTCTTTTTAAATACTTTTTTAGAGCTTTCTTTTGGGTCTTCTGTATTTAGTTGAAACTCACTTGCCCTGTCATTAGTCCACCGAGCAGCATTTGCGGTAACTTTGTATTGTAATCTAGTTTTGTTACGGGAACGGTTGGTTCCAGCACCATAAGAGGTTCGCTTGGAGTATCTGAAAGGAGATTAAATTAAAAATTAAGTATTGGAGTGAGTTTTGGTTGATCGTAGATATACTTAAGGAAGAAGTTGGTCGGGGGATGCGGTCAAAAAGTAACACTTTAATAAGCAATACTTATTTATTTTGTGCCAAAGTTTCGGCCTAAGTTTTAGGCCATCATTAGGGATAAAAGAAAATATCTGATGTGGACAACACATGACTTCCTTGTACGCCTATTAAACTATAAATCGGTGGCAGGTGCCTTTAGAACCTTCGACGGCAAAGTTTACAACTTTTATAACCCCCTTCGGGAGATTTTACTTTAATCCCATCCCTTTCGGGATAACTTCGGCCCCTGAACATTTTCAAAAAAGGACATCAATAGTTATTGAAGGGTTAGAGGGAGTTTCCAATTTATCAGATGATTTTTTGGTCTATGGGGAGACAGAAGAGGAACACGATAGAAACTTACAACGATTACTACAGCGATTGGAGAGTAATGGTGTGACACTTAGTGCTGATAAATGTGAGTTCAAAGTGACTAGTATATCATTTTTGGGGCATTTAATTACCCTTGGTAAAGTTTTGCCGGACCCAAACAAAGTAAAAGCGATTAATGATTTGCCTCCGCCTAAAAATCGTAGTGAACTGCGGCGTTTCATGGGTATGGCGAATTATTTGATGAAGTTTATCCCCGACCTGTCTATAATTTCTGAACCGTTGAAAAGCCTTCTCAGTGAAAAGAACGATTGGATCTGGTCGGAAGCACATATTAGATGTTTTGCAGACATTAAGGCGAAGATAAGTGCGGCGACAGCTTTGTTTCTTTTTGATCCCAATTGTCCTCTTCGAATCTCGGCTGATGCTTCAAACTATGGACTAGGGGCAGTGTTAGAGCAGAAAGTACGAGGAATATGGAGTCCAGTTCAGTTTGCTTCACGAACGCTGAGTCCAGCAGAACGAAGATACGCCCAAGTGGAGAAGGAGGCATTAGCTTTGACCTGGGGATGCGAAAGGTTCGCTCAATTTGTTCTCGGGGTCTCGTTCACATTGTGAACGGATCATAAATGTCTAGTCCAGTAGTTAGGAGATAAACCCATACAAGATTTAACTGCTAGGCTCCAGCGATTTCGGATGAGGTTATCTAGATTTGACTACACTGTGGTGTACATCCCCGGAAAAGATCTCATAATTGCAGATGCCTTGTCAAGAGAACCGCTTGATTCAGAGAGGGTGCATCAAGACGTCTTAGATTATTTGGAATTAAATGTGGCCCATGTTATCCAGTTTATAGATCTTCCCGACAAACGTATGGAGAAAATCCGTTTATCTCAGAAAAAGGACCCATTATGCAGGAAATTAAAGGAATGTATCGATAGTGGTGATTGGTCGGACTTGGAGCACATCGATTTTTAGAAAGAGCAAGGAGACTTAGTGTGCCATGAGGGTCTTATTTTGAAGGGTCATAGGGTGTTTATACCTAAGGATTACAGATCAGAAATTGTGGGACACATTCACAGCGGACATTTGGACATAGTGAAGTGTCTGGCACGTGCTAGGACGTCGGCGTGGTGGCCGGGAATCACGGTCGATATTAAACGTAAAGTGGAGTCGATATTAAACGTAAAGTGTAACAAAGCGTCGAAGTCGATATTAAACGTAAAGTGTTACAAAGCGAAAGTTACAGAGTCCTTACAAACTTCTGAACTACCGGAGGGTCCCTGGCAGGTGGTGGGTGCTGACATTTTAGAGTTTAAATCAAACTATTTCTTAGTAGTTCAAGATTATTTTTCCAAATTTATTGAAATGTCTTCACTGTCTAATATTTGATGCTCTACGATTATCCTAGCAATAAAAGAAATTTTTGCTCGATATGGAATCCCCTTTGTTCTCCGGTCGGATAATGGAACGCAGTTTGCTTCAGCAGAGTTCCGTGAATTTGCTGACTCTTGGAACTTCAGATGTGTGACGTCGAGTCCGAGATTTTCTCAGTCTAAGGGTCAAGCAGAGTCAGCCGTAAAAATTGTTAAGAGCTGCTTAATGAAGAATGAGAACCCTTTTGTGGGGCTATTGGCGCATCGATCGACTCCATTGGAGGGCGGATACTCCCCGGCAGAACTTATGTTCGGAAGAAAAAGTAGGAAAACATTACCCGTTGAACCGAGACATCTTAAACCATCATGGGAGGGATTGAGCAAGCATAAGAAATTTCTTAAAGAAGCGAAAGAGAGGCAGAAGGCGTACTTCGATAAGCATCATAGAGCCCGTCCGCTACGCCACTTAAGTGTGGGTGAGTGGATATATGTGAAGGACATAAAAAAATACGGGGAGGTAATTTCATTTGGAGTGACGAACAGAGATTATCTGGTTGAAGTCCATGGTAAAAAGTATCGCCGGAACAGGGTCTTTCTTGTTCCTGCACCCATGATGTAGTTTGAGGAAGATATGCCGACGAAGATCAACATGAACCATCCCCCACCAATTTACCTAACAGAAAATAGAACTGATCTACGAAATACAACTTCCGCCGAAGCACCGGTAACGCAGCAGGTGCCACAAGAGCATCGAACTCGCAGTGGACGACTTGTCAGAAGGCTGAACCGTCACTGTTGCGATTAGAAGATCCTGCTATCACAGAAAAGGGAGGATGTCATGGGAAGAGCTAACCTCTTTGGTAGAGGGTTGGGACAATAACATATGTTAAAGGAGTAGGTTACATTAAGTATTGTTATGCTGTGTGTACTGATGTATTGTATTATGTATGTATTGTATTAATGTTGTTTAAGTGATGTTAAATAAAGTATATTAAAGAACATTACAGCAGTGTCTCAAAAACAATACTCGGCGTCTCCATATCCATCTGTTGATACACACACACATAATCTGGTTTCTGAAGGTCTCATTCCGTTATTATAGGTCGTTTTCCTTCAGTAGGTAACTAGTTTTCAAGAGATTTCTTCATGTTCCGTGACAGCATTAAAACTGTCAATATCACTAGATAAACCATTGGAAATCGACAATTTCGACATTTTATGCGGAAAAAACCCACTTAACTAATATCTTATTCTCCTGCTGCAGACTTGCTGATCTCAAAATGGAGAGGAAAACCAGTATTTTACACTCAATTTTAACACTTAAAACAAGTAATAAAAATGTTTGGATTGGATTGGAAACCAAATCATGTTTGTAACCTTTATTACCGAAACATATGATTT
The DNA here is from genome assembly GCA_948150685.1 of Rhaphigaster nebulosa. Lineage (NCBI taxonomy): Eukaryota > Metazoa > Arthropoda > Insecta > Hemiptera > Pentatomidae > Rhaphigaster > Rhaphigaster nebulosa. Next base: position 202,438,808 of record OX411306.1, read on the forward strand.
TTAATTTAAATATAATTTTTGATGTATGCTTACTATGACCTTCAAGTAAAGTACCTTTTTCGGCTCACCAATTTTAAGCAAAATCTAGTAAATACAATCATATCCATATAAAAGTCATATTTACCAAATTTAAGATATTTTACATTATATTTTAATATAATTTTTCATGAAATTCTAATATGACCTTCAAGTAAAGTACCGCTTCCGGTCTGCCAATGTTAACCAAAATTTATTATATTATTTAAATCAATATATAAGTTATAAATACTAAATTTGAGGAATTCGCATAATATTTTAATATAATTTTTGATGGAAATCAATAATGATCTTCAAATAAAGTACCACTTCCGGTGATCAAGCAGTGACCAAAAAGAGAGGTTCACAAATAGATTTTACAACAATCTTAAATATAAAATTTCAACTTTCTATGGCTAACCGATTTTGAGTTATGCGAGATACGAACGTACGTACGTACAGACTTAACGACGAAACTAAGCAAAATGGATTCAGGGATGGTCAACATGGATATTTCCGTTGAAATATGAAAACCGAAAATTTTCGCGATTACGATACTTCCTTTACTTCGTACTTTTTTGTAATTAGAATAAAGATAAAATGAAGGAGTAAAATATAAAGTAATGTAAGCCCCCCAAAAAAATAGGTCAAAATCATATGTGGTGAAGAAAGAAAGAGAAGGATAGAAACAAAGAGGAAGAGGAAATGCAAAGAAAACGTAATAATTACATACCTGAGAGGCGTGCAGTCGAGCGCCAACTAAATCGTAATAATAGTATGAAGGTTAGAATGGTAATTTCATAATAATATTTTACTCCTTCATTTTATCATTATTTTAATTACAAAAATGTCAACTTTTTTAACATCAATTTTATCTTTTACATAACTTGTCACATCATAACTATCTCTATATGCGATATCAAAAATTATATTAAACCGTAATGCAAAACATCTCAAATTCGGTAAATTAGACTTTTATATCAATATAAATAATATCATAGATTGTGGTTGAAATTGAAGAGCCGAAAGGAGTACTTTACTTGAAAGTCATAATAAACTTAAATCAAAAGGTATATCGACATTTAATGCAGAGATCATATGTTCGGTGATAAAGGTTATAAAAGCGATTTTTTTTCCACTCTAATTAAATAATTTTATTATTTCTTTCATGGATTAAAATCAAGTATAAAATACTTGTTTTCTTCTTCATTTGTGAGCTGAACAAGTCTGCAACAGGAGAACAACACATAAGTTAATCGGGTTCTTCGACTTAAAATGTCGATTTCCAATGCTTTGTCTAATGGCATAGACAGAAAACGACATATAATAACGGAATAAGACCTTCATAAACAAGAGCTTATGTGTGTGTGTCTGTATGTGTCAATAGATGGACGTAGCGACGCCGAGTGTCGTTTTTGAAATACTGCTATCTTCGGAAATTAGTAACCAAATTCAGGGTCACTTTTTGAGCCGCCGATTTATAATTTAATATACGTAGAAGGAAGTCATGGGGTGTCCACATCAGATTTTTTTTTTTTTTTACTTTCCTACCGCTATTAATTTACTAAAGTATTGTAATCCGGAAAATTTTCGTTATCCAGTTTTCAACAGATCTCTACGTTTCAGAGACTCCTTAGTCCAAAAAAAGCATTTTTCCTCCTCGTCATATGACCCATGTTAATAAATAAAGGGACTATATTAGATGAAGAATTGAAAAGCATTTTTGGTCATTAAGACTTATTAAACATGTGTAAAATACTTAATACGCATAATCTTTGCTAATATTGGCCCGATATCGATGATTCTTGTTTTGGTTTTTAGTCGATTTAATTAACTTTCAAACAATTACATACATGATTCGGCAAAAAATGCACGCTTTTTGAGTTATGCTAAAATAAAATTTTCTTTTGTTCATAACTGTTTTTCCTGTTTTTATACATCAATAGTTAAAAGATCTTAAGACTTTAAGACTTTAATCCAGTTTTATAAAAATCGTTAGAGCTGTTTTGGCGCTACCGTCCACAGAAAAACACGTTTTTCAGCTATTGTGCAGCCGCTATTGCACACAGTGGGCTCCACAAACCTTACATTACAAAAAAATAAGCAACAAAATTGTGCTTGGTGGACAGATCGATTTTATGTTTTGTTTTTTTTCATTTAAATGAATTGTAAAGATGGAATTCTCTGTTTTATTATTATATGCACGTATAAATTTTAAGATAATTTAAAAGTGTTCTTTTAAAATGTATTATAACTGATTGCCACTAATGTGATGTAAAAATGAGTGAAATAGATAATAGATGAGTGAATTAATTAATTAATACATAACCTTCAATTCGAAAATTAATGCATGCCAATAAATAGTGAAGGGATCACTAATTCACTTAGAGTAGGTTCATTTCCGAACGCTTGAGGTGATTTTGATAAAAATTAGTTACTTCTGGTTTCTAATTGGCTCACAAAAAATAATCAGATTAAATCAATCCTTTTCTGTGGTGATTAGGGATGGTTCAGCAATAATTCATGGGAGGAGGAGCAACTTGAATTTTATAATATAAATGCCGACATTTAGTAATTTTAATTGTATTTTTTCCAATAAGTATTCTTTTTATTTTTAATAAAATTTAATAACTAGCTAATCCAAGTGCTACATAGCTTATATTCAAACATATCTATACTTAATATATTTATAAAAAATATATAATATCGCTTTACTCAGATGGAGAGAATACGATGTTGTGAACTTCTATACTAATCCATCGGCTTCTATGATTGTATTTGTGTTTGAGAATTGTCTACAAATTATCAACTTATTATGACATAGAATCGCCAAAAAAAAATTGCCAAAAATCAAGAATAAGATTTACGTGCGGTTCATCGTACTCTCCTTATTGGTTGGTTTTACTTACCTAAACTCCAAATGTAACACTGGCAATCGGAAATAAAGTCTTTCTTCCTGTATGTGAGGTAACTGTAAGCTGCCGCCATCTCCAAGCCATCAAAAGGTTCAAATGCTAAGCTTTGGACAGGTCGTGGAGGTGCATCAATGAAATCTTCGTATTTGTTTATCTTCCTCAGTTCTATAGCTGTATATTCTTCTGGTTCTTCCCAAGCCGGTGGTTCGAAATAGTTTTCATAAATGTTTATGGCAGAGCTCTGCACGCAGCACCTATCAGCTTTCTTAAGACAAATACAGACTTATTTTAACGGCTTACCAATTGGTTTAATTAGTTTTATTGCTACTTCGTCAAATGTATATCATACTACAGTCGTTACAAAAAGTCTTTGTGCATAAAATAAATTTTATATGAATTTCTTTATAAAACCTACAAAATGAAATTCTTCTTCAAAATATAGGCCATCAAAGTCAATTACTTTAACCCATCTATCTGCCATAAGTTGAATTCGGAGGAAATACCTGTCCTTAGCGCCTTTCAAAAAATACGTCATTGGCCGGAAAAGATCATGCGGTCATACGGTGCATCGTCGTAGCTGTAAGGAGGCCAACAGCCTTCATTTCTGAGAATTTTTCATTAACTTAGTAATGATGGGCAAGAGCTTTGTCTTGCTGAAATATCGCTTTATTCCCTCTGACAAAAGCTCGGTATTTTTCTACTAAAACTCCACATACTCTCTTTCGAATTTTACACTGCGTCAATAGCCCTGCTATCTGGAACCAGCTCTAAGTGCAAATCACCCTCATAAATCCACCAAACACAAAGTATGATCTTGAAGGATGTTGTTTTTAGAATTGTACTACCTGAACCAAAACGATGCAGGTTTTCATCTCCCATCCCACAGATTTCACGGCTACTGTCTTCGCACTTAGTCACTTTTTCCAATAGTGCCTCAGAAGACCACCACTGACATTTTCGGCGAAATTTATAAAATAGAATGAATGTAAAGGCAGAGATAGTTAAAAACAGGATTACTCAAAGCAAACAATATGCACTGTTTACATTAGAATCAAATAAGGATTAAAATGGAAACCCTAATGTCTGCAATGAATCAATGCATTACGACTTTTGTAACGACCTTGTTTAATAAAAGTGTTTATTACATTTATATAACCATTTAGATTTAATATTGCTTAAATATATATATATATATATATATATATATATATATATATATATATATATATATATATATATATCCTTAGATTTAATCCATTTCCTTAGAAAAAAATATTATGCCAAAATTCTTTCGGATAAATTGAAAATAGATTAATTCAACTTGGAATATATTTATTGAATAGTTTCATTTGTCGTCAAAATTTAGTATTTTTAATGAAGGAGTGCAACCGAATGTATAATTTTTTTTTTATTGTTAACAACTGGTAGGGTCTTCATAAATACATACAGCCCCAACTACTATATTGTCTAATTGAAAAACTATATTTTCATGCTATTAATATTTTATTATGTAGTTTTAACAAAATTGGTTTAAACTTAGCTTTAAATAAACTTATTAACATTTGTATAATTATTGCATTAATTCGAAATAAAAATTATATTCGTTTAAATGTGGGTGGGCTTAGAAACCTGACGCAAAACACAATAGGTACAGAGAGAATAGGCAATGAAACATATTTCACACATTTAAGTAGATGGGGCCACACAGATAATATAATTTACATGATAATTTACGTAATAGGCGGAGCTTTAATTTGCGTTATACGAATTCTATTCAGGGCAAGCAAATAACCGTTAAATTTGAAGTTTTACTATGAACGAACATTTTCATTGGTGAGTACCAACTCTTATTAATTGATTATCCAATACTACTAAATTATGAAATATTTTAAGCGAAATAATCTGTATCTTTTATATTAATTAATAATGCGGAAATATTTTATCTAAATATTTAATTTTGGAATTCATATTCATATTAATAAAGAAAATAAATCAGAAATAATAAATAAGCATCGATTCTACGATCAAATAAAAAAAGGCCTACTAACTCAGCAGAAAATAAAATCGTTTTTTTTTTTTTTTTTCCTTCTGCATTATATTGTGTATATTATAAAAAATGCACAAACAATCTATATATCTTTTTATTTATTAAGTATTATTTTTAATTTAATAGATTTTGTTAATATTAAGACTATATATTATAATTTGAGAAGTTTTAAGTAAAACATGTACAAATGTGCATACTCTTTGAATAGATGGCATATTTTGGAGCAGCGTTTCTTCTTTCAGCATTTTCTTCCTCATTCTTGTAGCAGATTCTGTATCGAAATCATCTTTTGATTTTGGCCCAATTGTTGCTTCCAAATAGTTTATTTTAAAAGTCAGAAGCTAAAATCAATTTAACAATTAATTATTGGGTATTACAATTGAAATTAACATAAAATAGAATGTATGAAGGTTCTAATCTACACTTTTATTCCGAACATCATGAAATTTGGCATACTTCTTGCCTTTAAATAAGGGCACTGTGAATATGAAATTTAAACAATTTTTTAAAAAAAAATTGTGAAATATTACTCAATGATATTAAAAGGAAGAGAAAAATTACTACATTACTTCACTTCTGTACAAGACCGCAGGCCTGAAGATTGTCTTGCATCTTGAGGTTAGGTTCTTGTTCTGTATGATATTATTCAGTGACCAGTAGCACCTGTTACTCGCCAATATTCTCGCTTTGATTTCCTCTTCTATTTCATTAGCTTATGAGGTAGTGGTTCCCAGGTATATTAACTTTGCCACTCTGTCGAAATGGTACACTACTCCATCCAGGTAATTATTTCCGTCTCAATAATTCGAGGTTTTCATGTACTTGCTGTTAGTAAGATTAATCTGCGGTAAGTTAATCTGCTCAAAATCATCTTTCATTAATACTTTCCTTGGTATGGAATCATATTCCACAAATTGGAATCATTTCCACAAAAAATTGCTGTTGCTATCCTTAAACAGTTCCTAAGATTTCATGCCTCCATAGACCCGTTAGCTCCTAGTCTTCTATCTTATCCTCCAATCTGACAGTAGTTACGGTCTGGTAGGCTTGAGATGACACTAAAGAGACGGATAAATTGTTTCGTTGTATTGATTTCCGGAGTTCCCAGGATATATTCTCTTGTTCCTAGTATATGTGCCGAGTAAATGTAGGTTCATCCTACGTCCCGACAACCTTCCGACCAGAATACCTCCCTCTCCTCCTCTAATAGATCTGATTCTTATAGCAAAATCCATTATTATTCTTGCTACCTCTTTCTGGAGCTTCTTGTCTTTTTTCTATTCGCAAATCACTTCTTATTTCTGTGTCAACTTTATTGTCATTATAATGCACCCAACGATATTCCTTCATATTTAAACAAATACTTTGTAACAAATATACAAATAACAAATATATTGTAAGTTAAAATTTTCTATAATTAATGAACAAGTGATGAATGCATTTTTGTAAATATAGTCAGGCAAGCGTGTTCTTTTGTTTTTCCCATCCCCAAATAACTACATTCCCAAATTAAACAATACCTGCTAGTACCAATAATCGTGAGTAGCTGATAAATTATTCTTCATTTGGAATAAGTGAAATCTCACCTTGTGAGAAATCGATCTTCGAAATTGTGAAATATTATTATATATATATAATTGGCAATTTTAATTACATATTTTATTAATTCAAATAAAATAAGTTTGTTGAACTTCTATCGTAATATTTTTTCTACCTGATGATAACTCAAAGCTTATTTATATGGCTTCTGGACACGTATAAATGGAATCCTAATCAAGGTGAAAATAGTTTTAAATCGGTTCAAAAAGGCATCATTGCTCATTGGTCTGTTAATTACTGAAATATCCTGTCAATAGCAGCAATTATGTGACTGTGCTGTCACATAATTCTACATATCATCCTTCCCATTTTCCCTTTTACATATGCATTGCAGATTAAGAAAAGTTGGCGCCTCAAAGGTAGTATATATATATAAACATTAAAAAATATAAAAAAATAGGTACGGTATAATACCAGCCTGCTCTACAAGTTTCCCGAATTCTTTGGTAACCGCGATTCATGGCCGGAATAAGGGGAGCTAAAACGGTACTTAATTAAAGGTCTTAATTTTAATTATTATTTCAAAATAAAAAAAAAATCCAAAATCAATAAAACCATCTTCTAACATTAACATTGACTGAATTAAGACGTTTAATTAATTTTGGAATATCCAACTTGCAATACTGTTATATAATAGTCGGCTTTAATTGGAAGAGAGAGAGTGTGAAAGAAGGGGCGACCAAATTAAGTTTGCCAACTGGCAAAATTATGAACTATACAATTGTTTATTACTCAAATAACTGTATTACTTAATGTACATTTTATGCAGATAATATATTGACATTGTGCTGGACTTACATCGTGTATAGAGTACCCGAAGTCGGTCTGACTTGCCCGTGGCACAGGATATCTTTTGATGAAGGATTCTCTCAGAGTTAGGTCCGGTTTCTTTTCCAAGACACCGATCGGGCCAACTGCCCGGAAGTGCGCGGTCGACCTCCCGAAGAGGCTCCTGAGTTTGACGTAGCTAAAGGCAGTATCTATTCGGTACTTGAGTTGCTCCTCCTCTTCATGAGGCTCTGGCTCCGCATCTTCTATTGCATCCACATCTTCCATGGTCAGTTAAGATTTAACTGTGTACTGTAACTATATATTCTGTACGATCGGGTAATGTGTTGATTGCTTGTTAGTTATTATCTACACAAACGTCGATGTAGTCGACAACACATCGACGTTACATATGTTTTAACAATGATTGTTTTATATTTACAGAAAATAAATTTTTGTTAGCTTTATTGTCTTAACAAATTATTCAAATTGACACAGGCTGTCTGATAATATAAACTGAATTCAATAAACTTTGAAAATCTTCTTTTATTATAAAAGTAAAAAATTAAAAAAACAAAATGACATGTCAAATATCATTAATACTTAAAACTATATTATAACTATACCTATAAATATAGTTAATATCTACAACTGAATTTAACGTAATATTTTAAGAATAAAGAATAATAAAAAAACAAAAAAAAAAAACGAACATTTTCTTTTGGCCATAATATATTTCTTAGTCGTTGGACAATTTGATTAGCCCACAAACAATGAATATATTTGAAACACGAAAAATTTGGTACATGTCTCAGTCCCATGGTGAGATAGGGTACTGGAGATAGTACCTATCGATTCTGCGTAATAAAATCATATGGAAATTTTACCCCATACCCTGAGTTAACCCACCTATTTGTTGTTCAACTATGAATTTGCCATCAAAGTCGAATATAGAAACGTAGAATGTATATTTTGGGATGCTGAATCGATTGAGACTAATTACAGTCCTATAAACCCACGCCTAGTGGAAATTTTTTCAAAAAATAGAGTAGGTAAGGTAAAATACCCCTGATATTTTTCAAATATTTGTTCATTGTAAAAATGTCCAAATAAATAAATTCCTCTTCTTTCACGTTCTAAAAAACTATGGAATAAATTATTACATACAGAATACCTACTTTTTTTTATAAATACAATTGGTCTTATAATAGGAACAAATATAATTCATCCAAAAGTAAGACCTGGGCTTCGATACTAGCAGGAACATTTTTGACTTTAGGTTCTGGTCGCTTATTAGCTTTAAATGGATCAGAAGTTAAAAGAATTTTATGAAAAATGAACTTATTCAAGTTAGTACACAACTTTATACAGAAATATTGGTTCTAAGTTCGTATCGGTATACCTTGGCCGATTGAATAAACAAGCACTGAAGCCAAAATTGCACTTGAATGTACCTCTGTTTTCCTCGCTATTTCAGAACAAGAATATTGTACATCTAAAATCTTCATAATAAAGCGAATAATTGAACGGGTCAATGGCGTTTTATTTTCTAACATTTATGAGGCAAATATCCACAAAATTTCAATTTTTTATTATTCAATATTTTATTATTTATTGTATGAAAGATAAAAAACAATAAAAGAATCATCCAAATCGGACCGCTATTAGCATAGATACTGCGCATCGGACTAACAAAAAGTGGTAATTATATCATGGATTTTACAATTTTCTCGTAAACGGCTCTAACGATTTTGATGAAACTTGCCTAATGTCTTCTTCTGAAAGCTCTTTAATTTTTCCCGTATGTAGTATATCAACGAAAAAATTCAGGGGAAAAAGTTATGATGCAAAGAATATTTTATTTGCGCTTAACTTACAAAGCATGCAATTTGTAGTAGAATTGTATGAAAGATTATTAAATTATCTAAAAAACAAAAAAAAAATTATTTAAATCGGGCCTGTATTAGAAAAGATGCAGCATATGCCATAATGACTACTAGTAGATCTAGGTCTAGACACTAGAGGGAAAACCGAGCGCTTCCAGAAGGAGACGAATGCGACCGAAGTTAAAATAGTATTTCGGTAGCCTGATGATATCCGAAATGTTAAAATAATAAGAGTGTCATCGGGGAACGATGGTCAGACATGCTTCCAGCACAAAGTAACCCACGATGACTATTTCAAACTAAGCAGAATAGAATAAGTAGTGATGCCTGAGGACAGGGCACAACCAGTTCAAATCGTATATATTTAGGAAGTTCGAGATTGGAACGAGGGTGAACAGACAGCTGACTATATCCTTCAGTCCTGCAGCCTCCTTGATAATGTCCGCACGAAAATTTGGCTAGAACCAATGGAGAGGAAGCTTGGAGGATCTCAAGAGAACCACCAAATTCTTGTATTTGTTGTAAAGGAGGAACGAAGAAGAAGAATACCAATTTAATAAACTTTTTTATCAGTCGTATAACAAAAAAGTACCGTTAATTCTGTTGACACAACATTAACAATGATACATAGTTTATTTTGGTGTGAAAAAACTTTTTAGATCAGTTTGTCCCGCAACGAAATACAAGTATTGTAGTTGTTTTTTGTCTTTTTTTTTCCCCGATCTTTTCGTCACCAAAAAAATAATTACTCTTTAGGATGAACAGTCATGACCTTATTTTTATTAAATAAATGCGACCATGGCTAAGCATTAATTTAGTTCTCCTACTTAATATATTATATAAACCATTCCACTTTTCGCTCTAAAGACTTATCAGTAACAGAATAAATCGTTTGTCACGTATGATTGACAAATTACTGCTATTAAATTAACGCCCAGAAACATAAGATCCGGTTCTAACAGTAATTTTTTTTTGTTTGCATATGAATTGTGTAGAACAATCTGTGTAAACAACTCTCGATCTGTGTAGTTTCAAAGACCACAAGAGGCAATTTTCCATTATTCGTAGAGACCTATAATTGCTCTAAATGATCTGCCAGTACTGGGCTCTGTCATCCGATTATTACGTCTGATTGCTGCCTTCAGAGTCGCCCTTGGAGCAACTCTATAATTTGCTGACACTATATAACTGGGGTTACTTCCGTCCTTATAGCAGAATTTACAGATATTTAGAGTACTTAGACCATGGAGAGGGGCTTGGTGATCTTCTTGGTATTCTTGATGGCTTGCGCTTTAGTCCAGGAATCTAGCGCTGTGAGTGTCAGATCAATTGAAGTTGAAAATTAAGATCAGTTGTGACTTTGTGAGAAAGTGCTATGTGTTATTTATTAAAGGTGTACAAGAAGAATAAATAAGTAGCAAACAAATGATTCAATGTAGTCGTGGTAATTCATGTCTTCCGGTGTGATTAGAAATAGTAAAATATGACAGAGAGATAAAAAGAAAATCTTGGTAAGACTAAAACATAAGATTTAAACAGAAAAAAAAATATCTAAAAATATATCTATGATACAGTAAAATGAGACTTTTCTCTGTTTCATGAAATTATGTAGTAGTCAAGTCTACATAAAAATTGGTGTTAAGAAAAATAAATAATAATCAATTAATAATTGGCTGTACTGTGGAACTAATTGTAAGTTATCTTGTTATTTTTTTTTCCTCATGGGGCCAAACAAAAAAATAAATTTGCTGTATATTAACTGTAATGCATTTAAAACAACCAATTTTTATATGCAATTAATTTATATTTTAAGATATTTACAAATATTGAACTATTTGGGAAATGAAAAAAATGACTGGTGAGCCTTAACTCCTTTAACAAACCTTAAAATTTAACTATGTTACAATAAAAGAAATATTTATTAAAATATATAATTATATTCATATAGTTATAAAACAAATTCAATAGGGCTATAGAAAAAAGAATAATAAATCAAAAAGAACAAAAATAATTATTGAGCATGACAACAATTTTAACTTTTTGTTTTTGTCAGGTCTCTGCTTAGAATTATATATTTAGATAGTTGCAAATTAACTTATGTTTCTTCGGAAATAGCTGAACTTTTAATGTATTTAATGTATTTAGTCTTTGTTATAATATATTATGGTTTTTAATTGATAAGAATCTATTTTATTTTATAGATTGTTTCTTATTTCACCTTTGAAAACAATTAAACAGATTTTTCTACCGAAGGTAGAACTTTTAACTTTTGCGATTTTCTCATTTTCCAGGCCATGTCAGAGGCGCAAATGAAAAATGCGATGAAAACATTACGGAATATGTGCATGCCCAAAAGCGGAGTCAGCAAAGGTGTGTTTATGTCTCGTTAATTTATTTTTTATTGTTAATGTCAAAACGTATTGTTTGTAATTGAAGTGGTAATAGTATAGCTGTAAATACAAAACAAGTAATAGAAAAATTAATCAAGATATATTTTGTTATTAATCTGATCCTATTCACGGATACATATTGTGATTACCAATACTGACTTCTAGCAACAGAATTCTAGGCTCACCGTATTGGATTTTCGAAAAACCTGTTTGCTTTATAATATAGGCTTCTTAAGATTCAATTTGAGTCCTGAAACAATTTTTAGGTTGAAACTAATTTTATTTTAGCTTTCTTAAATATGGTTGGAGTGTAAAGAAGTTAATACTTATTACTTGTAGTGAAAAGATATACTTGAATTTTTTATTATATATATATATATATATATATATATATATATATATATATATAATGTATGAAATATATAATAATATATAATAAGAATGTGTGAAAAAAACCAACGTCCAGATCAGTTAAAAAATTCAAGTATATCTTTTACTTTTTTAACTGATCTGGACGTTGGTTTTTTTCATTCATTCTTATATTTTTCTTAAAATTCAAACCCATATTTAGGTTTCAATACAAAATAAATAAATGTTTTCAATATATTTTTTCCATGTGGTTTCATGAGCTTTTCTGACCAAGTCACCCAAATGGATACCACTACTTCGTAATTTTTTCAAAAACATTTCGTTAACATTACAGAGTAATGAAAGTTACAGCTTATTTCTTTGGTTAAATCAGTAATAGCTGATTATACTAGATCAGATGACAGCTTTTACTACTCTGTAATATTAATGCATTTTTTTTTAAATTACAAAATACTGGTATCCATCCATTTGAACACCTTGGCTAGAAAAGGGTCAAGATCATCATAAATAACTTTTCAAACAGATTAGATTATGATAGATGATATAATCAAAAGTTATTATTTTCTTAGTAAATTCAAAAGTTATTATTTTCTTAGTAAATTGTAAAATAAATAAATAGAAAACTAGGAATCTGGGGAAATAATGAACTCATAATAATGAAATACCTCATTTGAGCTAATTTCCAGAAGAAGCATCCTAAGCTAATTTTATGATGTTATATTAATTTTTTATAATAAAAAAGTGAACATTTTTATTTTAAAAATGTATCTATTTTAGAAGCTTTAGCGAACATGAAGGAAGGACAATTCGACGACGAAGACAGAAAACTTAAGGTAATTGAAAAAACTTTTAATTTCAATTCTTCATTAATATTTTAATATTGATATTAATTTTAATTTAAATTTTATTTTTATTTTTCAGTGCTACTTAGGCTGTATTATGAACATGATGCAAGTGGTAAGTTATTTTTTTTTTTTTGGTGAATTGTGATTCGTCGTTAGTGGATTAAATTTAATTTATTTCTATCCTTAGGTAAAGAATGGAAAGATTAGTATGACTATGGTGAAGAACCAGATAATGAAAATGGTGGACCCTACTTGGGGTGCTAAGCTGGTCGCTACCTTCGAATCTTGTGCCGGTGTTGGTAAGTCGGAGTATTCATGTTTACTACTAGTACCTATATATATTTGCATTTATAATTATATTAAATATTAATGAACATATTATACATAATTAGTATTCATTTATACAGTGCAGGAATTAAACGTTGATTAACTAAATTAATATTCACTACATTACATTATAGTTTAACTTAAACATTTCCGGTTGTTAAAATGGCATAATACTTCGCCCTCGCAACAATCTATTTTATAAATTCTATAAAGTTATTTTTAATTATTTAAGTTATTTTATAAAAAAAATTATAGTAATAAGTTAGTCTAAACTTTATTTGGTTTTAAAAAAATATTTTTAAAATGAAATCCGCTATTGCAAGAAAAGAAATTACAACTCATATACAGCTCAGTCAAATTAGACCAAAACGAAGCCGTGCTTCAAATCAATCGAGACAAATCTGGAAATGAATTTTACCCATTCTGGGCATCTCAAATAAGTATAGTATAATTAGGGATTGATAAATTCCTAATACCGATTAAAAAAACAAAAAAAAAACAGATCCCTAAACCGTTTACCTATAAGCACCCCACCTTTCTTCCATTGCTAGTTCAATGCGAGAACAAACCAATACAAACTTTTCTGTTTGATATAATCTACTTAAACCTTGGTGAGTACCAACATGTATTTGATTTATTATCTTAATTAAATTCATAATTCATAAATCTTTTATAATTTATATTACAGTTAATTTAATATGTATAATAATAAAGCAGACTGTATTTTGAATTGCTGATTTTTGAATTTTTGTATGTTTTTAGAACTGAAGATGAATGCATAACATTCAAAACTAGTTTTCAATAAAAACAAAATTATTGAAATGGCAAATAATTTACCGATCCCTAACTAGATTGATCCTTCTATACCATCATGCGGACGTCAAGAATAGTATGTGTAGAGCTAAACTTTTGGGAGACAAAAAACCAACCCGTATTTTTTTTTCAGTTTTTGGCTTATTACATTAGAAGGGTGTATCGCACAGATAATTTTATTCTTTAGCAAATTGAATTCTGTGTCGAATTGTTTTATTAAACAATAAATTTCGTTCAGCAGTTTAGGCAGAATCGTCAGTCACATATAGACAAATTTTATTATTTCGAGTGTAACTCAAAAACGGTTTTTCCATATGAAAAATGTCAAATAACTAAAGTTGTAGATTATGAAATTATAAATTTATAGCACTCCTGATTTTTATAATTTTCTCATTCCAACGTATACATACATACAACGTCGCAACGCTGATTTTCCACAATATGTTTATTTTGTAGTCTCATCACGTCTGACATCTAAATTACCAATACTATTCGAGGAAATTGAATTTTAAAACATTTCGAAAGGAACTTACATCACAATGTAAATAAAAGCAAACACTGAAAAACCTCCTCCTACCCACCACTATAACCACTATATGAAATGCATTAAAATTCAATTTGCTAGACCAATTTTAGTAATTAGAGATTATACGTGATGAGACTAAAAATGGCCACTTTGTGGAAAATCAGCGCTGAGACTGCTTTTTGTTTTTATATGTATCTATGCATAGGAATGAGAACATTAGGAAAACGGGAGTGCTATAAATTTATAATTTAATGCTCTACAACGTTAGTTATTTGAAATTTTTCATTTGGAATAACTGTTTTGGAGTAAAAGACGTATAAAGCTGAGCATAACATACTTTTCTATCAAAATCGTAAAATTTTCTTGTATTTGATTGGAAATTGGTTCTGACCAAACTGCTCAACGAAATTTAATGTTTATGGAGACTATTTTTCGCACAAGTTAATTGAGGAGTGATTAAAATTGTCTGTGCGATGTACCCTCCCGGTGTTATGAGCAAAAAACTGAAAAAAAAAACTGAAAAACTTTCGCGTACGTTATGCCCAATTATCCATAAATCCATAAACGTCTGTAATTCACAAACGGTTATTCCAAATGAAAAGTGTCAAATAACTAACGTGTTAGATCTTCAATTTATAAATTTATAGCACTCCTGTTTTTTAAATAATTTTCTCATTCCTGTTCATAGATACAAAAACTAAAAACAGTCGCAATGCTGATTTTTCATGACATGGCTATTTTGTAGCCTCATCATGTACCAAATAATTAATTTCCAAAATATTATCAGTTCTGCCGCTAACCAATCAATGTCCTTAAACACTCCAAAATACCAATTTCTCCTTTTCTCTCTTGGTTAATAAAAGTTAGGAACAAAATAAAAAAAAAGTTTATTATAAATACGTTACACTGGATTAAGAAAACTTTAAATAAACTTAATAAATATATTTATAAACGTATTCAAAAACATGAGTGGAATAATATTTTATCAGCTATCAATTATTAATATACTATTATAATTAGCTCATCACTTTCAAAATGAAACTATAAATATTCCTCCACTAATTAGATCGTGGATTACTCAGCAACTAAGAATCATGAACTCGACATCCAGTTAGGCTTTAGTGACATTGACAAACCTAATTTGCTCGCTCAATATTTTGAAAATGAGTGTGAAATGAATTTAGACATTGGCATGACATTTTCCACTCTTAATGTTCAAAGGCAAACCAAAAACTACATGATTCCTGTTAGGTAGAAATTATATAACTGCAAACTTGTATCCCCCAAAGAACTAAAACATATCATGGTTAAACTAGTAAAAAAAATTCCTCAACGGCTGAACAAAATTTAATGTATAAGGAGATTATTCGATGCAGTATTTAATTTTCTTTAAATTAGTTAAGAGTATAATTATTTGTGTGATGCACCCTTCTAACTTTATAAGCAAAAAAGTGGAACGAATTTTGCGGTTTTTGGACTCCCGAAGTTTTGCTCTTTTCAGAGAAAGCTTATTCTTCTTAGAGGTGCTACGAGTGGATTCAAATCATTTCCAATATTGTCTGAATGAATTTGAACCACAAGTCTAATTGGGACTTTTAAGGCTTGTGCACATAATCTAGCTAATTATTTTAGATTAGATAACTAGGTATTTAGTAGTAACACCATAAGTGACATCAGTAGTTGATTCCACCTTTAGCCTAATGATCAATTTATTTGTTGATAAATTAGTTTTTTTTTTTATAAATAAGAATTGTTTTTATTTTTAGTATAAGTTAACTATTATACTAAAAATGTGGATATTTAGTATTGGATACAAGAATAATTTGATGGTGTTAACCTAATTAATCAAAATACTATACTTATGTATTACTTAAAATGGCCATGCAATTTTATAAAATTTGTATGTAGCATTAAAACAATATTAAGGAGACAAATCATATTTAAAAGAAAAATATGTTAAACTGATGATATATTTTTCATGAAGATAAAGGAAAATATATTGACTTGAATAAATAAATTTCGCTTTGTCACAGACACTAACAAAATAGTATCATACGTCGAAAACTCAGTAGAAATCGTGTCGTGAATACGATTGTTTATTTGATGTCTCATTGGATGGCACATCGATGATATATGACTAATTCTATGCTAATGTATCCCAAGAGAACATTTTATATAGTGTGACTTATCTGAATAATCTATTAATTATTCAGTTCCCTAACATTCCAAGTTTAGGAATTTGTGGCATTTTTTTGTGTTGGTATTGTTTGTTATCAGCACAGAGTCATCCAATATGGTAGCCATCAAAGTTTAAGGCAACAATAACACATTTTTATTCGAAATAAAGCAATACCGACTTAATATGTTTACAGATAAAAAATGTTATAACACTTTATCAATAACTTTTACTGATTTTCGATATATCTCAAATCTAGCTGTAAAATAAAATTAAAAACAAGCATGCTTTTTCTGTCTCATTTCATTTAGACGTTTTCTAGGAACAGGATCAAAATTATAATTAATTTAATTTTCCCCAATTTCTGTCCTTAAGGATAGCATATATATATATATGCAGATAGATAATGAACCTTATTCTATATCCTCTATTTCACCTAATATTCAAACAATAAAGTAATTTATACCTTTGAAAAGAAAATGTTAAATTGCGATTTCAATCTTACAATATCGTCATTGATAGATAAATAAAATTATAATGTTTACTATACATGTTTATAGAAGTCGCTACTTCTTTTATCCATATCTTCCCTGTCACAACTGTGGATGTATAAAAGAAATATACTCTCCTATAAAAATGGAGATGAGACCCCGAAACGTCAAAAATGAAATGATGTGTCAGTTAACGTACGCATGATAGTATAGAAGGATCAATCTAATTGAATGATTGATTCATCATCAGGCTTATTTCAAATGATATCACAATTGTTTTTTGTTATTTTATTCAATTATTTAGTCGAATTAAATGAATCAATTGTAGTTAATTACATTATTTTTGAATGCTGCAGTGTGTCTGATATATTTGTGCACTCAACAAAGAAGTAGATATTGTCTACTAAAAAAGTATTGCCGATGTGAGTGGAATTTCCATGTCGTGTAGGTCATAGTTTGGGTTGAATATATTGCTGTTAATAGTATATTGCTGTTCTGTGTCATTGACACAGAAGTTTTCTCTGTGTATTTAGTAATCAGTAATTTATTTAGAATCTAAACTCTTGTATATTTAAAAAAAAAAAACCAAGATGGAAGAAACTAAAACTATATTGATTAGTGAGCAGGACTTGGTTCATTTTTTTACTCACTAACATATAATTTCAATCATTCAATTAGGTTGATCCTTCTATACCATGCGTACGCTGACTGACATATCATTTCATTTATGACGTTTCGGGGTCTTATCACCATTTTTATAGGAGAGTCTATTTCTTTTATACATCCACAGTTTTGACAGGGAAGAGATGGATAAAAGAAGTAGACTCTCCTATAAACATGTATAGTAAGCATTATAATTTAATTTATCTATCAACGACGATATTGTAAGATTGAAATGAATGACTATTTGGAGTAATAGAAAAAATTAACGTTCTGATGATGGGGATCAGACCCCGAACGTCGTAAATGAAATGATACCGACGTCGTTTTTCGAAAAAGGCTTAAACGGCCAAAATTTGAAATTTCGGTTTCGATTTATTATGGGAGGTAAACAACATCTCTGTCGATTCCCGCTTATGATATTTCAAGAAAAAAAAAAACTGGAAATGTTCTAAAAATTGACCATTGATGACGTAAGCACCAAATGGTTTTGACCGGATCATTGACCCAAACCTCTGCGAGATGATGGACCCAATGAGTCTACTCAGATTTGCATAGGCTACTGGCCTGTTTTAAACGGTTTAGGCCAGCGCACAATAGGCCTTAATATGCCGCGGTGCATATATGCTGGGATAAAAAAAAAAGCACCAAATACTGAAGACTCTCAGTCGTCACTCTAGCTTTGACCAGAGCAATAAGCCTTAAAGATATATTGTAATTATAAATGTTTTGCCATCTTAGTAAACTCATATTGTATACAATAAAGAATTAAAAAAAAAAAATTCTATTTGGGAAAAAACGGTCCATGTGATTCCTATAACGTTTGCTAAATGGCGTTTTCACCTTTTAAAACGACATCGATATGTTAGTGAGTGAAAAATAAATCAAGTTAAGAAATTCCTGTTCACTAATAGCGTACTGGACTTGCGGTTTTTTTTTTTTTTTTTTTTATAAAGTATTCTGTACAGGATAAAATTTGTTTGGTTTTTAATAATTCGATAACCCTTCATCTTCCGGAACATTCAAGATGCTGATTTGAAAGATAATTTTGTCTACAATGCTAAATATAAAAAAAACAAAATAAAAGCAAAGATATAAAAAAAACTTGTAGGACATGTATTGGTCTGAAACACTAAGCGGTAAGGAAATCGTGTGATTGGCCTCCCCTTATATTTTTGATGTAAAACAATTTTGAAATAATATACCATTGTGCAATAATTTGCAGGGTAATCAATAAACATTTTTTTTCGCATACTTTAAGTCTTGCAAACTAACAATTGTTAGAAATTAAACCAAAAATGAACGAATTTGAATCAAGTTCAGTTGTTGAAAAAATAAAAAAAATAAAGAAAGAAAAACAATGACATTGACAATGAGTCGACTTTTTAGTTATAATCGTAAAGAATGTAAAATGAAAAATGTTTGCTGTTTTTGAAATAAAAAAAATTCACAAACATAAATCGTCTCTTATTTCATAATGATTAAAAAGTTTTTCGACGGTGAATTTGACCTTGTAGAAATCAAAACCGTCCGTGCGTGGAGAAGAACCACATCCTGCTGGAGGTGGCCCTGCAATTGACAGAACACAGCGGATGTAGACTGGTAGGTCGATTAACATCCCTGATGTGAGGCAGCAGTAGCACCAGAATGGTGCCGAAATTAGTAGGAGTCGGTTGTCTCCACGACAGGATATCATCAGGCAGAATTGGAGACCCTCAGAAAGGCTGATGAACTGCGAGAGGCGAATGGGGCTCCTCAGCCGTAGTGAAGGCAACCTATCTAAGGACCCTTGCACCTGATTCAAGCTAAGAACCTGCAGTCCCAAGGTAACAAGGCCTCTCGGTCTGGGTCAATCACCCGCCTGGGAGTATAATTGATTAAAAGGAACTTATTAAATAACCTCGGAATTGGACGGAATAGAAGGAAACGACCTGGCATACCCATGCCAGGTCGTTTCCTTCTATTCTATACTACTAATTTCTTCTTAGAGTATACGAATAGGTATCTGGAATGTGCGATCACTCACCGGCAAGGTTGAAATTATCGATGAAATTGATTATCTATATTGATTATGATACTGATCATCGATGACATACAGGCTGGATATTCTTGGATTGAGTGAGGTGAAAATTAAAGGCTCTGGTTAAAATGGATAGAGGGCACGCTCTAGTCTATTCAGGAATACTCCCAGGACGCAGAGCGGTGGAAGGTGTTGGTATCATCACGAAAGATAACCTATTTAAGAAAGTGGTAGAATGGGAACTAGTAAGCCTCTCGCATAATCACGGGAAGTATAAATCTGTATATCGGAGAATGGGCTCTAATCCAAGTGTATGCCCCAACAAACGACTCTGATATCCTGGAAAAAGAGTATTTCTATAGCTGTCGTTAAAGCAAAGAACAGCAACTTGATAATGGGAGATCTTAATGCGAGAACGGGCAGTGACCACTTGAAAGCATATGAAGTGATGGGCCCACATGGTGGAGAGCGCATTAGGAATGAAAGTGGACAGCGACTAATTGAGTTCTTCACAAGAAAGGATCCTAAGCCGAATGCTCCAACTACCGGCCTATATGTCTCTCAACAGTAGTTTACAATTTTTGACTTAAGAACGCCCCAAGGAACTTAGATGAGGCCATTAAATCCATTTACCAACACCCAAAGGGAGTTGTTAGGCTGAGCGGGTTAGAGTCCGGTCACTTTAACATAACAAGGAGAGAGAGGGGGTAAAACAAGGAGATAGTTTAAGCCCATTGCTATTTCTAATTTATATAGATGAAGTGGCGGCCATCTTTAAAAGAAGAACAGAACAGAGGGCACGGTTAAGCTCCATATATTCAAATCTAGGAGGGACCGTGTTCGCAACGAGAGGATACCACAGGTACTGGAGGTCGCCCCATTGAAGGAGGTTCTGTAAATCCGCCAATTGAAATGGTTAGGACTGAGGAACATAAGGACCCATTGAAGACAATTGAAACACTTCTATGAAGTTATAGTTAGCTTAATTATTCGAAAAAAACAATAAGTTTGCGACTAAATGAAAAAACTGTTTATTAATATCGCGGAGGAAAAAAGTAAGTCTTCAATGGGTATGGTAACAGATGAACTCCAAGGTGTCACGAAGAGGCACATACAGAAATAATTTTGCATTCCATTTTCTCCAGTCATTGTGGTGCCACCACTGAAATTTTCTATTCACCGAAACATAATTGTTATATTATAGTATTCTAATAAACAATATTTTAATAAATAAAAAAAAATCTTGTGCGGTGCGTGATCTCACAACTTTTACTTGAGTAGGGTTTAGGTAAATTAATTTATGCTCAAGTAGGACTAGTCGAATTTTAAAGGTTTGGGTGGAAATCTATAGTTTCTATTAAATAATATAAAAGCAGAAATTATTAACTATTATTAAAAAAAATCAAGTTTATGCATTTTTCAATACTCCCCACATTACCTCCTACGACTTTTCTATGTTAGATATTAATTTTTCTAAAGTCATTAGCTTTTCCAAACCTCTTCGTTATTTTACTTCTATAAAACAACTATTATTTCCGGAAATTAGTATTATACCTTGGAGAATATTTCTTCTTTTTTCCCCTTTACTTATAAAAATCTTCCATTGGTTATATTTACCTTTTTTTATTACAACTAACAATGAGAGGCGGTTAATTATTTCAAATAAACAAAATTAAAGTTACTTTAGAGGAAACCATTTTGAAAATTCGGCATTTAAACACTTCTGACTATTTCAATGACGATACGACTAAGCTGAAATTAATGACTGTTTAATCGCATTTTGATATCAAGAGTTTAATCAAAATATTTAGAGCCATTTTGGAGTAAATTGTAAAATCAATAATATAAAGTAGCACTTCCGGTAAGTTGATTTTAAAGATAAAGTTGTTAAATCCCAGACATATATCTACGTTACATACTTAATTTCAGTTCCGTACAACTACTCGTTTTTGAGCTAGCCTGTTCACCCAGACACACATAGGCTCACGCATACAGACGATTTTTCGAGATTTGGTTAATTTGGACTCGGGAGACCTCTGGAGACGTTCACTTTCCTCGAAAACTCGGATTCGAAATTATTTACGATCGCAATACTTTAACTACTATATATAGACAAGTGAAAGTAAAAAAATAATATTACTATTATTGTGATGACTCTTTATAAAGAGTCACATGTGATTGCGAAACTAACGCAGTTACAGGTTTGAATAGCCATATGGATGACAGCAATATAGCCACCACAACAGCATAATATCACTGGGAATTTATTTGGTAGTTTCTTCCTATTTTCAGAAATGATTTATAATGTTCCTTGAAAATCCGCGTTATCCGTTTAATTACTGACTTCCACATTTCCCGTCAGTCGTGGTCAGGATAAATTAGAGCTACTTGAAAAGAGACATGCTATCAAACGGTCACAGGCGAGCTGGTCGAAATTAGCAAGTACCTAGTCCTGGAGCCTAGATCAATGTGTTTTTCGGGAGAACTATAATTCTCAGCTCATCCCCAGCCTTGGCCATTTAGCGTATCGTTATATCATTATAGAGCAATTATATTCAGTGCCTCTTGAATATTCAGGGCGCACACTGCAACGTTATCTGGAAGAGAACATGATATATGTATTTTGCAATTTTCACAAAATCAAATAAGCAAGAAGCAATTTATTTGGAAATTTGTATTGGTACATGAAAAACAATACAACAGAAAGTCAAATATTACTTGTGGGATTTATATTACTATTTATATACACATTCTTAAACTATCCTTGATGACGTTTTACGAAATCTGTGCCCTATCAGATTGGATTTTCAAAAATGCCACATTGTTTTTCCAATTAGGCATTTTAAGCTTTTATTTGAGACCTATTGTTGCTAGTGTGGTTACAGTTATCATGGATGCTGTGCCCATTTCAATCGAATAGGAGAAATACATAGAAACCGCTGTGAGGATTCACATGAGACGCCGATACCTTACTGACGCCGACGTTCCTCCGATAAAGTATGGAGATGGACGAAGCTATCTGTGGGATGCGCGTACCCTTCCAAATAGCGCACCATTCCAGTCCCAGACAGCCCACTTCTTCAAAACTGTTAAAAAAATCAGTAAATTTAATAATTATCTTAATTCTAGAGTCTTTAAATGCACTATATTTATTCCCGCCAAATGGTTTACACATTAGAAATGCAGTAACTTGTTGTTTTTTAGATACTGCGTTCTTACTTGGAAATTAGTGATTGATAAATTATTTGTCACTTCTATAACTTGTTTTATTGAAAACTAGTTTCGAATGTTATTCATTCATCTTCACTTCTAAAAACACACAAAAAATTCAAAAATAAGCAATTCAAAATATAGTTTGGTATTATTATACATATTAAATTAGATTAATATAAATCAGTATTATAAGATATTTATGAATTATGAATTTAATTAAGACCAGAAATCAAATACATGTTAGTACTCACCAAGATTTAAATGAAACAAAGTCATAAAATCAAACAGAAAAGTTTGTACTGGTTTCTTCTCGCATTGAACTAACAATGAACGAAAAGTAGGTAAAATGTTTTTAGGTAAACGGTTCAAGGGTCGTGGTGTTTCCAGAAATGCCGGTGAGTAATTTTTTTTTCTGTTATAGATGGGAATAAATTTGAGATTGGACTATTGGAGATATTTATTTGGTCATTTAAGCAAAAATCTGGATTGGATTTAAAGGATTTTATTATTTCAAGTGCTTCATATATATTTAATTTGAGGTTATTTTCAACGTGATGTATCAATTAACTCCTGAGTCTTTGATGAATTTATGATTTTTTTCATTTAAATAAATTGCAAAGTTGGAATTCTCCATCTTATTATTATATGCACGTATAAGTTCCTGATTTAGCGATCATTCAGTTTGATATAATCCATTTAAACCTTGGTGAGTACCAACATGCATTTGATTTCTTGTCTTAATTAAATTCATAATTAATAAATATTTTATAATACTGATTTATATTAATCTTATTTAATATGTATAATAATACCAAACTATATTTTGAATTGCTTATTTTTGAATTATTTGTGTGTTTTTAGAACTGAAGATGAATGTATAGCATTCGTTTTGTAATTTATAACACTAGTTTACAATAAAACAAATTTATAGAAGTGGTAAATAATTTATCAATCACTAATTAGATTGATCCTTCTATACCATCATGCGGATATCAACTGCTTACTAGGGAAGTCGATAACCGGTCGGTTATATCCGATAACCGGTTTTTTTAACATCATCGATTTTTTTCCTTATCCAAAACCCGGAAAAACCCGATTGAAAATAAATTTCGTAATAATAGGAAAAAAAAACTATTGACAACGAAATAAATATCCTACCTTATCAAAGAGAGCAGATTAATGTTATTCTGTACAATATGTATATATATCATTGATAATCAGGAATATCCTTAATATTATTTTTTAACTTCAGCAGTTTTGTTTAAGTTGAGTTATTTTAAAGATGTAATAGCCCAAAACGATATAGCAGAGCAGAATTATATTTTTGTAAATAAGGAGTGGTATATTAGAGAATAGTTTTTCTCGTTCTGGCTTTGCTCTTTAAGGCCAAGTAGGCCCAAAAAAATCTTAAAGACTTTTTTGCAATTTTGATCTGGATTCCTAGACATGATCTATTTTTAGAAACTTTATTAGAATATTTTTGTTCACTAAAATTAAAGTTTTCCCTCACCTTTTTATAAAGGTCTTATGATTTCGATTCAAAACCTTCCACATTTTCTCTACAAGAAACCGATTTCCGGAATCTGGTAGATTTTCTCCTAGGCTTCTGGTTGTAGCTCACTGGTCTGAGACATAATTATTCGTATCGCTGTTCCTCAGCGCACACCTCACCGCCTTACCTAATCTTATCTGGTTTTGTATTAGCTATACATTTTTAAAGTTTTCGATTATAAAGAGTATTAGTAGTAGATGTGAAGTTTATCAGTGTTGGTTTCTCCTCCAGTTATATTATATTATAACTATTATATTATAATTATTATATTATATCTATACTTTTAGTTAAAAAAAAAAAACCTTCATATGAAAAATGAAAGATGCATAAGGTTGGCTAGAAGATATTATTTTTTTAAAGTTTATATACGGGTGCAAACATGTAAAAAACAAAAATGCTAACACGGGTAACCTCGGGAGAACTTTTAGCAGCCAAAAAACCTTGAACGTTTTTTTGTTTGTTCGCCTATAATTCCTAAACGGTGCATCATGCAAAACATGATAATTGGTTTAAGTGGTCTGATCGAAAACCACGGTCATAAAACGGCGATTTTTACGAAATTTGTCAAAAACTGAGACAGAGTACAATATTTGAGTCTGGAGCTTGGAAATGAGTACTTTAAGAGAAAAACTGAATAGATAAAAGTTGTAGAGCACCGAATTCTACGCCGATTGAGTACCAAAAATGTTTAATTCGTTATTAGGTCAGGTACATCTCCCCAAATTGGCAATCTCCCGATGTCCGGTAATTGGTATATGAACGTGCCTATGAGATAGATTTGGTTTTGCATTAATAACTATTTTTAATGCAACATCCATGAAGACCAACAGTGTAGAGAATTAAATTTCCTACAAGATTCGTACAAAATATTTGAAATTACCCTCAGCAGACACCAAGAAATATTGTAATAACAATTTTTTGAGAAAGTCCAACGGCGATTTTTTCCAACTTTGTCAAAAACTGAGATATATGGGTCTGCAGCTTGGAAATGAGTACTCTAAGAGAAAAACTCAAGGCGTCCATCCAGTACATTTTTATTTTTTTTTTCAAAAGCGTCCATCCAGTACATTTTTTTTACTTTCGGTCAAATTTGGTAACCAGTTTGAGCCTTTTAGTCGCAAAGTGTTTCCAGCCAGGGCTTTTAACACACCATTTTTATTATTAACAATTCTTACAGATTTGCATCATGCAAATTATTTAAGGATAAACCAAATCTAATTGATAAGTACTTTCATAGGCAAATTACCGATCGCCAATTTGGAGAGATGAAATTGACAGAATTTAAAAAAATTGGTGTTTAGTGGACGCTAACTTTGATGCGCTACAACTTTTATTTCACGAGTTTTCCTCGTAGAGAACTCAATTCCAATCTGCAGACCCAAATATTCCAGTTTTTAACAAAGTTGGAAAATAATCGTGTTTTTTTTACCGTGATTTCCGACTAGACCACTTAACCAAATGAATGTATGAATCTTGTAGGAAATTTAATATTTTACAAGATAGATTGTTATGCATTCTGCACTAAACTGCACTGAAAAAATAGTTATGAAGGGGAAACTAAATCCAACTTTTTTTCGTTTTGTTAGACACTTTTGTAAATATAAACGGCCCCGTATCTCAGTAGCTATTCGTATTTTTTAAAAGCTATTAGAGATCAAAGATGCAGGAAATTCAACGTTCTTTTGTAATGAAATACTTTTACCTTTTATTTCTGAAATCTTTGTGTTCGAAAACCACGTGTCACGAGTACCACCTTTTCGAGAATTCAATTTTTGATTTATCTTTAAAAACTCTGAAAATCATTGCACTATGATTTATTACACCCAAATACATATTTAGTTAAATATGTTTTTAAAATATATATAGTATTATTTGGATTTATCTGTTTGAAACGAAATAGCGAATGTTAAGGTGGAGTTCTGAGGATCATCCTGGAGTTATCACTTGGATGCCAAATTTAAAAGAAATTGTCCTGAAGTTTCGCAAAAAAGTCGCAGACTGTAGACGTCGGACGGACGGATTTTTTTTTGTTTTCCATCTTTGGATTTTACGTATCTTGAAAGATAAAACATCAAATTTTGAGGAGGGTTAATTTTTTTTTTTTTTTTCTTGCTCGATTACAAAGGTTCATAATAAACCAAAATCAATAAGGTTATTTGTGATTGAATGCTTTGTAGCATGAAATCAAGTGTTATGTCCGAATTTACGATATACAAAGTGGAATGGGAATGAGGCACAATGCACAAGATTGCCTAATTTGTTTCTTTTGCTGAGAGGCCATAACAAAAAAAACTTAATGATAGCAAGATAACATTTTTTTAATTTATTTTTATATTCTCTATGTTATTTACTAATTACAATTCTTCTTGAAAATCATTGTTCCATTTCTATTGGGATGAATTTTTTTACCATCCTACAGATAAGTTTTCATGTTTTATGGTTCATTTAATTTTTTACAGAAGGTACTGACAACTGCGACCTCGCTTATAATTTTGGAAAGTGTGTGTATGAAACAGACAAAGACGTAAGCAAATCATTTAAATAATAGTTCTATTCAAAAATCCTTATGAATATAAAAAGTTAAAATCTGTATAAATTTAATGTTTCAGGCATTTGTAGTTCCTTAATGTTTCATAAATGTTCCAAATGAATTGTCGACGATTAACAAAGCCTACGGCTGAACATCTTCTGCTATGATTGGCTACAAAAAAGAAAAAAAAATTTCTGAACACTTCAATATTTCAATTCACTGTGAAAAGTTATTTAATTTGCTTACCGTTGTTTCTTACTTGTTCAATTGATTATCTTAATAAATATATAAACTTGTCTGTTTTTTTATGGTATTACCATATAATGTATATGGTATTACCATATAATGAATTATAATATAATGTAATGAAGAGAATTCATATATTGCTTCTGCCTTTCTCAAAGTAATCAAATGTGCAAAACCACAAAACTTCAGGCCTATCCAACATCAACACTTCTAATATCTCAAGATATGTTTACACTGAAGCGCGATTCTTCTGGAGGAAATGCTAATTTCAATTAGATCTATGATCTCCTGTGTCTTATTTCTTTCTGGATTGATAGAAAATTCGCTTAATAAATACAATTCATAATGTGTAAAAAATCAAATAAAATACTTTTTTTTTTAATGTTTTATATAAAGTACCTACTAAATACAAAAATATAAGTTGGTAATATCCTTATCGAATGCCATTGTGAAATCCACAAAACGTCAGTCAGCCTCTCTTATGTTGACTCAGCAATTGTAATGTTCTCTACTGCAATGTTCTCTACAACCCTCCAGAATCTTCTTTCCGAAATTTTCGAATTAAGAGAATAAGCAGATTACACTGGACACTAAGAAGATAAATAATAGCCATGAAGTTCGAATATTTCCGGCAATATACTTTATAATGGGTATGATAACTAATATTTCACAGTTTTAAAACCATTTTCTTTTTCCATTACCCATTAAAATTTTTTTAGAATATCTGTCTATTTTTTTTCTTCTAATGTTCCGCACCGTATATGATCCCACTATGAATAGCGGGTTTGTCTAGTTTAATCTTAAACATTTCTTTATGTATTTCTTCTTTCTTCGGTATAATAGATATTTTCTTTCCAATGGTGCTTGAAATATTCGCCCCCTCTTCCCATACCCCATTCCATTTTCTTGATAAAACAATTATTTTATGTATAACAATATCATATGATTTTTTTTTTTTTTTTTTTTTAGAAGATTTGGTCTTTTTGAAAAACTTTTTTTGGTCTTTCACCTATAATTCCTAAAGGGCGCATTCTATAAAAAAAAAAGACGCAAAATTTGATGCTCTTAACTTTTTCGATAATATGCATTTTTCGGATATTCACAGCCCCGTATGCCAGTAGGTATTCCAAATGTATACAGACTTGCAAGAAATTTAACGTTCTTTAAAATTGGTTATGAAAAATGTTTACCTTAAATGCACTGGAAGGGAGTTATTCTGGAAAAACTAAGTTTCTATTTGCGGTTTTTCAAGGTGGCGAAAAACGCACTAAATGGAGGAAGTCAAAAACTTGGATTTTTTACAAGAGAATTAATTCGTACAACATACCTGAAAATTAAAATTATTCAATTTTTTGCAAATCAAACTGTGCTAAAATATCAATTGCCGGATATCGGGAGATTGCAAATTTCGAGAAGTATATTTGAACGAATTTGAATACCTTTGTGTTCAATGGACGCAGCATTTTATGCTCTACAGCTTTTACCTAATTAATTTTTCTCTTAAATAATTCATTTCCTAGCTGCAGATTCATATGATTACTCTGTCTCTGTTTTTTACAAAATCGTCGTTTATGACCGTAGTTTTCGACCATACTAGTTAACCAAATATTATGCTATGGTGCTCATTAGATGAAAAATTTGATGTTGTTTAATTAAATATACCATAGCTTTTTCGATAGAATTAGAATTATAGCCTAAAAACCAAAAATAGTTCCAAAATTGTCAGTATTTTAAGGTAGCATGATCCGACTGGCAGATTCTTATTTTTTTTTAATATCAATACTATGAGGATTCAAAAAATTGTTATCAAAGTTTTCTTCAGACAATGTAACTTTTTCTGCATGGGCTATCGGTCAATAAGGAAAATTTGAAGTACATTTATTTAAAAATAGTATTGTGAGCTGAAGTAGATAATGTTCAAAGTAATTTTATCATCAATGTATCCAAGTAACAACCGAAAGCGATGAGCAGAAAAACAAATAGACCAAAAGATGTTTCAAGTGCGAGCGAATGGTGGAATGGGAGATGGATGTGATTGGAAGCAGATAGGGACGTACGATGCCCATAAATAGGGCTTCGATAAAATTTATTACAATAAAAATCCAAATCCAAAATTATCATCCGAAATCCAAAATTAGCACTTTCGAAAACCTAATGAACGATCACTAAATCGACTAATACTAATATTTTATATCCAATATAGGTTATAAATTCTACTCTTGTAGTATAAGAACTTGATTACTTAGTGAAATACTCAAAGTAAAATAATTCTGATTAAATAGAGAAAGTTTAAAGTACAAAAGAGGAGAGATTTGAGTACTTATTGTACTCGAAAGTAAAATATCGATATTGAATATTTTGCGATATCGCAAAACCAAATATCGATATCCACCGATAATCGAATTAGATTTCGAAAGAAAATGGATGAAAAAGAAAAGAAAAGTGCATCAAATGAGTATAATGTTAAACTGTGAAGAAGGTTATGAAATAATATAATTATTGTTATTATTTATAAAACAATATTTTTACTACCCATGAATCATTATAAAAAAAGATAGAAAAGAATTATAATTTAAAAAAAAAATGTTAACATATTTTTATTTTGAAGACTTTTATCCATATTTCATATATTACAGTCTTCTAGAAGTTTTTAAATGATAAAACCTTCAAATTTCTAAAAAATGTATGTATCTTATAACGCTTATGACTATATTGTGCATTCTCAAAACATTCATCTAAAAGCATGTAATTCGTTTTATTATACATCTCAGTACAATCATCATTTATATAATTACCAATTTGTCTTTACAATGAATTAAGTAACATTATTTGTATATATATCTTATCTACTAATTATTGTTTGGTAATCAAATAGTGCCTACAATTTCCGTTATTCGGTAAAACTCCAGAATCGTGAGCTATGTTGGCGGACATCTAGATTTTTAGGACCTGACTTCTTAAAAATCTATACCTCCGCCATAGTGGGGTTACGATTCTGGAGTTTTGTCAAATAAAGGAAATTGTTACTTAATATGAAATATAGTATAATCTCAATAATTCGTATGGTCAAGGGTTCGAAAGTTAAATATGAATTATCGAGATATTCAAATTATCGAGATTTTGAATAACCGGTGGTAAAAATAGGAAATCACAAAAGTACATTGTAGATTGCATTAATTGATTTTATTAAAGATTGAATTAATAGGAATGGACACACAAATGATATAGTTAGATCAACAAACACTTTAAAAATATAACATTTGAAAATTATTATTCATTTTTGTACAATCCTTGATGGCTTCGTTGAGCATGTTCAGAGCAGAAAATACGTTTACACAAAAATTCGATTCTGCTAAAAAATGACACAAATTGTAGATGTATCAATTTCTTCTTTATCTCCTTTTCATACGGAGTCAAAATTTCCTCGTCAGTTAGGATCCTAGCTACCGCTAAACAAGCGTCAAAATAGGCGAAATCTCGAAAAGTTGTGGGGGTTTCTTAATTTTGAAGTAGGTGATTCCTATCCTCGATGCTTTCTAAGAGTTGCATCACTGCTCCCTTACATTAATTGTCTTAAATCGTTTAGTTATGACCAAGTCTAGAGACTGCAGCTTAGAAGTTGTGTGGGAGGCAAAAACAGAAGATTAACATTGTTGAGTGATGCGGTACTGTTGTGGGCCATCGAAAATTTTCGCTGTTTTTTATTCCATATCTGTACCTATTCGTTGAAAATTTCGCTTGTGGTACATTCTTTTGTGTTTGCACGATAGCCCGTAGTAACGTTTTTGTTTATAAAACCATTTGCTTTCGCGGATTTGCCAGTCTTGAGCGAACTTAATTTTTCAGATCAATCAATGTTGGCGGCTAACAATATGGTTATAAGTTTTTTTTAAAGAGAGATGAATAGAAAAAAAGAAAGAGTAAACCGATCGAAATTCATAGAAGTGATTCCTCTCTCTCTCACTCACTTCTCCTCTTGAAAAGATTAAGAGTTAACCATATTATTTGTTTGGAAATTCGAACTATAAGACGTTATAGTTTACATTACTTGGAAGACGAAAATAAATACGAATTATCGAGGGGACCTGATTGCAGTGTTTTTATACTAAATAAGGGAAGATTTTCAAGAGACCTCCAAATCCATACGAATTATCGGAATATTAGAATTACTGGGATATGAATTATCGAGATTCTACTCTAATGCAGTTTAACATATGGTGTCATTGACATATCGTTGTAAAATATCGATATCATCAGTATATCGGATGTTAAGATATCGATGAAAATATTGGTTTTTCAACTCCGATATCGATATATCGCCTGTCGATATTCCAACCCTAACTAACATAGATACACAACTGTGTGAGGCTTTGGTCTCAGTAAGATATTTTCATTACTCACAAAAGTAGAACACTGCATGATTAATTAATTATATATACTTTGATTTCAAGAAAAAAGGATATTTCAGAATATTCATGTTACCTAACAAGGATAGTTGCAAAGGATCTTGGGGAGGATCATCAACGTTAATTAAGTAGAACAAGATGGAGTTGCTCAAGGAGTGTAATTAATTGTGTAATGTTCAATTAAACACTACAATGAACAAAGGATAATTAAATTAGTTCAAAGATAATCTACCGCATTTAAATTCCTTAATTTCAGTGATGAACTTGAAAAATAATTTTTATATTCCTTCGCAGTACAGATTTTTTTTCCCTATTAAAGCTATTTCATTCTAAAATTTGATAGAACTTGTTGGTCCGTGTGTACGTGGTTCCATCATTAACTTCAATAAAGATTTGCTTTAATTTTTTCAAACACTAGAATAAATGATCAAATAATATATTGTTTTATTAATAATATTGAAAGGAACAGTAAGTTTCCTGATAAATTTTCCGTTCTTAATTTTTTTTTACCTATATTATTTTTTGTATTTATTTTTTGTTGTATATTATCAAAATATTTTTTAATTGATTATTGCATTAAAAATTAGCCCTGATATGTAAGTCGAATACCGTTTTCTAGTATTAAGGATAAAGATGATTTTTTTTCGCCAATTTCGGAACATGACATTAAAATTATTGAAAAAGAAATTCTAACAAAACCAATAAAAAAAAAAAATTGTCGCGGTTTTAGTGGCAACAAGTTTAAAAATGTACAGAAGAATATGTTTTGGTTATTTAAAAATAAAACAGTTATTAAACAAAATAGATAAATAAAGCCTATGGATTTTGGGATGTTATGGAGCTAGAATTCCTTTGGCCACAAACTCCATCACGGCACTCCAAAATCCAATCTCTCCAATCAATCGTGAGGATATGCTGTAATAATAATAATGATAAATGTTGGTCAGTCAATACAGTATAGTTAAAATATACTATATTGGTTGTAATAAATTTAAATAATAACTTAAACATTTGTTTATCTTATTACTAATATGTTGAAAAAATATAAATATTAATTAAAAGGAAATAAACATTTTGAGTGAATTTATAATATACTCAAAATTTCCAATGTTTCCATTTAATTTTTGAATAAAAATTAAATTATTTAATGTTCTTGCTAATTATTTAATGTAGATGAACTGTTCATATCCCATCAATCCTCAAAAGTTATATTAACCTGTTGAATGGAATACTTCTACCAAACTTTTTTTCTATTTGAATTGAAAAAAAGGTCTGATCAAAATTATCAATTAGATATGGTGGGTAGCAAAGTTGCTGATTCAACCCTTCTGACTATTTTTTTTTTTTTTTTTATATACAATTTTCATAATCTTCAGAAATAATGTTTCTTATTAAAACCTGGAATGTAGCCTATATATATACATACACACACACACATATATATATATATATATATATATATATATATATAATATATATATATATATATATATATATATATATATATATATATATATGTAACAATATTTTGTGAAGTTCCTAGATCGGAGATTGAATTACTAAAATTAGCTGATTTTTAGGAATAGGTTTACAAACATTGGACTGATAACTCAGAAAAAAGTACGAATTTAACCAATAAATCCAATTAGTGACCAAAAGTTATAAAATTATGAATAGCTGATTATTTCATTATTAATTTTAAAGTTATAAAATCATTATTTTATAAAATCCAATATTTAGGTAAAATTAAGGAACACATTGGGCAAACAGTTCATCACTGGATTGGATAGAAACTGCACTGGCAATGGCCAATCCCTTTGATGTGTGAAACAAAACCGCTCGGGAACAACCTAACAACAAACAAACATAATTGCCATCGCCAACATCGGAGTGCTTAAACCAATGCTCCAAAATTCACAAATATTCCGATCCACACCAGTGGACAACGACTTGCCATACGATTAGGCACTGGTGTGGAGCCGGAATAAGACATCTCCCCTATGAAGCATCTACATGCCATAAGTGCAACAATGCCCCACAAACAGTAAATCACTTACTACTAGAGTATACCCAATATGAAAGAATCATAAAAAACTTGGACTATTGAAAGCATTAAGAGAAGTGCTGATAGATAAGGAAGAACAAGTTACCTTATTCTTTTAATGGCGCAACAGATGGCTGAAGTGATCCTTGGCCTGTTTAATCTCTAAGTCCCATCTGCTTCGGTCCTTTGCATGCGTAATGCTTATTCGTAGTTTCCTAAGATCTTCCAGGACATCATCTCTCCATCTGCCTTTTGGTCTTCCTCTAGGTCTATCTCCATCAGGACAGTTTTCGTACACTCTTCTTTCCATTCTTCTTTCATCCATTCTAAGCAAGTGACGCAGGCACTTCAATCTCTGTATCCTGACAAAAGAAGAGATTCTTTCTTCTTCGCCATACGCCATTTTCCTTGACTGGTCCTATGATTCGCCTGAATATGCGTCTTTCGATCCTTTCTACCAACTGTGAATCATTTTTGTTTTGCGTCCAAGACAGCCGTAAGTCACTATAGGCCTAATCAGTGTTATGTAGAATGTAACATTTGCTTTACGGCTACCATTTTACTATTTAATGATTTGGTAATGGCAAAATATGTTACGATTCCCTGCAATGGTTCTCCTTCTGATTTTCGCTCTCTTATTCTGGCTATCATTGATTGCCGAGGTCTGAAATCTGCTAACGACCTCAGAATTATGCGTTTCTATCATGTAATGTTGCTGTTGGCGTACTAGCTTCTCTATTCTTAATATCAACAATTTAGTTTTTCTTCATTTATTTTTAATCCTACCCTGCCTGCTTCCATCTCAAGCCTTTGCACACTGTGCTTAATGCTGGGTAGTGACCTTCCAATTATTACATCATACGCTTAGGCAAGTATTTGGCTCATCCGATTTCCACTTCCAACTATTCCCACTCTTTCCATGGTTGCCTGTAGTGCAATATGAGAGGTGCAAGAGTATTTTGTCTAAGACTATTTTGTATATAGCCACCATTTTGTAGTAGAACAAGTCACCACTTAGTTTAAATTCTTGAGAAGCACTGGATATTACAACAGAATATAAATTATCCCTTGATGCCAATGACCCTTTAGGATAGAGAAGTACAAACAATTTAAATAATATTTATTGAAATTTACTATTTCATTTATAATACAACTAACTAGAAAATATACAAAAGCAGCTTACTATGACATGTAGATGGCTTAAGGAGCTACTAATAATTGGTAGCTCTTTGATAAGTGTTTTATCGTAAAAGGTCAAATGATCATTTTCTTTTCAGACACGTCGGAAGATTATCCGAAATAAATAGAAAAGTTTGAAATTAGATAATATAGAAGATAAAAAGATCTTTTTGGATAATTTCAATTTTGTATGTATGGCACATGGTGGATTTTCGTACGATTTTTAGCATTAGTACCACCCTATTATCCGGGTTGTTCAATATTTGTTCCTATAATAAATTCGTTACACATTGATTATAGGATGTATTACCTGAATTATCAGATAGTAACGCTTCCTCCATAGTAATTCCTTGCAGATCAGGAATTTCCAGTTAGCATTGAAGTGTAGATAGCTTCTTGTAACATCCATATAATTTTAATTATAACATTTGTACTAATATTATTACGTATTTTACAGCTTCGAAGTTCATTATAAGATTTATTTAAAATTAATCCTACGAGGTGAATTGTCTGGAGTTCCACCAGCGGTTGTTATATCACAAGACATTTTCAAGTCATGTTTCTCTTGTTCATCATATTTACTTGCTGTATTATAATTTTCAACAATGAAAATAATCTCAATATTAATAGATAAGTTGATAATAATTTCCTTTTTGAGATTAGCTACTAGAGATGAAAATATCACGAGCGTCATTTTCTGACCCACTAGAAAGAAATTAAAGAAACGGTCTTGCCGTGCCACAGTTTCTCAGTATTGTGCCGTAACACTGACTCTACATGTAAATGTGCGTACCCTGCATCGTTATTACTTTGATGGCCATGTTGATAAGGATATTTCTCAATAATCTGATTCCATTTAATCTTTTCATGTTCTGTTTATTATGTCCATGAGTAATGATTATTCAACATAATTCTTGTGTGATAGTGAACAACACAATTTTTTTTTCTTAAACTTGAAATCCTTTCCGCCCATTAAATGCAATAAATATTTTCTGCTTTTTGGAGAAAATATTCAATGGAAAAAAAAACACCTTAGTAATATTGAAGGAAATACCAAGGATTATTCAAAATAGAACAATTCTCCTTCCGAATTACTAAATAATATATTGGAAATTATTTCTAAATTTATATTTAATAAGCCACACCATGGTGGCACATCGTATATGTCGAAGAATAAAGGTACAACTCAAACTTGGTAATTGTTGGAAAATCATACTAAAAGTTATTTTTCTACACTTTTGAACACCTTCTCATTAAAATACACTGAACATTTGTTTTACTCATTCGTCGGGTATATTGGGGTAAGTATAGAAAAAAAATGTTTAAATATGATTTTCCAACAATTTCATATTTTGAATTGTACTGTTATTCTATGACGGGTGCAATATGTATGACTGATAATATCTAACTACAAATTACAAAATATCTAATAATAATCTTTTAACTTACTTATTTGGTAATCGAGAAATCAGTTATTTTCAAGATGGCAATTATGGTAATTAAAGTAAGGTAATTGAGGATTGGAGTAGCTCAGTTGGTTTTAATTCTCGGGCCCAGATCGAGTCGAGAAAACAAGGAAATGATATGTCTGCTGAGATCAGGAAGCCCCTCACTGCTGCCAACACATTCTATTTCGGTCTTCTCAAGACCTTTTGCAGTAGGTTCATCAGTAGGCAAACCAAGTTGATCTTTATAAGACTCTGGTTCGGCCTGTACTAACTTATGCTTCGCAGGCCTGGACCATCTCCAACCACGACGAAAGGAACCTAATGATGAGGAGACCACGGGCTGTAGCACCACGAAGATTGATATAAAAGTTATACAAACATTTATTTAAATTATTAAGTGTTATATTTTTCAGTTTCGTTTGATGATCTGCGTTCCTGCTTCTTAAAATCAAATAAAGTTCTATGAAATGATACAAATGAATGTACAAGATTTTAATTTGTTGTTTCGCAAGTATTTAGGTAAATAAAATTTAATTTAATAAAAAATAAAAACCCCGACTGTGAAAAATGTTTATATCTTACAATCTCATTCGCCCTAAGGGACGGAATGTAAAGGCATATCTACTTAAGCTCATTGGTGGGCTGTTAGTGAAGTTGATGCTCATGAAAATTGAAACATAGTGTCATAATCGGGTGAAGGCCAATCAAAATCATGACTCTTCTTTACTCTTCTTTAGTCTCGCAAAATGGTCTGTTTGTCCTTTCGAAACTGAAATTATGTATTTAAGATAAGTGGATAAACAGCAACTTTTTCCTCAAAATCGACCAACCGGAAGTTCCATTTTATGTCATATATTTTAAACATTTTTACAATTTAATCGAAAACTTCTATAACGATTTTTATGAAACTTTCTTAAATCATTCTCCGTAAAGCCCTTTAACTTTTCATATTACATCATCGAGGAAATGCAGAAAATAATGTTGAGATTAAAAGAATATTTTATTTGCGGATAACTCAAAAATATGCATTTTAAGGTAAATTATGTTTACAAACATACGAAAGGTAATTAAGATATCTAAAAAATAAAAAAGGAATCATCGAAATCGGACAAATATTATCAAAGATACTGCGTATCGGACTAACCCGGAAGTACCATTTATAACATCGATTTTACACTTTTTTACAATTTTCTTGTAAATGGCTCTAACGATTTTGACTAAACTTGCATAATGGCTTCTCCTTGAAGCGCTTTAACTTTTCATATATTTAGTACATCACTACAGAAAATGCAGAGAAAAAAGTTATGGTGAACAAAATATTTTATTTGCGCATAACTAAAAACGTATGCATTATATTGTTAATTGTATACAATCATACAAAAGGTAATTAAATTATCTAAATCTGACCAGTATTAGCAAAGATACAGCGCATCGGACTAACCGGAAGTGCAAATTATATAATAGATTTCACAATTTTTTACATTTTTCTCGTAAACGGCTCCAACGGTTTTAATGGAACTTCTCTAATGTCTTCTGCATATAGCCCTTTAATTTTTAATGTATGCCGAAGACACAAGATTCAAACGCTGAGATTTCGCGACTGACTCATTAGAGGGGAGTGATGTAATGAGATGTATTCATAAATTATTTCTTTATTACCGAAATAAAATTGATGATAAAAATCAGTTATTACATGATAACCGCGAAAAAAAGAAAAAGTAAAATATATTATTAACGTTGTTCACTCAAAAAAAAAAACTTTAATATTTTCTTTATACTTATTTACAGTGTAGCTCTTCAGCCCGAAGTGGGTCTCGGGTTTCTGCACAATAGTCCTCCAGATATTTCTATCCTTAGCCTTTTCCTTCCAGTTTGTTACTCCCAACCGTTTGAGGTCATACTCCACATCATTCATCCATTTTCTCCTAGGTCTTCCTCTTCATCTAAATAAATTCTGCTTTGGAGCATCTTTTTTGGCATTCTATCAGCCGCCATTCTTAGAACCTATCCCAACCATTAGATTCGGCGGGATTTTATAAAGCTCACAATTTCGGTATTATTGTATAAGTTGTAGAGCTCATTATTTATTCTTATCCTCCATTCTTCAATCACTTCATCGAAGAAGGGACCAAATAATTTCTTAAGTATTTTCCTCTCGAAGACTCCTAATTTATTTGCGATAGTGGTAGTAAACGTCCACGTTTCAGCAGCATGTAAGAATATTTCTTATTTTAACCTTACTTTTGTAAACCTGGACATCAATGATGAGTTAAAAAAAATATATTTTCTTTATAGCAAATAATTTTGCTATTAAAAGTTTGGAGACATTATTTTACAGGCCGACCTGCCAAACACCATTAAACTTCATCTTCTCTGAGCATTCTGTAGGGACCATGGGCGATACATTATTGTGGGGCCTCCTTCTTTGGGGCGAAAGGCTGCATGCTAAGGGATGGAGGAGTTTGCTAGCCACAAAATCTAAAAATGTGTCTGTAATGTTTTAGTAATTTATATTATTTATCTGGGCGCCGAGCTTTTACCGGGATGGTCGCCTTCCTCGCCTCTTCTCCTAGAAAGCATCATCAACATTCCATTAACCGCTTATACGATAAACACTCTATCATCTTGATTTTTTCCGTTTACAAATTAAACGATACAAAGTACAGCACAGTAGGGTTTGTGGCAGCAAATGAAGAATATAATTATCACAGTCTGTCCACCTATGCGGTATTCATATTTTTCCATATTTTACCGAACGGTATCGTCCGATATAGCATATATAAACACAGCCTATGGATAAAAATTACAGTTAAAATGAGGTATTAAAATTACGGTTAATTTTATATCCTATATTATAATTGATGAAAACTTATCATCATACTTACGTTTGTTGTTGTTTCACTTTATGTGTTCTTCTTTACAAGGTGTGGTTCAACACCTCTGTGGCATAAACAAGATATAATCCACGGGTCTGTCTTGAGTATGAAGGTTAAGTTATTAAGAAGTTGGAAGGTGGACATA
This sequence comes from Rhaphigaster nebulosa, assembly GCA_948150685.1. Classification (NCBI taxonomy): domain Eukaryota; kingdom Metazoa; phylum Arthropoda; class Insecta; order Hemiptera; family Pentatomidae; genus Rhaphigaster; species Rhaphigaster nebulosa. The sequence continues at coordinate 202,478,294 of OX411306.1, forward strand.
TATATATATATATATATATATATATATATATATATATATATATATATATATATATATATATATAACTCAGATTTTGGTATTCTAGGTCTTATCGCTACATATTCTTTGAAGTAGTTATTCAGTTTTCCTCTGCTGAAGGCTGAAGCATTCGGGTAGAGAGATGTAAAAAAAAAAAAAAAATCTAATAAGCAAGGAATGACTACGTATATTTTAGGATTAGTTACATTGGCTTGAACAAACAGTTTTTGAGGAGGATTAGCATAAGCGGCAAGTTACGAAGTGGGTTATTGTGTAAGGGAAGCCACCACTGACTGGATTCATGCATGATGGTTGAGGGGGCAGGCGGTGGGGCTCGGGAAAGACTTCATTGTCTTACCAGCAGCCATGCCCTCCGCAACCTCTGTCATTTTCTTCTTCTTCCTCTGCCTGTCTGTCGTTCTGTCGGTAAGTCATCTATTCAGCCTACTTAGTATGATAATAAATGATCTGGAAATCAAAATTACGTCTATTTACGAAAGTAGTAATTTTTATTAACTTTATAATATTTGTTTAAAAGATTTATATTATATTATAAAATCATTCCTCACTAGTTTGTAACCAGTCATGCCAGTTTATTCCCGGTAATTCTCCTAGACGTTTAAAAATAGTAAAACCCATGAATCTACTAATACAGAATAGTAATTGCAGTCAAGCTCCTATTTCCGATAGCTAGGCGCTACGGGCAGATAATCTTTCTTCCAAATATTATAAAATTTTACAAATTCAAGCTTTTACAAAACCCGCACATAGAGGATTCGACCTATATTTTTTAAAATCAAATCATTACCATACGCTAAAAAACTTATTTTTTATGTCTCTCGAATTCTTCTGCCCCTCGAAAACTGGCGCTCTGGGCAAATGCACAGTTGGCCCGTTTGTAAATAGGGGCCCGATATAGTACTGTCAATGGATTGTTTCACCAGAAACCATTGTCATGTTCTGTATATCGCATTGGATTTTTGAATGGTACAAAATACAGTTGTAAAACTTCAATAAATATTACTGGAAAAAAATGATAATAGTTTTAGTTTGCATTGTTATATTAAAAATTTCATTGTTTCTTTTTAAATAACTTCTAAAGAAGGTTTGATAAAACATAACTAAAATATACATTCCATTTATTTAATTTATTTAATTCAAATGTATATATTAGTAATGTCCTTTTCGTCAAAATACATTTACTCAATAAATTAGGATTTTTCTTTCAATATATATATATATATATATATATATATATATATATATATATATATATATATATATATATATATATATATATATATATATGCATATTCAAAATAATACTTTACACTAAATTGCTGTTGGACATTTGTTAACTTGGTATGATAAATTGTTTCATTCTTTTACTACGCTTCTCCAATAATATGGCCAAAAATGGGTTTTCCCAGAAAAAAAAAAAAAAAAAAGGAATAGTTTTAAAAGCTCACATAAAGCTACTAATTTGTAGGTGTCAAATGATGAATATCTAAAAAGTCATAATGATTTAAAAGTGAGTTCTTGCGTCATTGATTTAAAACATGACTTATTTCCGGCTAATAATAATATAGCTTTATTGACATCATTTTCATGACAAAAGTCTCTCCCGGAGGAGGTACAATGGAGTTCAGCTCAACAATATAATTATTCAAACATAAATATTGAAGATACAAATATAATAATATACTATCATATAAAATAAAATAAAACACTCAGCGCTTATTAAAATATACAAACAAAACAGAGAAAATATAATTGTAATATATAATGATAAAACTTAAAATTCATTAATATACTAGTTCATTAATTTACTAGTTCTTTCAAAATTCAAATACGATAAGATAAAATTCAAAATACAGATAAAACAGTCTTTATAGTTTATTAACAATTTTTAACCAGCACTCTCTGTCTCTGCTATCCATTTGGAAATAATAAGCCATTGCATCGTAATTTGCTGCGTTTTTAATTAAAGGTATGCATCTTGCGCATCAAAACTCAAAAATAGTTAAAGAATAATTCATAACATTGAGTTGCTGACAACTAAAGAAAGATGTGCAATAATTGCTTCATGTATGGTGGCGTGTCTTGTAGCCTTCTTTAATGCCATGCCATTTAATGTTAAGAAATGCAAGTTGCCACGATAATTTCTGACGCCTTAAAAGGTAAATCGAAATATTGCAAAACACTTTATTTAAAATTAAAATGTTTGCACTTTATCTCCATCATGGTAGAATTGAAGTGCAAATTGAATATAATTATGACGCTCGATAGTTCGAAAAAATGTATTATTGATAATTTTTTTCTTTACAAATAAATTTGGAATAATTATTAATTCACTGATGATGCAAATGATTAATACAACCTGTACAGGGATGCAAACAATGCTTGAATAGTTATTTGATTCGTTTTATAATTGAAAATATTTTAGGAATCAATTTCTTTTGTTAAAAAGAATGACACATTTACATTTTTTTTTTTATTGAATGAATTATTTTAATTGGACTATTTAGAAGTACATGTATGTTTCGTTTTTTACAGTTAAACAAATTCACGAAGCCTATTTGAACCCCTATTCCAATGAAGGTCTCATCCACCGAGGACCGTCCAAATTCAGGCCAAAACACATCTTATATCTGTACCATCTTTATCCCATGGGCTCACTGGGTCCGGGACCAGAGAGAGCACCATGATCCATAGGTCCCCTTTCTCTAGTAAATGGTTAACATTTTTTTTTAACAGAGATTATGATTCATTTTATTTTACTACATATGTCGTCACTTCTAAATTTATATTTATGAAAAACTACTAAAAATCAAATATAGTTGAATTACTATAAAAAAAAAATAAAAAAAGTGGGAAATAAATTGTGGTCCATACGACAAGAGACTATAATGTACTGAATTATTAATTTAAATACGTATGCGAAACAAGACAGAATGTAGGGAGGTCTTCTACTTAAAATATTAATCCCTATTTACACAAGAACTGTAATTAGCCTATAAAAACCAGTGTTGCCAGATTGCGGTTTTCCCTCTAGATTGTAGGTTGTTTTCAGATTTATTTTTTTTTTTTTATTTTTTTTTTTTTTTGAGTTAAAATATTTAATAAATAGAGTGAATAAATCTGAATTGTAAATTTTTTAACTTATTATTTTGGATCCTTTTTTTGTTAATTAAATTTTCATCTTTGATTTTGTATTGTTTTAAGTTTGTTTGTGATCATTAATTTTACCTGATCTTTCAACTACCGCATTATAGCTAATTTAAGTAATAATAAATATACTGAAATAAAGTATCATAAACAACTTGAATAAAATTAAATAAACCTTAAGTACATTTTTTATCATTTATCCTGATCTTATACTAGGAGAATAATTTGGTTTACATTTATAGGAAAATAAGAATTAAACATTTAGTGCTATAGTTGGTGGATTTTGTGGAAAATTTAGGGAAGTTAAGAGAGGAAATACATGGCAGATCAGGCAACACTGATAAGAGCTTGCTGCTTTTCCAACAAATGCAGATGCCTCAATTTTAAGAATTTAAATTTGAAATATTGTTTATTAAATGCGGATTATTTATATGTTTTAAAAATAAAATTGGATCTAAGGTTCGATTCAGGATACATACAAATGCATTTACAATCAAGATAAACTGCATTTATAATTTTTTATGATGCATCTGAAGCTACGTAATTAAAATAAAAAAATTCTGTTAGCATTATATAATATAGGTATTTTATTATAAGAGTGAACAAATGCAAAAGTACCTCAAGGAAAACGAAAAGTATACAAATTAAAAATCCGGATAATCCAGGTTTGGGATATCGCTGATGCTTATAAGCGGGGCTCTACTGCCTATTGTTATTGTGCAGTGATATAAATAGTATGTGCTTCTAAAAGCTTCAATTCTCCTATAATGTTCTTCCATCACATAAAATAAAAAATAAGTCATTGATAATAGTGGAGATTGACATTTATTTATAGTTAGTTTAGACTGTTCGATCATTTTAGTCGATCTCAGGTTTATGCTTGACCCTTTTAATTATAGCTGTATAATATATTTAATTAAGATAAACTTCAAAAAGATAACTGAAGTGTTTGCTTCGTTATGCTCAAATATTGAACGTATTATAGCTTCCTGTCAGCATGGTTACATGTTAATGTTTCCCAGTTGTAAGTTTTTAAATTATACAAAGACATGGAATAAAACCGACATAAATGATCCGCTCAACTTTCCGTTATCATAATAACGTAATTCGTCTCTTATGAGCGTTACTTCATCATATTCCATATTCATAAGGGTACTGGACCATTACTTATGACTACAGATAAGCGTTCCCTACCGCCTCATGGTGCACACGCTTACAGTGGGATGAAACCATTTCGTTTTTCTGTAATATCCCGTTGAAATTAACTGAAGACGGGAGTTTTAGGAAGTATTTTATATATAGCAAATATACGGCCAGGTACTCATATTATGAAGTCCGCTTTTTAGCTACAGTGTTCTTACTTACATAAGCTTGTCATTCTTACTTAAAATTGTAAATGAACTTGTAATAAAGCCCACAAGAAGTTGACTAGGTGACAAAGTCAAGGAATTTACCGCCGGCCATTTGTCTTTTCAAAACAATGTACCTGAACTCTGAATTTTCCCTGAGCAAGTAGGAAGAAGGGTAATGGGATTTAGAAGTGAAAGTGAAACAATACAATGCAAAATTCACAATAAATTATTATCATCGAAAAAAAAGTTAAAGCTTGTCTGAGATTCAATACAACAATCTTCATTAGGAAAGTGGGATGGGGAATATAATTAAATAAATGTATTGAAAAAAATATGCCTGCGAACCATTTTAGAAAGGGGTCGAGAGTATCAAATAAAAACACACCATCTATTCATAGATTTTAAAGCGGCGTATGATAGTATAGAACGTGAAAAGCTATACAGTGCCCTGAGAGAACTTATTATACCTGAGAAACTTATACGGATTATTAAAGTTGCTATGAGGGATGTTAGATGTGTGATAAAGATAAACGGCGAAAGGTCAGAAGAATTCCATGCAAAGAAGGGACTCCGGCAAGGTGATGCATTGGCCTGTTTATTGTTTAATCTGGCTTTAGAGAAGGCAATAAGAGATGCGGGTTTACGCAAAGATGGAAACATATTTAACAGGCTAGTCCAATTGTTGGCATACGACGACGATGTAGACATTGTGGGACGCTCTTTCCAGTCAGTGAGTGAGGCATTTATAGCTCTGGCGAGATCAGCCAGTAAACTTGGACTACAGGTAATGAGTCCAAAACTAAGTACATGGTTACAGAAGAGACTCCGAAGCCAGGTGAGACGGTGGCCATAGGACAGAATAAGTTTGAAAAGGTCTCTGAGTTTAAGTACCTGGAATCTATAGTGACACAAGACAACAGCCCCGATGTAGAGATCAGAAAGAGGATTTCCTCAGCTAATAGATGTTACTTTGGTCTAGCTAGGCAGCTCAACAAGAGAATACTCTCAAGAAAGACTAAACTCCACCTCTATAAAACCTTAGTACGCCCCGTACTCCTGTATGGATCAGAATGTTGGGCAGCATCCAAGGCAGCTGAAAAAGAATTAATGATTTTTGAGAGAAAAGTTCTTCGATTTTCGGAGTATAAAAGTTGGAGAAGAATGGAGACGCCGGATAAATCGGGAACTGTACATAGCCTTTGGGGAGGCTGAAATTGTTAGAACAATGAAATTAAGACGGCTGAGGTACGCAGGGCATATTGCCAGAATGGCTGATGGGGAAATGCCAAGGCTATTGCTGACCCAGCCAATCCATGGAACAAGGAGGAGAGGAAGGCCAAAGCTGAGGTGGTCGGATGGTGTCTCTACAGACGCTAGAAACATGCTAGGAGTGAGGAACTGGATCGCGACTGCACGCGACCGTGACGATTGGAGGAAACGGTTGGAGGAGGCCAAGACCTGTCACCGGGTTGTAAAGCAGTAAAAAAAAAAAAATTGTTTTAATTCGCTAGTCCGTAGTTGCCTCAACAAAACATGATAATAAGAGTAAGTGTACATCAAGGACACTTGTCTGCATACTTGTCTGACACAACAGATGTCTGCATTTGCCCCTACTATCATGTGCTGGGTGACTGCGGACAAGCGCTTAAATAATAGAAAACTGTCAAGGACAAATGCAAATCAAAAAGTATATCGAAGAATAGCTTCTTAAGGTTCCATTCACTGTAAGAAGAAAACAAATAATAATGGTGCATAAACACCGAAATGCTAATATAATAATAAAAAAAATTGTATACCCAGATTTTTCTATACTTTTACTATGTCAAAAAGATGCCAACTAAGAACTTATAAATTCGAACTGTCTATGTAGGAATTAATTTCACCTTAAAATCTACATCTCATGTATTAATTGACCGATTAGATCAGATAGTGCCTTCCTAGATATAGCTGTACTGCAAAAGTTGAAAGAAAGAACTTTACCAACAGATTGGAACTAATATTTTTACAACTCGTTATACTTAATCTTTGCGAACATTCGTGACTGATTTCTGATACATCAGTGTTCAGACTTCATGCTCCGTAAAAGGTAGATGGTTTCCGTAGACAATTACGCACTTACGCCGAAAACTATTAGAAGCGCAAATGTCTATTACCACTCAAATTTTAGCTTGATAAATACACTATTACGTAATTAATGATAGTTATCTTCGTAGAAAGAACAATTTCCATGGTACTTGCCAAAATTCATTCACAAAATATTGAGTTCTTGTTTTTTTGTTTTTTTTAAACTTCATCTTGGGAGCTTTTAGACATACAGATTTCTATTACCATTCAAATTAGAGCTATTTAAATACAAAATTAGTATAAAGAGAATTTTCCATGATATTTGTCAAAATAAATTCACTAAATACTAATTTCACGTTTATCAGAAAATAATAAGTTTTAAAAAAATACTTTATCTCGGTAACCAGTAGACATCAAAAGCTCTATTAGGGTTGAAATTAAAAAAAAAAAAAATGTATGCTTAATTTTTTTCTCCCGGTTGGTAGTGAACACGATATTGAGCAGTGAATGAAAAATGAACGGTACTTTTAGGTTTCAATACAGCAAAGCTTTCAGTTTTTCGGCCACCATTTTTTTTATTTAGTTTTTTTTTAAATCAATACCATATTCTTTTTAGCATGAAACTTCCTGTGATTTGATCTCACATAGGATTTTTATGATTTTTTTTTTCATAATGCAGCGAAAAAACGCATTTAGCACACTCGGATTTTACTATACTTTTACTATGCCAAAAAGATACCAACAAAGAACTAAAAAATTCAAACCGCGTCTTTGTGGGAATTAGTTCCACCTTAAAACCTATATTTCTGGTACTAATTGACCGATTAGATAGGATAGTGCACTACTAGATATTCCATATGTAGTTATGTATAGATATTCGTATATTTATATACATATATATATATATATATATATATATATATATATATATATATATATATATATATATATATAATATACATGTATATGCATACACGTTTACCAATAGTACTTAATTATTAAGTACTTAATTAACTTTTTAAATTATTAAAAAATAAAACTGTTTTTTGAATTATAAATGTTCCTTTTTATTGTATTTTCCTTATATTCATGATAAACTGTCAGATATAAATTAAATGTCTATTTTGATAATCGGTAACATGTGATATTGTTCCTATTTGTTTGGACTTTTCTTCTCGAGGAACAATTATTTTGGGTTTATTTCTGGCCCAGTTTCAAACTTTTCTGTACAATCGATACATTTTAAATTTAATATAATTTTTTCATTAATAATGTTCCGAACAATTCTTCACATTTTCGAATAATTAGTTATTAAAGCATTTTTTATTTTATTTATTTTTTAGTTGACGCCAACAGAATGGGATCTGGCATGGGAGAAAGCAGAAGCTAAGTGTGAGCACTTAATGAAAATGAGAGCTGGTAACTTACTTTTAATTATTTTTTTAATTGATGTAATTAAAATAAATTTCCACTCCTATGCACTGGCCTATAGATATTTGAAGTTGAGAGCAGTTAAGTATGATCAATAATCGGTTGCACTTGCGGAGTACTTACCATTGTCCAATTTGCACAGATGATGACCTCCTATTTTTCAGATACTACCAGACTAGGTTATTTGGATTCAGGGGATCTTAAAACGTGTATTTCCATTAAAAACTCGTTCTATTTTCAAATTCCACTTACTATATATTTTATATTAGATAAGGGAGAGTAAAAAAGATCTTTACATTGAAGTGGTCTTATGTGGCAAAATAGTTAATGAACTAAGTAACGTGCTTAAAAAGATAGTATTGGTCTCATGGGATTGGTATTATAAAAATTGGAGTCACAATTTGAAAATTTTCATATTTTTTTGTTAAATTCAAAGCCATCATTTATTATAATTATTGTGGAAGTTTGGTTGGAGAGTGCGGTCAATGAAGAATCTCACAATAAGAAAATTTGATATCGGGGCTAAGAAAAACAACAGTGATAGTACGAATAACAGTAATAAAATGTTGAAGTCTTACAATAAGATTTTAACAAACAGTAATTCTAGACTAGTATGATAAACAAAAAAAATAAAGTATAATGAAAAAAAAACAACGTTTATTTATAAAGTAAATAATGAAAATTAAAATATTTTTACATTATTTTATTTTATTTATTTATTTTTATTAATTGATTTTTTTTATTTTTATTATTATCTTATTTACTTTTTTAAAAATATGTCCACATTATTTTAATTTTTATTATAAATTAGCATCTTTCTTCATTATACTTCATTTTTTTTATCAAACTAGTCTTCTATTTTGTTACCATTTTTTGTTACTGTTGTTGGTATCATCACTGTTGTTATCATGTTTTCTTAGCCCCGATGATGGCCTGAAACTTAGGCCGAAACGTCGGCACACAATTAAATACGTTTACTTATATATGCTTGTTGATTTAAGGTGAATGCTTTAATAAATATAAAAATAAATGCAGGCTGTTACTATTTCTCCAAGTTCATTTATTTAGATGCATTTATTTTGCATCTAAATAAATGAACTCGTGAAATAGTAGCAGCTTGCATTTATAATTACGTGTTCTTATTCGTACGCACCCCTCAATCTCCTTTAATTATTTCAACCTTACTTCCAGTGTTATACTCGTACTTATCAATCATAACTTCTTTCCCAACTGTAACACTTTTGGATATTGTTCCGCTATAATCGTTCTGTTTCTTATTTTTGGGCCCCAATCTCAAATTTATAAATTGACGGGTTTTTTTCACAGACATAAGTCTTATAATTATATAATCTAATAATTATAAGATAGCTATGAAATAAATCTTGAGTGACCCAGAAGAGAATCAGCTAGATGGCCTTGCACGTGATGACAATATGTCGTTATATACACCTACAAGGAAAAATCTAAACGGATAACAAATATCCCCAACGCTCGTTATTGCAATTGAAAAGCAATTGCCTTGTTTTTGTGTTCCCAGCATTATTTGGCTAATTTGACCACTATCTACGGAATATCTGTAGTACAATGCACAGGAGGTCGCTATTATCCTCAACGGGTTGTTAGAGCCTAATCTTGGGACGAGAAGATGGTTCTGTGATAGTTGTTGCCATGACCATAAACTAGTCTGAATATTGTAATAGTCCAATAGCTTGCAATTTAGCTCACATATTTTATGATGCAACTGGCGATCATGTAAAACATTAGTTAACACATATGAACATATCTTTTACTACCTAATATGCCATAGACAAAGGAAGTCTGGTAGGTACTCTTTCAAAAGAAGGGAATGATTTACACGTTCTTAGTAGGTCAAAAGAGTTCAAAAAGTGATTTAAAAAAAAAAAAACAGTTTTTATTTGACTTTGTTCATCCTGAATCCTATTTCATAAGTGGGTAAAGTAAAGTGAAAGATTCGTTTTTAGAGACCACAGGTTACTTATCGCCATTAGATAATGGTACAATTTTTAATATGAATATTTTAAATGTTATCGTGCTTCAACATTTTATAATGCAAGTCATAGGCGAATTAAGTCGTATGCTAACTTGTACTTGCACTTTATTATGAAACAGGGGAGCTTATAAAGCAAAGCCTACAATGTTTAAATACGATAACATTTAAAATAGTTATCTTAAAAACATTAAATTAAAAAAATGAATAAAATTATTATTATTTAATGAAGATAAGTAACTTTTAATCATTAAAAATCAACATTCCTATTTCTACTTTTTCCACTTGTATTTGTACTTTTGTACTTTATAGTAGAAATAGGGCTCTTCACCCATTCTTTCCACTTCCGACGAATTCAAATATTATGGAGAGAAAATCATTTAATGTGCAATAATAATTAAGTTAGTTAAATTAGAATCGATTTTAAGAGACTTTCGACGTTTCGTTTGCTTTAGAGTAAAATAATAGCCCTAGTAGATACTTCAGAACTTCTTAAGTTCGATTAACTGCGATTTGAAAAATTTATACAAATTAAAAAAAATAAAATGAACTTAACATGTAGTTGACGGTGTACCTAAGGATTCAGACAGCCCTTTTTATTCTTGATTATGTCGTCGTGACAACTGTAAAGTATGGGACGTGAATAAACGAAATTTTCATATTCATTAGTGTTAGAGTTGCGAGAGGATCGATACGCTCTATGGACGGATTTCGAAAGTGTCCTGAGCTCAAAGATATACTTTTCTTGGCAAAGCACACTTTCGACGTTAAACCATCGCGCGTATCTCGTAACTCTAACACTAATGAATATGAAAATTTCGTGTATTCACGCTCCATACTTTACAGTTGTCACGGTGATATGGCATTGTGAAATTATGGTATTCAATATAAATAATTGTAATTATTCTATTTCTTGTCTTTATAAAACAAAAATATACCAACAAAAAATTAATTTTAAAAAAGTGTTCCTACAAAATGCTGAAGATAATCGAAATGCTAAAGGTAAGGAATTTTACGTAAGCTAAGTGTGATTAAAGGCATGATGTATACTTATAAATCAACTGATAAGCTTCATATTAGCTTATTGTATTTATCTTATATGGATAAAAATGTATGGATTGAAGAAAAGTAAAACATCAATGTAGAAAAAATTCAAATTATGTCTCTTCATCGATTAATGATACATTGAATACGGTTCAAAAATGTCTTTAGATCAAGTCAACTATTTTTTTCTGTTTAATTATATGTAAATAGATTTATCTGAAACTATTTTAAGAAAAGTAATTTACAAGGGGAGGCTACAGGCGTGGCATCACCGATTTCAATGAAAGTTTTTTTGATGATTCTAGGTCGAAAAATATTAAACACATGTCCGAAGATTCATACCAATACGACCTACGAACCGTAATTTTGTTAAAGTATTTTTGTTTTTTTCCTGTCGATGTCTGCCGCTCACTTGTGTATTAATAACTCCTCAGGATTTCATCTAAGTTCAAAGTTACTACAGCCATTGGAAAGCTGAATTTCTGTTATCTAACCCATACCAATAACTTTGAGATTTTATGCCTTTATAGGGAAGAAAAAGTAGTGTAAAATAACTCTTAAACGTTTTATTTTATATCTCCGATTCTGATTTGTTTATGACATTTCGTGTAGCCGAGGGGATTCTAAGCCATTACATAGTTTAATGTGAATCGATGAAGTCCTCTTGAATTAATCGCAATTTATGTGATTTTCGAACAAAAATCGAAGCGAGCAAGTCGAAAATTTTGAGTAAAACAATTTTATTTTACAAATTAAATATTAATTATTATTATTTAATTGTATAATAACATTAAAAGATTTATAATTAGAAATCATAAAAGTAATTATGGCAAAGTTGATATTCGTTTTTCGCAACAAAAAATCCCCTAGATATGATTTTTCATAGAAATGGAAAAATAAAATTGTTTTGCTCAAAATTTTCGACTGAGATCAGAAATTCAGCTTTCAAACGGTTATAGTTTTTGGATAATTTGGATAAAATCCTGAGGGGTTCTGAATACACAAGTAAACAGCAGACATCGGCAGGAAAAAAAAAATTCTCTAGCAAAATCAAGTCCAAAAACTTTTATGTTTTTGATTTCAATGAAAATTCGTATTTAAGGGTTTTGAAGGACGCTAGAAACGAATCTGACTTGCATTTTTCTAATTTTTTTTTTGGTCTACTTTAATGGAAGTGTCTTTTGGTTTTTGTACATTTAAACTCATTTAATACAATCGGTAATATTTTTTCTTATTTTACACAGAAAAAAAAATATTCAGAACTTTGAAATTCATTCAGGGCAAAGATAGAAGAGAATAATATAAAAAATTGTTGTAATTATACAATTTTTTTTCTAACCTCTTAGGGCACATTGGCAAGAACCCTCGGGCACATGTCTAATATTTTTCAACCGCGTATAAACAAAAAAAGTTTCACTGAAATTCGTGATGCCACGTCCATAGACTCCCCTTGTAAGTTTGTTTAAAAGATTATTACCAAGTCTTTTATTTTTCTAAACTTATTGTAGTTTATTCTTTTACAGTTGAGTTTGGTTTTTGTGCTAAAAAAGAGTAATGACTCATTTATTTAATTTCCAGTTGGTAAGAAGACACTCATAACGAAGCTGAACGATGTTCCAAGGAGAGCCAAAGTAATATATATAAACCATTATCTTTTAAACAGTTCTATTCCTTTATTCTTAAAAATATTTGTTATTGTACATTGTATGGGTAGGTATATATGCAAAATATATTTAGATTGTAAATATATCAACCTCTTATATTTTTGTTATTTCAGTGTTTCGTCAGCTGCTTTTTCGACGAAGTGGGACTTGTGAGTAGAATAATTCCTTAAATAATTTCCTTAAAACTAAAAACTTACCGTACATTCAATAATATTAATATTGTATCTAATAAATACTTTATATTTATTATATATAATAAATGTTTTGTTTTTTGTATTAATTACAATTCGTATTTCAGACTAATGGTACAGAAATAAACGACGAACTGTACACAGGATGGTTAAAGGAAGAACTGGTACATTCCAAAAACAAAAACGCCATAATCAGTTCTGTGAAAGAGTGCGTTGGTGAGTAGGAGGGACAAATCAGTCCCAAATTTGTTAATTTTTGTTATACCTATTTTTAGACCCTAGATTTCAGAGTTATTAGTGTGGTGAATTAATTGCAGTGTAATCCCACCTTTATATATTACAATGAAAAATACCGCTCGATTTTTTTAATCGTTTTTTCCCCGAAAAAAATAGACTATCGCAGTGGGTCGAAGGTCGGCGGTGAGCGGTCAGTTTTCTATCCGTTTCATATCCTCTAGGCTACGATTATGGAAGTTTTGGAGATGTCTGATATACCATATATATTTTTTCCCGCAACATTTGAACACCACCTTTGTGTCAAATGAGCTGAAATTCGGTATGTATGACTTTCTTCCAGGCAGAATGATACCATCAAAGAATGGGTAAATTCCAGTCAAAATTTCGGTACGTTTACCTGAAATTTCAGCGTTTTCAAAGTTTTGCGCATCAAACTGGTTTATAGGGCTGAAAACTTGTATGTGAATTGAGTTGGTGTTATGAAAGTATCTTTTGTGGTTCTCAAGTTGGTTCTCCCATCACCTCGGGTTTTTCGACTTTTTAAAATTCTTGCGCACCTTTAAAACCCCTCCAAAGTTAGGGAGCTCAAAATCTGTTGCATTTGAAAGTAAATTAAATTACCTATAAATCAATAGAAGTTTCATCGAAATCGGACGAGTATCAACAAAGATGTGGCTATTTCAACTCCAGCGGCCCCCTTTGGGTCAAATGAGCAGAAATTAGGTAAAAAGGGTTTTCAGTATCGGTCAGTGGAGAGACAGAACAATGTAATAAAAGTATGGGAAAATATCGGTATGTTAGGCAGCTGTCTTTTGTGGATCTCAACTTTTTTCTCACTCCCCAGTTTTTATAAGATTTTTATTTTAGCGACTTCAGTGACGGAGTTCTGCTGCTCACGGATTTTTTTTTTACATTCTTCAGAAATTGTTACTTTAATTTACAAAAATAGTATGTTACTCCAAATTATAGAAACGATATTGTTACATTTTAATTTTTAGCCGGAATAAAGAAAATAGAAAAATGTGAAACAGCGTTTTCCCTCTATGAGTGCTTTGGAAAAAGGTAAATAAGTTCATTGAGAAATTATTTATGAATTATTTATGAACTATATTTAAAGGAATTATATTTTGCAGATACTTCTCATGAGACAGATGGAAACCGTGAGAGTGTTCACAAAATGGAGAGACTTTAAGTATCTAAACATGCCTATTCAATGTATGGATTGAGTTTTACAATGTTATGATGTTTGTACATATTTAAAATATTACCATTCTGTATTACCAAAAAAGTACCGAAAAAACAATTACATGTAAAAGTTAGTGACTGTATATTTTTGCTTGAGAATTGTTGTAAAATATATTTATTTATAATTAATTAGGAATAATATTCGTGATAAGTAGATATATTTTGAACAGCAAAGAAAGATTTTTGTAAAATAAATATTTTTCCAATTTTTTGTTTTCAATTTCCTATTTTGATGTAGAGAAGTAATTCCTATTTAATTTTATTTAATATGGTTGAATTTTTATAATTTATGTATTATAATATTTTCGGTTTCAAAATAATTTTTGAAAAAGGGTATGATACCATTATCCAAGTTGTTACTTTGTTATCCTGGCAAGGCTGTGGGTGATCCGGGGATCCCATCCAATTCGAAGTATTTATTGCTATTGTTTAAGAATAAAATACTTCTGAACATGCTGAAGCACAATTATGGTACTTTAGTTTTCGAAAATTCTACATAAAGTCAGAATATTTTCGAAAATGTTTATGGTGCCTCCGAAATATTTTTATGTTATTTTAAAGATCTGTAACGTTTGTTCGAAAGGCGTTATTTTGCAAGATGACTGTTTCATACGTTATTGCAGCGCGGGGAAAGCTGCGATAATTAATGCATTACGAACCAGTAATTAATATTCCTTCAATAATTGTTTGCTTATAATGAGCACCTTCGAGCAGCCCACTAGCATAATGATGATATGCCATATACATCAATCTGGCCCCATATAAATGAACAGATCCAAAATATATCCGGGACCAATAATTCTATTTCATTTAACTATTATGGCCGTTCTTCAGAAGAACTTTTCTGTTGTTTTTATTTCATCTATCATCTTATCTTCCACAGCAAACTTCCTAACTCAGATGTCCTTTTATTCAACAGCTAGTAAAGTAATTTTACAGAATGAACACCAATGTTAAACTGGCTGCTTATTTTGTTTAGTTCAATACTCGTGGTCGCTGAAACATATTTTGACCATCAGTTTCATGTCCCTGTGTAGTTGAAAATATCCACAAAAAGTTTAATCCAAAAGTGTTAATACAGACATATATAATTTAGTTTCATCATAACAGCAACTATAGTGATAATTGCACAACAACCATTAAAATATTAGTTTGGCAAGTATGCCAAGAGAGGGGTGGCCTGACACTGTCAGGAATGGGCGTATTGAACAATACTATCGATAGTATCGATAATTAACTAAGTTTCTGCCAATGACTTAAGGAAGAAAAGATGGTGTGGAAAATTTAATATATTACTTACTTTTTTTTCGCTGAATTCTTTAGTTAGATACATAGTTTAATACATAACATAGATACATACATAGTTAAAATACACATACACATACATACACTTTATCCACAATAATAAAGTTAACTCTTTTATATGGATGCATTCTCGAAAATTCATGTAGATTATACACAGGTACAAAATAATAAATAAATAAACGCTGCAAATTATTACACAATGGTTTATTATATCCAAATTGATAAAAAACAAAAATAAAAACAATGACATAAGTAAAAGTGTTTTGGAATCATACTTAAAATTATAAATTAAAAAAATGTTTTGCTTTGTCTCAGGTTTTGGCATTATGATTCTAAAACACTTTACATTTTTCATCTATCTTCATAAATTACCGTGATATGGGCGAATGAAACCTCTAATCGGCCGGTGGTCATCATGGCTAATGGCCGAGTTCCGAGGATCATTCTGGGGTGACCTGTGACATTGGAGCCAAATCTTAAAAAAATCGGAAGAATATTCTCGGAGAAAAGTCGCGGAGAGTGGTAACACTTATATTCGTTTATTTTTTTCAAACATGGACCTTTGTAATCGACCAAGAAAAAAAATTGTTTAACCCGCATCAAAATTTGAAGTTTTACCTTTCAAGATAAGAATTGAAATATCGAATAAACGAAATCTGTTCGTCGGTCGGCCGCATCTTTTCTCGGAGACTAATGGATCGATTTTCTTTAGATTTGGATCAAAGTCATTGGTAAACACCAGAATGATCCTCGGAACTCGACATTACTATTCGTCTTTTCGTTTCAAAATGGCGGCCGATTAGCTATTAAGTCCATTACTCGGCCATGTGTAAAGATAGAGGGAACATTTAAGGTGATTTAGAATCAGTGTACCAAAACATTAAAAAAAAAAATTATATAACAGATTTTGGTTTATTATTTTCTTCTTGTCCTCCGCCTCTATCTTCCAAACGCCTACTCCTAGCTTCTTTGCATCGTTCTCCACTTCATTTTTCCTTGGATTCATCCAAGATCCTTCTACCAGCTTCTTTGTCTTTCCTTTTTCCGCTGAAGTGCGCCTCCAACATTTTCCTCTTTACCCGTTCACCTTCAATTCTGAACACATATCCTGGCCATTTTAGCCTACTTGCTATAAGGAAAATCGTGTGGATGGAATCGCCAGATATTTTTGAAATATAACTATTTGGAAATAATAAACTATTGTGTAATAGTATGCAGTGTTTTTTGTTTTATAGTTTTTTGGATTTTACGTAAAACCTTAAATTTGTTGGAAGGTAGGGGATTAAATTTTTATTTTTATTGGTCGATTAAAAAGGTTCCTTATTGACAATTATGAACCAAAAGCAGACACTGCAAGAGAAATGCGTATTTATGAACAGATTTATGTAGGGCATTAAGTACCAGTTTTCAGAAGTTGGAGGCAATAACGGTATATAAGGGAATAACTGTTTTGCTTTGAAGCGAAAATACCTCGTAACACTTTTTCTTTATTTAAGGAAGTGTTTATATCAGTTTTTAAGTTTCGTTTAAATAATTTGATCTATGATTCATAAAAACTGTTTTGTGCTGATTTTTTTCTGTAATTTTATCATACCTCAGGGTGAGGCATTTTAACCGTCTTCTTTATTCCTTTACCCATCTGGTATCCATGAGCACCCTTACACCACCACCTACTGCTTTGCTGACAGTACAGCAATTCTTTCTTACCACGAAAATCCAACTACAGCATCTATTTTTTTTCAGCATCATCTATTTAATCTTGAAAAATTATTCCACAAATTTAAAATTAAAATAAATGCTACAGAACCAAACCAAATTAGCTTTTCCCTATGGAAAGCTTCATGTCCATGGTCAGTAAATATTAAATCCAGTTTCTTCAAAAGTAACGTGCGGTACGTTGAACTAAACTTGGACAAAAGACTTGCATTGAACAGGAATACATAATTAAAAGCATAAGAACTGTCAAGACGTTATTATAAATTTTCTCATCTCCTGACTAGGCATATTTAAATTACAAAACAAGTGACTTATCTATAACACTATACTAAGACCCATCTTGACATAAGCAGCAGAACTTTGGGGTTCAGCCAAGCACATATATGACAGCAAAATACAAATAACATAACTCAAAATTCTTCGAAAAATTGTGAAATTACTCTGGTCATATTTGGTATTTGTCACATCATACTGGTGTATACTGGTGGTCATGAACATACCAATAATAAAATCTTATATACATAACAAGTATCAGGTCATTCCATAAGTAATATCGGTTTTTAAAAATCTGTCTGTTTATGTTGATATTACTAATCCCTCCTTTACAGTTTAATGGTGTTTACATATTTTATTTATTATAGCATTACGTACTCTTCTATTTGTCATGTTTTTGTTGGAGAAAGTTATAACTAACACTAACAGACTAACTCTGCGCTGAAATTTCACGAGTTAAGCGTCACTAATTTGCAATAACTGGTGAACACTAAGCTTTTCTTTCCCCTCCCGTTTAGATCAAGAACCTTATCTAAACAGGATAGTAATTGGAGAAGAAAAGTGGGTTTTCTTTCGCAATGTTAGACCGTCTCGGCAGTGGTTTTCGCGTTCAGAAGAAACGCCGAGAACAGAAGCGAGAGAAGAACTTCATTCGAAAAAAGTAATGATATCTGTTTGGTGGGATTCCTTGATCTTAACCAAACTATCACTGAATATCTCTAATGTGATCAGCTGGATCGACTGACGCGGGCAATTGAGGAGAAACGTCCCTCACTTATCAATAGATGAAGCATTTTATTCCACCAAGACAATGGGATGACCTGACACTTTACATTTTATTCTTCAGCTCATATTAAACCCCAATCCACTCACGAAATTCTTTTCTCCTCTCTGATACCCGGTGGATCTGAACGTAAACTAAAAAGGCAATGGCCCAAAAATTTCCTGTTTGACCAATAATGCAAAACTTTAATCAAGATTCTCATCATCATGCAATCCAGGGGAATAACAAAAGCAATAACATCTCTGGGCCACTGCCTTTTTAAATTACGTTCAGTTCCACTGGAATCATGGGGGAGAAAAGAATTTCATGAGTGGATCGGGATTTAATATGACTTGAAGAATGAAATGTAAAGTATCAGGTCATCCCATAAATAATGCCTGTTGCGTGATATAAGGAGTAGGAAAATATCAATGAAACACGTTCAATCTAAATTGTATTTACCATCTTGTTCTTTAATAGTTTGTCATCTTAAAACCAAATTTTGTAAACCTTTTATGAAAAAATCCTTTGGTTTTGAATTAAAGAAAGCCAACACCTCGTTTTTCACTTCACGGACTGAATTCATGTTCCTGTGAGTTGGAGATTGCAAAAAATGTGTTAATCCAAAGATGCTAAGTCAGGAAAATATGGTGGGTGAGGAATAATTTCCCACCCAAAGTCCTTTAATTTTTGCATTGTTTTTTTTGCAACATGGGGCCTCGCATTGTCATGGCGGAATAAAATGACTGGACTATTGATAAACGAGGGATGTTTTTCCTCAATTGGCCAATTCAATCGATCCAGCTGATCATAATAGAGATCTTCAGTGATAGTTTGGTTAAGATCAAGGAATTCATGATGGATTCCTTCCATATTCCACCAAACAGACATCATTACTTTTTTCAAATGAAGTCCTTCTCTCCCTTCTGTTCTGATATGACTGAGTATGTATGTATGGCTGAGTTCTACTCATTTTACATAGTGCACAGTAGAGGCAGGAATGTAACTCTATGTTTCACGAGGATGACCTTTATTAAGCAGGAATTAATTATTACACATCTAATGATGCACATACCTTACATGTCAGTATTCTAAGTTGCCTAGTCTAGTCTTGAATACCTCAAATATTTTTTTCAGAAGGCTTCAAATTAAAAATAAAATCTTGCAATTTCATTCTTATAAACCAAGATAATCTCTCAAATCTTAATTTTCACAATAATTGAGAGGATACAGTAACATTTCCTCTCTATCAGTATCCTGCCATCTAACTAATGGACCCTGGAAATCTATTGTCATTAGCAAAGATATCATCAGATCTGTTAGATAAAACAGAATGGTAAATCATACAGAATAGTAACCATACAGTAAATAATGAACAAAATATTAGAAATGAAAAACAATTTATTTCTGTTAATTTTTGTTGGGACATTCGTTAATAATGAGGTATTTGTTTAGTGTATGTTTTTTTAATTGTATTATTATATGGTCTATGTCAGAATTATTAAGAATCATTTTACTCAATTAAATTAGCCTTATTATTATTTTCTATTATTATCATTTCATAAAACCAGAAAAAATAGCTTTTTAAAAAATCATGAGGAAAATAATATCAATTGAATCTACAAGTATGATAATAGAACTTAGTTACCAAGTTGCTGGAATACTGGTTCTTATATTTTCTGCCAATAATCTTTGAAGTTATATGAGATCAACTATATTCTTTCTGACACCCTTCGGCATCTTTTCCCCATTTTGGAGCATTATGGATTTCTTTAAATATGAAATATCAAAAATTTTAATTTAAGAAGGGAAGTTTGTCATTTTATATATACTTGGCTGAAAGGAGATTTGGTCTTATTTTTAATTCCGAGAGTGAAATGGAGTTTTGTTTTTCTTGAATAATTTTCTCGAGAAGTGGTCTTAATTTTTATGATTTATAATATAAGAAAAAATGATAGTACTATTGAAGGTAATAATACTTTTAATAATATCAAAATAATTTCTTCTGAAATTTCTATGTTTACTTTAAAAATAAGAATACTGGAATATGGTTCAAAAGGCTTTTTAAGGCATTAATCAGTAGTGAATTTGTGGGCCAATTCACTACTGATCAATGCCTCTTATTGTCTTTCCTGCCTCCTTACAAACTGTAAATTTCTTTAACAGAGGTTACAGAATTTCTTTCCAGATGAAATATTTTCTTGGAACGCAATTTTTGGAGTTCTAATTCCTATTATGTTGACTACAAACAAGCTTTTAAAATGTCAGCAACATCCTCAAGCTACTAATTATCTTATCTTATTACTCCTCTTTCATCCTTTGTATTCCCCTTCTATATTTCAACCTTTCATTTCAGAATGGTTTGAGAGAATTTTCATCAAATCTCTTTACTTTCTGCCTGATATTTTTACTTAATAAAATAATCTTTCAGTAATATGTAGCAAATTATTATTTTTATAACAAGCGGTTATAATAAAACCTATGTAACAATTTTTTATTTGTTAATTATAAAGTATATTAAGATAAAAAATAATAACATTTTTATGAACTGTTTTTTTAGGCTTTTGGTCTTAGCAAAGAGATGGCTGCATTGCAATGCAAATATAAGTTCCGAGTGCCATACAGTAAGTTTGTTGTACATAGTTATTAAACATTTGTTTATCCATCCAGAACATTAATATAATTGGATCTCATCACATTATGAATATGAAATTTGAAAAAAGAATATTGTAATAATTTGATTATCTTACAATAGTTTTAATAGTTTAAATTTACAATTTAATTATTTACAATAGTTTAAATTTTTAATAATCTTTTAGAAGGGAGCAAAGTAGATTAGTATTTAGAGTGTTGACTTGCAACGCTTAATGGACATGGTTCAAATCTGGCACTGATCACACTAAATTTTCTCTGGTTACACCACTGCATCTTTTTTACTGGTTACACTAAAGCATCTTTAGTACTACGTGATATAATGCTAGATGTATACTATTAATATAAGAAGAATGCTAGAAAGATTCTTAATTAAAAATTAATGGTGGATTATAAATTTTAAAAATACTGGAAAAGTTTCAAGTTTTTTTTTTCAATTTATGCAACAACTTGACCCATGAATGTTAATATTAGTATATTAAATATGACTAATCACCAGATGACAAAATAAATAGTAATAGTAATAGTAATAGTAGATAGTTTTTTTTCAAATAAATAGAGCTGAAAAAATTATGTTACTGATAATTACTGAACAATGATAGTTTTTTTTCTGCTTTATATTATTTATGAAATTATGTTCAAAATAGGTGATATCGAAAAGATTAAAAATCGTCAGATACCTGAAACTAAGGAAGGAAAGGTACGTTAATTATGTAAATATTTTTCTTTAAATTTGATTAAGTTAAAAAAAAAAGGTATTTGAAATGCCAATTTTACAGTGTATGATGGCCTGCATATTGAAGAAATTAAAAGTTGTAAGTAAAACTCTAATTAATCACTCAATAACTCATGCTGCACAGACATGAAGTAAATTTCTGAATTAAATTGCAGATTTCAAAAGATGGAAAATTTCAAGTTAATACAGTAAAGGGTTGGATTACAAACAAGTATAAAGACGATTCTAAAAAATTAAATAGAGCTTACACTAAAGCAGATGCTTGTGCAGAGGAATGTGAGTAAACTTGTTTTGAACTTAAGAATTTCGAAATTAATTAATTATTGACAGCATATTTTTTTTAAATATGTAATTGTTAAGAAAAAGAAAAATTGCATTTTAATCATGCAGACTTTTTATCAAACTATCAGTGATTTAAGGATACAAATTTTGAGATTATTATGAATTTTGGTTTAGACTATTAATAATTTTTATATTTTTTTAATATAATTTAGCAAATGATGAAGTTTGTAAATCACATTTACTTTATTTTTTTAGAAGCAAATTTTATCAAAAATTGTACAAACTGATTCAAGTTATTGGCCTTAAAGATATGAACATGGTCAAGAAATGATCTTTTCTGTTTTTAGAAGAAACAATTTAATAAAATAGAGTGGCATAATGTCACTAGCTCACATTTTCATATTTTTTACAGAATTTTGAAAAGGATCAAAAATCTTTCATAACTTTTCAGACTTCTGGAACATTTTCATTGAACTACTGACAATGATTGTTTGGTACAAAAATTTCTATTTTGTCTTTAATGAGAGTAGATTAATAAACAGAAATGATAATTTTAAATAAGTAAGGGTAGAAGGAAAAATTACAAACAGGTTATCCAGCGATACAGCACGAAAAAAATTAAGCATAATTCAACGATTTTAAGGATCTGAACAGTAAAATTCAAGGCACTTTTTGTCAATTTATTGGATTAAATTTAAAATAAAATTGGAAACATAACATTCTGTATTTGGTCGGCTCATGATAAAATGTACAATTCGGACTTAATTATGAATCTGAATAATTATAAAGTTGTATTTCTGTTAAATAATGAAAAATTGTTACTTAACTTCTTACACTGAGGGATCAACGCATCACCAAAAATAAAAATAAATATAAAATGCAGTGCAAAAACAGTTTCAGGTGTAAATAAATAAACTTCACGTATTGGAATAAATTTCACCACAATTATATTCGTAAACTTATTTTACATTATAAAACATATAACAAAATAATTATAATTATAGGAATAAAATGAATCCTAGCAATCCTTGTCACTCCACTCTCGGTCTCAAGGGCGAAGGGCAAACTGGCAAGCATATTATGAGAGGACAAGTGTAAATTAGTTGAAATTGAAACTCAGAGCTGTTTGGAGCTATTGTATCATTTTACTATTTCGTAACATCCTCATCAGCAACAGGTAGAAAGACCCGGTTAAGAGGGACAGAACATAGAATGAGTACATGTTTGTTGAGAGAGAGAGAGAGACTGATGAACAAAGTTAGTGGAAGGAGGCTTTTTCTACCTTTCATTAAATTAGAGATGATAAGGGGAACAACTATATCAATCTTTTTCTCAATATTTTATACACTTGTTGCGTATTACTGATGGAAAAATAGAATCATTAGTCTAAAAACTAAAAATTCCTGATAACTTTCTATTTTTCAATCATAATACCTAATTTTTTCTGACACAAAAAATTCAAGCAGAATTCCCGAGTCAAACCTACTGGACACCATGTATAAAACATACTGTCCTCAAATGAGGACAGTGGTAAAAAACAAGATAAGAAAATATATTGACCATAATGTACAGTTCATGGTAGTATATAGTGGATAGAAGGCCTCTTGACCAGTGTCACTTTGATTGACTATCTGAGATGCCTGGGTGTGTTAGCAATGATAGTATCTATGGATTTGTGTTTGCTCAATCAACGTTTTTAGACCATTGTATTGTACTTTCAATTTTATATTTAATATGTGATATTTAAAAGGTGATATGTAAAATAGGGCATTCCCTATCTATCTTAAATGTTTTATTTTTACATATTATTATGTTTTTATTTTAGTACCAACTTTAGGAGAAGATGAATGTGAATATGCAGTAAAAATTTTAGAATGTTCTAGGCAAAGAAAAAAGGTAATATGGAATTAGGTTTTCTAAAGTAATTTCGATCATTATACATAAATAAATACAATAGCTTATTTCTGTTTCCAAAGCTGAAGGTTTCAACATGAACATTGTGTGGAGAAACAAAGCAGCATGGAGAAAAGTTATATTCAAACAAGATTAATGGAAAACTTCACTATAGTGTTTAAATATGTTTAATTGCACTTTATATATCAGTATTATATCTAATAAATAAATGGACCTGAAAGATTAATTAACTGTATCTTTGGTTTTATTGATATTGAAATCTAAATTCCCACATAATTTCTATTGTATGTTTTTAAAAAAAATACTTTTGTTTTTTTTTTTAAATGTTTGCTCACCTCCTTTTTCATTTATTATAAAATATGCTTCCTTTTGATGCATCTAATTAAAATATTCAAAATCAACAACAAATTGTACTGAAAAATTTCAGTACTATAAGTTCTTAATAAAAATTTTAAAAGTTCCAAAGTTAATATTTTTTCCCAAAAAAATTTTAAATTAATTTTGAAACGAAAAAAAAATTATTGAAACAAACCTTGTAAATCATTAAAGAGATAAGCTTTTTAAATGCAAAATTATTTTATTTCTAAGAATAAAATAACACCCTTCAACTTCCTTTATAATTTCCTTAAACAGTCTATGTTTTGAACATATTTCCATCTTGAAGACCATCATTGAAACATGAGTTCACTAAAAATAAGGTCAATCATCAACAAGTGCTTTATAATATATTTTTGTAAAAATCATGTGTGATACGTTTATACCTAAATATATTTCAAATTAAATATAATCATCTGATATAAGAAAGTTTGAAGGGTGTATAAGATTCTTAAAAGTAAAATAATTTTTCATAAAAAAATCTAATACCCTAAGACAATGTATTGATTTACTAAAGAGATTTAATTTCTGTAATTAAAAAGAAATTACTACAGAAGTATGAATGAATAACACTCTAATGATTTAAAAGTTTTTCTATGATAAATTAGTCCTGATAAATGAATTGAGAAGAAAGTTCAGGTAATTAAGTTATTACATGATTCACACTCACGCACATATAAAAGGTAAAAGAGTTGTGTTTTTTTAACATTATTTTGGAGGAGTAAAAAAAAAATTACCAACAATTATACAGTTCATCTGCATTACAAAACTGCAAGATTGATTTTAATTTATTGAAGATATTGTTACACATTGAATTAATTTTTTATTCTCAAGATCTTTGTCGGAAGATTTTTTGATCAAAATCTTTGTCTTCCATAACTCTGAAGGTACAATTGTACTTGGCTAGAGTTTTATTAACAAATTCCCTATAAATAAGGGAGTAAACAACAGAACGATGTATTAAAACATTCTTTTGGACTCGGGGATTGAAAAAAAATACGATTTAAGTGAGATCTTGAAGAAAACTGATTACTATGCTTCCTCTACCTCAAATAGTTGAAGAAATTTATTCTTTGTTTGATTATTTCGATATCCCCTTATTATATAACACCCTTATTATCTTATACCAGGGGAGAAAGGGTAAGTTATCTCACCACTCTGGCTGGTGAAGTTTGAGAATTGTTATGAAGCTGTGTCACAAAATAAAAGTCAATTCCCACAGTTCAGATTCAAGCCAGAGCCGGTTCTGACTTCTGAGTATATGCCGCTCCAAACTCGGCCAGCATGGCCTCATTGTTATTTATTAAAATAATAAAATGGTTGCATAATGCTTCTGTAATTAATATAAATAAATAGAAATTATCATTTCTATGGTCAAAACATTAAAAAACAATAAATAACATTTCATATTGTTTTCAAATATGTTTTATGAGAAATTTAAAATTTCATTACATTTTTCAAATGCAAAATGCGCAATCATATTCTCAAGCTTTTGATATAATAATAGATCTAAATATTTTCATAAGATTGAGAAATCAATTTTCTTTACATTGTATAAGTAACTTATTAAAAAACTTCTTCCCTAGTTTGATTCTCTCATTATCTTATTATATGCCTAAAAACATCTATTCATAAGTTTTAAGGTTCACAAATTTGTATATTCATAGAGAATTTGTTGCTCTACCTGATTTTATTGCTATAAGGTTGTCTTTGAATTTGCAAAAACTCAATTAGAATGCTCAAATAAAAAGTAAATGCTTACGAATCCATAAAAGATAATTTGGAACAAAATGGTGAAATAAACCCAAAATGTTTAGTTAGTTATATATTATTATCATTTGACCCATGAAAATCACATTGGTCATATGAAGACTGAAGGCCATAGAAAAAATGCATTACTGAGGATAGGGAGAATCAAAGCAAGGCCAAGACGAAACAGGAATGTGCCTGGATGATAGCATCCTGATCATGATCATAGGATCAGCCTAATATTGTTGCATATTTGGACACAAAGAGATAGTTTAACCACTGGAATTTGATTTTAATAAGCCTAGAATTAAAAACCATTAAATTATCAAAGGCATTAATGTGCTTGATAGATAAGAGGGGACAAGATCATTAAACAATTTCAAACATTTGAAAGTAATTATTCCGGACAGGATAAAAATGGCAGGTAAAAAAGTTAATAATATGAGCTTCGTACACTGATTGAGTAGTTGGTAAAACAAGGCAGAGATTAAAGTGAATGGACCAAAATTCCTGCAGATTCTCACTATAGAATCATAGCCAACAGAGATCCACACATAGCAATCGATGCCCAAGAGTATTTAAAGAAGAGATCAAAAAGTAAACAAACAATTAATATCAAATCTAAGAAAGCATATAATTTTAATGGCATGGAATCTAATTGTGATCAAATTGAATCTAATTATAATGGCATTGAATTCCTATATGCCACTATATAGTGGCAAGTATGGGAACTGCCGAGATATTCTAAAACAAATAAAAATAGCAATAAGTTTACTCTAATATGGACAGGACAAAAGGGAATCAAATCCTCCTGGGATGTCAAGGCATCCCAGCAAGGAGTGTCTGTGGCTAGTGGGCACATTCTTGGTTAGGATGCAGCCTTCACCTTTTATAAACTGCAGAACTTATGCCATACTATACCTGAACCTGAAGATATAACAAGAACCAATTCCAAATATACTATGTACTATATCAGAGGCCTGAAATTTTAATTGGACTATTAAATGGGCAGAGGTCTAGTAACAAAAGATCCAAATAATTCAAATTAAAAAAGGATTATATAATACTGGTGTATCATAATAATGACACTGTTCTCTTTCATAAATAATAAATAACCAATTGGATTGTTCTAAAATACATGAAAATATTGACATTAAAATCTCCTCTCATTTTACAAATAAAATTTTACTTCTAATGTTTCAGTCTATCATACCAATAATAGATAATTTTTTACTTTCCCTTACCTATATACGAAGTATATAGTAAAAAGTATTGCGATCCTGAAAATTTTGGAATTCGAGTTTTCAATGGAAATACACCTTTTAAGGTGGCCTGAGTCCAAATTACCAAGTCTCGCAAAGTGGCCTGTGTGTATGTGAACATCCTAGCTCAAAACCGAAAAATTGTACGATACTGAAATTACGTATTTAAGGTAGGTATATGGCTGCGATGTTACAGCAACTTTTTCGTCAAAATCGACTAACCGGAAGTGCCACTTTATTTTCACAATTTTCTCGAAAACGGCTCCAACGATTTTGATGAAAATTGCCTAAATTATTCTTCACAAAGGCATTTAACTTTTCATTTATGACATTACATCACCGAGGAAATGCAATGAAAAAAGTTATGATGAAAAAAATATTTTACTTGCGGCTAGCTTAAAAAGTATGCATTTTATGGTAAATTATGTACAGGATTGTATGAAAGATAATTAAATTACCTAAAAAACAATAAAAGAATCATCAAAATCGTACCAGTATTAGCAAAGATATAGCGCATCGGACTAACCGGAACTAGCTATTATATCATGGAATTACAATTTTTACAATTTATTTTTTTACAATTTTACAATTTTCTTGAAAACGGCTCTAACCATTTTGATGAAACTTGCCTAAATTATTTTTCATAAAGGCCTTTAACTTTTCATTTATGTAATAAATCACCGATGAAATGCAGGGTAAAAAGTTATGATGAAAAGAATGTTTTATTTGCGCATAGCTTAAAAAGTATGCATTTTATAGTAAATTATGTATAGAATTGTATGAAAAGCAATTAAATTATCTAATAAACCATAAAAGAATCATCAAAATCAAACCAGTATTAGCAAAGATACGGCGTATTTTATGAGGAGTACAAGACGTAGACGGATAACTGAGCGCATCCGGAAGGAGACGGATGCGAACGAATCTCCTCTTATAAATCCGCCGATCTGTTGTCAACAATACCGTCTGTAATAATGTAATTTAATAATACAAAAGCGAAAATTAACTTAATGATTTCTACTTCTATATTATTTAATGGAAAAAAAATGTTTCTATGGAAACTAAACAGAAACTTTTAAAATATATTTTCAACTTGACATACTTAAAATATATAGGTAGTATACAGAATTTTTGTACTAAAATTGTTTAAAAAACTGTTTTATTGCACTTAAGTGGGAAAATATGTGAAGAAGTGAATGCTGCTTGAGTTTATTTCAAGTATTGTTTAAGAGAATTCTTTAAAATTATATTAAAAAGATAATTATTATAGGACGGTAAGGGAAAGTTTTGTGATGCGCACACTGCACCAGATTTTTTTACTGAATAAAACCCAGTTGATGTAATTTTTATTTTTGATTCTTATCAAAAATGTAAAATATTTTATGATTCTATGTATCGTTTATCAGTTGACTGATATCATAATAAATCTCACAACTGGTTTCTATTGGATAGACATTTTGGAATATTAAATACCATTAGATATATTTTTGTATTTCATATCATACTGTTATATTGTTAGATCTATTTTTGTCATTATATTTAATCACAAACAGTATTATTTTGTCTAAATGAATAAGTATTGTGTGTACATACTAACTCAAAGCCTCTTATTATAATGAAAAAAAAAATGATATAATGGTACAGTGACTCATAAAAATAGATGTAATTTATTTTAAATTCTTAAAAAAATTGATAGTTTTTCTCTAAAATATACACATATATATTTAAAAAAAAACTTTGAAAGAACGAATTAAAAATAAATTATGAATATTTTTGTGAGTCACTGTACATTAAATAAATTAAAACTTCTGGATTTTCTAAATAAAGGAATAATTAAATAAGAATTTCCTGCATGTATGAAAACTGCCACTAAACAGTATCAATCCTATATGAATAAAATAAATAAGCCTCCATCAAGGTAAATATAATAAATAATTCTTTTAAAAAATTAATAAGCTCAGAAATAATTTTAAGTGCATTAAATTTATATTTTTTTTTAATTTATGGAAACCTATTAACACTAAGCAAAGATAAGAATATTATTTATGAAGAAATGAACAGCATGTTTCATATGTTGGGTTAATTTCAATGTCGAAGATAGAAAATATATTTACAAATATCATACAACATGATTCCAAATTTAATTGCATATATTAATTAAAAAAAAAAAAAAAGTAAACTTGCATCATGCGTTTACTGCTAAATGATGTTACAAAATACAATTACACATGGACATAAAAATCCCAACTATGTTAAGTTCTGACAAATCTGAATATGAAGCACAATCTATCAGCACAATAAACGTTGGAGATATCTTTTATCAGACCAATCTAATTATTTGTACAACTTGATATTGTATAAGAGAAATATTGTAAACAAAAATTCTAATATAAGAATTTTAAAACAAAATTCTATTTTTGTTAAACAAATATTAGGACCAAAAAGATTAACTTGCAGGATCTACATCATTTCAAATACTCTCCAATTGAGTTCAAGAAATCATTTTTAAAACATAAGCCTGATTTATTTCAAAAATCGGAATTTCTTATTTTAAGAATTAACAATTCAGTGCAACTGAATTAACATTGCTATTAAAGTTTAATAGCAATGTTATTATTCAAATTTATTAGCATTTAATGCTAAGAAAGTTGAAATTAAGTAACATAACCGGGAACCTATTATCAAAAAATATTATGCACTACGAATTTGGAACAGTATCCTTATTATTTTAAAGAAATATAAGAAATCGTTATCGATGACCAAAATAATATAAAAAGTAAAAAATTGAAAAATTAATTTTTACTAGATATGTATAAAACTCCAGATATTAAACAAAGGGAAAAGAACATTGTTTTCGACATGTAGAATAAGGACGTTTAGGTAAACAAATTAGTTCTTGTTTACATTAAAATCAGTCACAGTTGTTATCAATCACCTGTTATATCACCATTTTCTTTTTTGTGACGTCACAATCACTGTATCCCATTATACATAAATAAAAAGAAAGAAATTAGTTTAAATATAAAAAAATATTTTGAAATAAGTAAAATCTATCTAAAAATGAAATATGGATAAATAAATGATAACATTTCAGATAATTACTAAATTGATATTTTTGGAGGTGATAGGCATTTTATGACAATCATGGCATTCTAAATTTCAAAGAAGCCTTATTACAATTTACTACAAACTTCAGTTTTATTGTTAGCAAAATTATGAAGATTAAAATATTTCTTTCAATATTTTTTTAAAATACTGCTGATCAAAATAAATTGAGTGAGATTGTTAAGAGAAGGGAAGGTTACGTAGTTATTGGCTAGTGCTAAGTTAGTCCGTGATCGATCACGGCCCAAGTTTTGGTTTCCATATTAGTGAAATCTAGATTGTTGAATGTGTAACTAGTGCTGTTATTGAGTATTAATGTGCAATTTCTAATCATAAGCCATGTGGATATGTATTTTGACCAGCTCGAGTCATCACAATCCATGCAAGTACTTTTATTTTCAGTCCAATTATAACATCTTTTAAAAGTAATTGTTTAGTATAACAGAGGTTAAACTAAACATTGTTAAGGTGTTATGGTAGACATTTATGTGTATTCAACCCATTAAAGGTGTGTGAAGTTTTTTATTTGCGTTTTTAAAAGAAATTAAGAAAAAGAGACAAGAGGGTATGTTCCTAACAGTTGTTGATAACAATTCATTGGACCTGAAATTTGTTACTGCTTCTGGTTATGTCAAAATAAAGATTATAAGGGTTTGTGAAGAGATGGACTGAGACTATTTTTTAATTTGTTATCCAACAAGAGTATTTGTGTTCTGTTAATGCTTATGAACTGAGGATTGCTACTACTTAGACCATGTATCAACATACAAAAGTCAAAGGTGTTGCAGAAGAATATACTTCATCTCTAACAGATCTTACTGTTAACAGTAAGCCATTGATCAATATGTTGACTATGCTTGCAGAAGACTATATTGAACATGCACCAACAATCGTGAGAGCAGTAGAAGCACATCTACAGAAAGTTAATGGTGATGTTAAGTTACCTGTATTATATTTGATTGATTCCATTGTTAAGAATGTGGCTAAGGAATATGTAAGTTTATTTACTCAAAATATTGTTTCTACTTTCTGTACTGTTTTCGAACAAGTTGATGAAAAAACACGTTCTCAGATGTTTAAGCTGAGACAAACTTGGAATGAAGTTTTTCCACCAAAGAAACTTTATGCTCTTGATGCTAGGGTAAATGCAATAGACCCAGCCTGGCCCATCACTGCTAATCCTCCCCATGGTAGGATTCATGTGAATCCTAAATTTTTAAATCCAGTTCCTCAGGTATTTACTACCCCAGAGGCCACTCAAAATATTACTGATGGAGCAATGCGTGAGGAGTTATTAAAAAAACAAAAAGAGTTGTTAGAGTTACAAAAAAGGAAAGTAGAACTTGAATTGCTTCAAACTAAAGCAATACTTGAAGAACAACAGAAAAAGTTAGAAAATCAAACTGCCAGTTTCAAAACTGAACCATTACCCACTAATGCTGAAAAACCCAAAAGCACTCCAGATGTTCCTGAATCATTTCCTTCTGTTAAAACTAAAAATTCTACTGATACCAACCGTGATAATAAGTCAGCTTTCGAAAGTTCCAGAGTTCGTGATCCAAGATTACGTTTGAAAAAAATTAATACTAAAAGGCCTAATGACCCAACTTTTAATATTCCTGAAAGGATAAAATCAGGTAAAATCAATATTTTTAATGAGGAAAATAGTACTAAATATTCTGAAGAAAATCGTAATGTTGTGAATAGTGATTTTAATGGTATTAAGCGTAGTGAAAGAAGTGAAAGGCGAACTGAAAGGAGACAGAAAAAATATAAAGAACATAAATCCAGGCCTAAACCAGTTTCTGATGTTCATGGTTCTGTTGAATCAAACCGCAGTAAGATCATAGCAGGTGAATTAATCAAGCATAAAGAGCTTCCACAAACAGTTGTTGATCCAACCACAATTGGTTTTGTAGGTGATAAGTCTAATCTTACTAATGTTAATAAAGAGAGTGATAACAAGCCTGAAGAAGCTGATAAGACCAAGACTAAAAGTAGCCCATCAAAAAGTCGAGTTCGAAGTAAAGTAAAAGATAAAATTAAAAGAAAGATTGAAAGTCCTGTTAATGCTATATTACCAAAAGATGAAGAAGCCACAAGAAATCATACAGAACCCCACTCCACCGTATTAGTTACTGATGAAACTTCATTGAACAGCAGAATTTCTATCCATGATATGGATGTAAGTATGGAAGTTGAAGAAAATCCTCCGCACATACTCGAAGAAAATAAAAATAAAGAATATACTCCATTAACACCCAAAGAAGAAACACTAATTCCTTCAAGTACTTGCAGTAATGATGTAATGGTTAATAATCCAATCTTATCTGCAAAAAATAAGGATCCTGCATTAGATTCATTCAGAGACATAGATCTCCGACTTTTACCACAGTCTAAAAATGAGCCTGAACAACCTCCTGAGAAAAAATCGAAGGCAGAAATACAAAAATTGTTTGGAGAGGAAGATGTAGATCTTAGGAAATTTCCTCCGCCTACTCCACCAACTCCTCCTCCACCTGTGATATCTAACTCATTAGACTTGATTAATGATGTGGAAATTACTAATGGCTGGGCTAACTTCAAACGATCTTCCACGGATACCACAAGTCCAAATAAATCTCCTAATAAATCTAAGAAAATGAAGCCTTCTTTCTCATGCTCAAAAGTCTCATTTTTTAATAAAGAAGAGGAAGATCCTGAAGATAGCAGTAGTTTGAAATTTTCTGAGCAAGAATCAGAAGGTAGAAGCCATTCTTATTGTTTTATTATGAAGCAAGCTGAAGAACAGTTACAGAATGAAACTATAACTTTTGCTGAATACAACCAAATTTTAAAAGGAGTTATGAGTATGAATGAAGAAAGAAAACTACAAGAGGCTATTTTGAAAGATGAAATGGAAATGGTTGATTCACCTGGTGATGCAGCTGTTTCATCAGGAAATTCTGAATCAGCGAATATTGATAAAGAAGATTCTTATAATTCTCCTGATTTAGATGATGAAATGAAATGTACAGGACCGGATAATAAAAGTGATATAAATGATAGTCAATTTGAAAAAAGTAAAAATTCTAATGAGGCTATGATTAATTCATTTTCTGATCATGGAAGTGAAAATAATTTAAGGAAAAGAGGCCATTTTAAGGACCAGTTTCATAGAGGTAAGGAACCTAGGCATAGATATTTTAATTCCGATCCATTTTTTCTTGGAAAGAATGTATTGTGCATGATGAGACCTCCACCTCCTAACTTTGTCCATCGTCCTCCGAGAAAAGAAATGATGTTTAATAGATGGCCATATCAAAATTTCAATAGAGCTCCATTTGACTCAAAGCGTATTAATTTTAATCAGTTGTCAAGAATGCGAAATATACGTCATCCTCATGACATGTCATTACCATCTGCAGATCCTAATGTTCTTGAAATGATTAAAAGTGATCCAATGACATATGTAAATGTTGGAGGAATGAGTAAAGAAATTCGTTTTTATGGTGAAAACGCTATTATAATGTTAGATTGGGATGATCCCCGAGACTTAATGTTCCAACCAGGTTCTCGGAGAGTTTTTATTGATGGTGTCGATATTTTAACTCTTCAATTCAATTCTCAATACAGGGAAATCACTCTTACTGATGGTATAAGAATAAGAATACGTTTAGGTGCACCGACAAGAGAACTTTTCATAGATGGTAGATTTTATGATGTTAAATTTGGTGGTCCTCCTGTAGAAATAAATCTTGGAGGGCGAACTCATCTCATACAACTGGAAGGACCATTGCCATTCCTGAAGATAGGACCAACTAAAAGAACTGATCTTGTTGCAGGAAAAGTTAATTTGATTGTTGATGGAAACATAGATAACATGTTTCCTGTTTATCTTGATGCCAAACCCCAGAGATTTGAAATAGGAAATGTACCATTTATCATAAGGTTCGTAGAAGCACTTCAGACAATGGTTATTAATGGACAACCATTTAAAATTCAATTTGGTGGCTTACCAGTACCTATATTTTTCCGAGGGGAAAAACATTTTCTTCGACTTACATCTGTGCCTCAAGGAATTACTCCTGGTTATGTAAATATACTTAATATGGAAGGTGGGCGTTTACCAACGCCACCACCCCCCAGGACACCACCTCCTCCTCAGATAAATGGATTTGAGCCTTCAGTGGCACCTCCTGGTTTCATTAAACAAAATATTCCCGGAGAAATTCAACAAGGACTTATCAGGCCTGTACTTCCTGTTACTTACTTTAACCCAGATTACCAGTTGTACAATGGCACTCCAGGTGTTGAACCATCAGTTGATGTTTTAACAAGTCTCATGACACCACCTACAGCCCCTAATTTCTCTCAGATACCTACACAAAATTATGTTGTTGAACCCTCTCAAGAAAACACTACTGTACCTGCTACACCAGCAGCTATCACAGCTTCAACACCTGATATAAATGTTAGTGAATTATATAAAAAATTAGTAGCAATTGGAGTAGTGCCTCCATTGAAAGAAAAAGAAAAGGAAAATACTGAAAATAGGCTAGCTGTTAAACCAGTTGATTTTTCGAAGCCTGAGACCCTGAAAGTAAGACAGCCAGGACTTATTAATAGATTATACTCAGGAATACAATGTAGTTCATGTGGTGTCAGATTCGCTCCTGAACAAACAGTGAAGCATAGTCAACATTTAGATTGGCATTTCAGACAAAATAGGAGAGAGAGGCATTCTTCAAAAATTGCACTTTCAAGAAAATGGAATTATGATGTTTCTGATTGGATTCAGTATCAAGAAATTGAAGATTTAGAAGATAGGGCCCAAAGTTGGTTTGAAATGCAAGACAAAAAAGCTGATGTAAATGTGAAAGAAGAAAAGGAAGAACCCACTGTACCTGCTAAAGGTTTTGGAGAAAATCCTTGTTGCACTGTGTGTAGAGATAAATTTGATCAGTTTTTTAATGAGGAAAAGGAAGAGTGGCAACTGAAGATGGCTATTAGTGTGGATGAAAAATTATACCATCCTCTTTGCTATAAAGATGAACAAGAAAGTGAAGGCAGAAACGTTGGTGAAATGTTAATGAATATTCAAGAGGAATTGCATTCAATCGAAACAATTGTAATTGATGATTCGATTGCTAATGGAAGTGAGGATGAAAGAAAAGTAGATGCTGATGCTGATTCTAATGAGGAAAACCACAAAGATATTTCTGAAAAAACTGAGGGTGATAATCCCGAACAAACTAGCCTGAAAAATGAAAACAATGATGAACCATTTGTTCCAGCTGAGCCATTTGGAGAGAACCCAGTTTGTGTAGTATGTTCAGAAAAATTGGAAAAGTTCTTCTGTGATGAAAAGAAACAATTATTCCTTAAACCTGCAATTTGCATGAATGAAAAACTTTATCATTCCCATTGCTTTAAGGACCAACATGAAAATGATACAGAACTTGAAAAGCGGCTAAATGAAAAAGAAGAAATAAGTGACTCTATTGAAACTATTGTTGTAGATGACTCCATTACTATCACCAATGAAGGTGAAAATGTTGAAGAAATAGACCTTGAAACTCTCAATATGTCGACAGATGAGCCTGTACAAGAAATAGCAGAAAAATCAGAAGTAAGTGATGGCAGTATGAGACAAGATGATAGTGATGATGATATATTAGAAATTGAAGTATTAAAACCAAATATTGAATCATATGAAATTCTGGATGACGACGATGATGAAATCATGAAAGATGAAAGTCTAGATCTAGAAAATGCTGAAAGTAATTCCAAAGATAGACTGACTGAAATGGATACATCGGGAAATGAAAGTGAATCAGACAATATTACTGTAAAAACTGAAAAAATAGACCTCGTTAACTTAAATTTGCCCGGGAATCCCAGTCATGTTTCAGAAACCATTTCTTTAGATGGTAATTCAGAATTTTCAGCCCCTACAATGCTCTTACCAAAGAAAATAAAGATTAATATATCTTCAATAATTCAAAAGAATAATTCTGATGACATTTCTAATGATCAGCAGAATAATTCCAATAATGTGAGAATCGAAGAAAATTCGATAGCGTTCAACAATTCGGAACCTTTACCTCCTGGTGAAGACTTATATCCAGCTCATTTGAAGCCCAAACTTGTGGGAAAACGATTAGCGGAAGTGAATGCTGTAAATAAGGGAAAAGAATTGTCAGGCCTCTGTTCAATTATGTAAATATTTTCAAGCAGGCGGTGTTAAGGAGTTATGTTTATAGGTATAAATTTTGTTTAAAAAAATTTAAAAATAGAAAAAAAAGGACAGATGGAATCTGATTTACTGATTATTTAAAAATTAAATAAATGTGAATATAAAGTGACTCGTTTGAATATAAACTGTTATAAATAAAAGACTGAAGAATATCCGCAAATTTGTAAATATATATATTTTTGTTAATAAAGTTTCTAATTTATAGCAGTGGTTTTTGATTTTTAGCACCACCCTCAACATTATTTACTAATAATAATTGGTTACAAAAAAAATTATAGTTGTAGTGTCAATGAGTGTGAGAGTTGTAATTATGATTTAAGCATTAAATATCTTCTTGGTGAATGGTTTTTGAATTTAAAAAGAAAAACATTTTTTTGTTTCAACATGTGATAAGAAATGATTGAGCTGTTATCAGAATTTGTTATTGTTACATCTTTATTCTAAAAATTTGTAAAATTTATTTTCTAAATGAAAAAAAAACAAATATTACCAATTCGTTAGAAATCATTTATTCCTAACAAATTAGAATATTATATTTTTTTATAAAATTTTATATTGTAATGAAACGATGAAAATTTATTTCCTCAATTTATACTGTACATTGTTGTATCTAAATTGTATGTATGTACTTTTATCAATGTTTATTAAGTGTAAAGACAGTCTGTAGGAATAATCTTTTTATTATTGTAATTAATTATCTTTTGCTTTTTGTATATAAATAAATATTTCATGGAATATGAAATAAATCCAAAACTTAATTTGAGGTTTTTTGTTTAAAAGAAAATAGAAGAAGAATATACGGGGGTAATATGCTATATACTGTGGTACAACGTTTAGACCCTGAGAGAATTCAAAGGAACTGGAGTCATTTACCACAATTGCATATATTGTACATTTGTTAAATAAACTTTAAGAAAAATATAAGTTGTTTGTTTCTTTCTCTCCTTGTACTAAATAAGGAATTAGTACATATAAATTTTTCTTTGTTTTATTATTTTATCAAAGTTACATGAATATTACATGTAAATAATATAATACATTTTTTAATTCTTTCATGCTTATTTTTAACTAACATGGCACTCAGTAACATTGTTATTTCCTTATTTGTTTTGAAATTAGGTGGTTATATTTTGTTTTAAAGTAGAATAGTTAGTATTTTAAGAATGCTGTTGCGATTTGGTCAAGGATATGTATGTTTCCAAAATCAGTAACATGAAAAATGTTTGAAACAATGAAGAAAAGTAATTATAAATACAACTATGTATATATATATATATATATATATATATATATATATATATTTCTTAGGTTTATTGTATTATAAATGTTTGTGAAAATAAAATTGATAACTATTATTTGCCTTTTTTGTGTGTTTTTATTTAGTTCACCTATTATCTTTCCGAAAAAATGAAATAATAAGTAGATTTTAATGATTGATTATATTTTATCCTCCTATGAATAATTCACTAGGGAACTGTTTCGACCCTGTGGAATGACAAGATTCCAACTGACAAAATTGAAGAAACTGAGTTCTTACTGTGACAAGGTTCTGTATTGTTTCTGCTACAAGTAGAATGTACTCATACTGCAACATATGCAGATATTGTTATCAGATATATTGTTATTTTTAAAAATAAAAACCAGGTTCTTGAGTAAATATCAAACCTCTATATCTGTTAAAACTAAAGATTCTAAATAAAAGTGACTTTTATTTACAATTTATTTTTTTTAATTAAAGTTTTTACTGATTCCACGCAATAATTGTTTAAAAATTAATTAGTATTCAAACGCTTCATAACTGTTTTAAAAAAAGTAAAATTGAAACTTTTTTTGCTAAACTTCTTTTTTTTAAATCTTTGTTTCTTGATAAATTAAACTAAAACAAAGAAACATGAAATGGACTAATTTATCATCCAATAATCATAAATATTAATTCATATCGATTTTCTATTATTAATTTACCTTTTAAAGTTGTTCAAATAACAACAGTTTCGTATTTTCTATATTTCAGAATTAAGTAGTTGAATTACGTCCTCATTTTAATTGATTTTAGTTGCCAAAGCACTGTCTAGTACATTCGAGTTTAAATTATGCCCATAGTTATTTAAATCATATTTAAAAAATGCAAAGGTTTTCTCATTTATTATTCTTAAGCAGTATATGCTGCATGCATTACAACCAAAGACCAAATTTTTTTTGCTGTTGAAAATTAAAAGATATGCCACAAAAAGGGTTAATGTTTGCAATGCAATACCTAGCAAAATGAAATTATTTTTTTATGTAATGTTAATTCTGAAAAATCCCTAGATAAGAAAATTATAAGAAATAATTATTTAAAAAAATATAATTAATAAAGAATTGTTACTGCAAGTAAAAAAATAATTACATTTTTTTGTGTTTATGAAATAAGTATAACTATTCATTACATAAACACACACATACAAGTTTTAAGTGTTGGTTATAAAATTGTTAGAAACAAATTATTTATCCTTCAAGTTTTTGAGCTAGGGATGACCGTTAATAGTTCATTTGCTAAATGTTTAAATTATTTTGAAGATTTGCCATGCATATATTTTCTGCTATATTTAAAATATGGTGACAAACAGTTGTTTATAAATGTATATATAAACAACATAAGAAAGAACCTTAATCAAGGAGAGAAA
Organism: Rhaphigaster nebulosa; assembly: GCA_948150685.1. Lineage (NCBI taxonomy): Eukaryota > Metazoa > Arthropoda > Insecta > Hemiptera > Pentatomidae > Rhaphigaster > Rhaphigaster nebulosa. The sequence continues at coordinate 202,517,749 of OX411306.1, forward strand.
AGCCTTATCCCTCTACTCAGGCATGAAACTTGACAATTATGCCAGCTTTAATTTAATTCAGCATTATAATTTTTTTTTTTTTTTTTTTGCATTCTTTTAATCTCTTGCAATAATTTGTAAGTTGATTGTTATTTCAGTTACATAAGGTTATTTTTAGGTAACACTAAAATGTTCTTTCTTAAGTTATTTATACTAAATAAGATCTTGATTTAAACCTGGAAAGTAAAAACAAAATATTTCTTAATTAAAAAAATATATATATTTATTGAGCTGTTCATAAAAGAAATAATTCTGTAAGTACTGATTCAGTAAAGTTTAGAATTGGCTCATAGCTGATTGCTTCATGATCAAAGATATAAGCAATCAGAACCAGTATATAGTTACTCGAGATGATTTTCAATCGCAATGTTGGACGGTCGCGACAGTGGTTAAGTCCTGGAGAAACACCGAGAACAGAAGCGAAAGAAGGACTTCATCCTAAAAAAGTAATGATGTCTGTTTGGTGGGATATGGAAGGAATCCTTCATCATGAATCATGAATTCCTTGATCTTAACCAAAACTATCACTAAAGATTTCTACTGTGATCATCTGGATCGATTGAAGCAGGCAATTGATGAAAAACATTTCTCACTTATCAATAGACGAGGCATTTTATTCCACACTGACAATGCGAGGCCCCATGTTGTAAAACAAACAATACAAAAATTGAAGGAATTTGGATGGGAAATTATTTCCCACCCACCATATTCTTCTGACTTAGCGCCTTCGGATTATCACCTTTCATCCATTCAATCTCCAACTCATTCATTCAATGAAGTGAAAAACGAGGTGTTGGCTTTCTTTAATTCAAAACCAAAGGATTTTTTCATAAAAGGTATACAAAATTTGGTTTCAAGATGGCAAACTGTTATAGAGCAAGATTTTAGATCGAACTTGTTTCATTGAGTTTTTCCTACCCCTTATATCACGCAATTAAATACCGACAATACTTATGAGATGACCTGATGCTTTAATGGTATGTGAAGGTTTATTTAGATCTAGGTTTAATTAGATTGACAGGATGCTGTTATTGATTACATTTAAAAAGCTTGAACGAATGGTATGTATTTTATTTTGTGAGCACATTGGCCGATTTGGTGGTTTGAAAAACATAGTTTATTACTTTTTAAGTTATGAGCAGTTATATTCTTATACAATTAATAATATAAAATATTTGACTGCACAGAAGTTTAACTGCACAGACGGGTTATCCTACAGGTTACCTACCTATTCTAACCACAATGGGTAGGTCGAAATTCGTTCTGTTGGGCCACCACAAAATAAATTTCAGCCAGCCAAGGCCGGATTCGAACCGATGCCATAGCAGTCTGAGGTTGCTAAGGCGACACCTTAACACTCTAGGCCTCAATGGTACCTATCAAACCCCTAGATCAAAATAGTATCAAATCAAGAATTGATATTTTTTAATTTGTTTACTTGGATTCTCACTGTGCTCCTATTCTCCCTGTCCTGGGCTCAAGACCAGCTGTGACAGATAATTATTTATTCTGTTATCAGTTTTCGATTGACCCTGTGGAATGGGGAAACACCCTCCTGGGACTCATCTAGCCTCTATAAATTACCCACTACGCATAAATGGAGGAAAAACCTGGTGTTTGAGTGTGTTCCTGGCCAATTACCTCCTTACACAACTGAAACAGTACAGCCTTTTTTTTCTGGCATAAATGCACCTTTTTCAGGTCTATTGTGCCCCGTACTATACACTGTCAATAGACAGGCCTATACATGTCTATACATAGGCCAATAGCCTTTCCGAATCTGCTCATGCTGTATGAATTAATCACAGAGCTTGGATAATACAGTCACAACCAAAATGGATGTACTGTATTCCAGCTAGTGCATCACACCTGCATATAATGTGATAAGTGGTCTCATTCTCCATGCTGCAAAATCTGCAGTTTCATGACTCTACTAATCCTAAGTCCTGTTGCACTCCTCAGGGTGATCCTGTCTATCAAAAGAAGTGCTAAACTTCTCTGTTTCGAGGGTCAATCTAAGAACAGCTTGGAATCACTGTTTTCTAATGTTTCTCTAATGGAATCTTACCTTGTTGCCAACAGCTACCTTAATAAATCTCTTTGCACAGCTGAGGCTGATACCACAGATAGGCTAAGGTTATGATGGTATCTGATATGAACCCTTCCCAGCTAGGCCATCCATCCGCCTTCTCATTACTTAGAATGCCTGAATGTCCAGGCAATCACTCAGTCCGGACCTTATTGGTTAGGAAAAGAATGTTCAAATTGCCTTTACATTCCTCCACCAGCCTGGACTGTGACTATGACTAAGCTGGATAACAGCTTAGGCATAGTCTGACTGTCGGTGAAGATCAAAATCAGCCTGTCTCTCATACCCTCCTTTATTAAGGGTTTGAGTACAGGTGTTGATTGCCATTACCTCAGCCTAAAAGCCTGCAGTATGTCTACTCTAGTATAGTCCTTACTAAGTACTGAACCCAAGACCCTTCATGGGTTTTAGTGGTACAGGTTTTTAATGGAATTCTACAGACTATGTTGTATTGACCAACACAATAGATTTACCAATATTTGGAGGACTCAATACATTGGTTATTAATATATGAATAAAGCTGTTTTTCTGGCAAATGCATTTGTAGAATCTGAATGAATGATTTATTAAAATGTTTAATTAAAATTAATTTAATTAGTTTTATGCCCGGCGAATAAATGGCATAACAACAATTTAAATAATCAGATATTCAAGAAATCAGTATTAAACAAAGTAAGGACTAAATGGGTTTCAGATAATCTGTTGAATTACAAAAATTTTCTTTTACTGATAAAAAACAAAAATTAATATATTTTTATTCTACATTTTGCAATAAAAACTAAATTTTCATGTATTTCTGACTAAGCAAATTATTAACTGCTTTTCCTTAAATCTATTTTTAATAATTATTGTAAATAAGTAAGGACAAAGAATTAAAAAGTAGAGCTAGTAAAAACATAATAAAATAAAAATTCTATTGTTAATTCCTGGGATGAATTATTTGTTTTTGATTAATATAATTAAATATAATCTTTCAAGAATACATGTTAAAAATCAACGCATTTTCAAGTTTCTATAAAATATATTTTGTTAAACATTAATTAATTAATTTTTATTAATTAATATATAGTGAAGAATAAATACTGTTTACCCATTCAAACAAAATGTAAAAATATTCGATACAGAGATAAAAGTATTAGCAGGATAACCTGTTATTAAGATTACTGTTTTACAATAGGATTAATTTATTGTTAAATGGCTATGTTTCAGCTATCTTGGAAACATTTAATAAATGAAATATGATGAACATGATGAATTCATCTCTTGATGATTTGGTTTACATTAAATATGTGTATATACCTTGTAATTTGTAAGGTATAGTTGTAAAGTATTGCTCTTTAGTTAATATAAGTGATTAGTTGGAAACAATGATAAAAATGGAAGTAAATAAGGAATTCTTCTACATTATGTTATTCCTTTTGCACCAAATATTAGATAAAGTTGTATTTTTTGTTTGCAATGCCTTATCACAAAATAGGGTGCTGGATTCAGCTGTATCTCAATGATACATAAATTAAGTGTTTGAAATGACCATTTTGTAGCCCTGACTTAAGTACAATCCTAAAAATCTGGGATGAATATGGTTGATGTGTGAGAATAGAGCCTTCCTAATAACTAACAGTATGTAGCTAAGAACATGAGGTATGGGAGAAAATCATGCTGGTCGTTATTGTAAGCCTTATCAGAAGTATGCTTAGAATGCTTGAGTCACTCATTCAAGGAATAAGAGTTAATATTATTGAGTAAAAGTTTACTTTCTCTCCGAAAATCTTGGATAATGTTATTTTTTTGTAATTGTAAATTTGTCCTTTTATCTAACTTTTCCCCAAAAAGGGAATATTAAACTGTTTTCTTGGTTTAATTATTAGATATTCACAGCATAAAAAAAAAAAATTAGCAACGTGACCGCCCTCTCTGAGTGTATGTGAAATTAAAAAATATATTTATAAATAAAACAAGTTTTTAGATAAAAAGAACATAATTTTTTTTTTAATTCCAGATTGGCTTGGTTGCCCTTGTTTAGGTATTTTAACAATTATAATAATTTAAAAAATTCAAAGTGGGGGTACTCTCTTATACAAAAGATACTCCTTGTTTATAATTATTGACCAATTTTGAATTTTTAAAATAAATAAATAATAATAGTAAACAAAATAAATAAAATTATAATGGAAAAATGAAATAATAATAATAAGATCATAGAATAAGACAAGAAATAAATAAATATAAATAAAAATAGAAGAAAAAGAGAAAAACAAATATAAAATAAAATTAAAGTTTAAAAAATAAAATAAATAAATTTAAATAACGAAAAATGTAATAAAGTTAATATCAGAGTTCTAATGTTCTATTGCACCTTTAACTGCTGATAATTGAGAATGAAATTTTGAAAATTGTATTTTAATGCATTCGTCTATTGTTTCAACTTGTAGCTCACGATGAAATTGATTATTTTTTACAAACCAAGGGGCATCTACTAATATTTTCAGGACTTTGTTTTAAAAAGTTTGTAATTTTATTCTACTTCATACAGGATGCTGCACTCCACACTTCATAACCTTATATCAGTAATGACCTTAATATTTTTTTATATATAAAAATAGTTTCATCTAGTTTTAGACTGGATTCTTTGTAGGTAACTGGACACAACATTGCCAGCCTTGCATAGTTCTGGGCTAGTTTAATATTGAAATGATTCCATGTAATGCCTTACATGTCACCATGTTCCAGATAAATTCCAAGGTATCTTGCTGCTGCATTAGAGGGGTTCCATTGCAACTTGTTACCATTTTGAACCAGTTCAGGTTCATCTGTTGGGCCAATTAAGGGTAAAAACTTTTGCATTGCATTTTTGAACATTGAGACTGATCATCCATTTGATAAAGCATTGTTTTAAATCTTTATTATGTCTTCATGCTGAGAAAAAACTGCTATATTGAGATCAATGGAGACTGTATGATATCATGGAGATAAAAGTTAAAGAGAGTAGGAGAAATCTTGTGGAGTACCAACATGGATTGATCTGATGGTTGAGTTTGTGTTATTTATTTTAATAGTAAATGTTCGGTGGTTGAGAAAGAAATTTAGAATATCATGCAAGTATTTTGGAGTATCTACTTTCTTGAGTTTGTATAGAAGTCCACGATGGCAAACTTGTCAAATGCTTGTTGGAAATCAGATCAGTGTGCATTTTTTCATTTCATAGTCGTTCACCATATACTCTGTTAATCTTGAATATTGGTAAGAAGTGGAATGATCAAGCTAATAGCCAAATCAACTTTTTTATTATTGATTCCAGCAGTTTTCCAACAATCAATAATAAACTTGTGGATCTGTAGTTGTTTGCTTGTTTAGAGTTTTTACTTGGCATGTGAATTTTACCAGTTCAGCCTTCTTCCATGTATCAGGAAAATATTTAATATGTAGGAACTATTAAAAAGAGAAGTAATGATAAAGACAGCTTTCCTGGATAATTTTATAACAGCTATAGCTGGGATCAAATAATGGACAGGAATTTTCCTGGTTTTAAGCCTCCTTCTCAGTTCTAGAATTTCTTTTGGGGCTGTAAATTCCAGCGGAAGTTGTAATGTTGGTAGAGGTAATTGTAAAAACTTATATCTTCATTTGCTATATTGCTCCATGAATGATTTCTCTTCCTTATTGTGTTAGAGAATGTTTTCTCGCAATAGTCATCAAATGCTTCAATTTTTCTATGTCGCTGGTAATGTATCCTCCATTTTCTACTAGGCTGGGAATTGTCTCATGTTTGTTTAAAGGATGTTTTGTAGACTTCCATAGAGATTTATCTTTTGGATCCAGGTTAGCAACATAATTCTCATACTGGGGTATCACAAATTCCTCTAACTCTTTTTCCTCTTGATGATTTGTCTTAGGTGGTTCCATTTCCTTTTGTATTCAGGATTTTTTCTTCACATGGATGGTGGACCACCTCCTAGCAATATTTTTTTCTTTTGTTTTCAACAAAATTGATCTCAGTACACTGTTTATTATTTTTTTTTCTTCAAATATGGCATGTCTGTATAGTTGAGTCACTTAAGCATTTACATATAATTTTCGATAAATGCTTTATGCTCTCATCAATTTTTTGAGGGTTGGGAAGTTTTTTTAAGGCAACCATTTTGGTGTATTAAGTGTTTGTACATTTCCCAGTCAATCACTCCATTAATGAATGAATTCCAAGAGGGAGCTTCTTGAATTTCACTTGAGAAATAAATTAGTGCAGTGATGAATTTTGAAATGAAAACAAAAAGCTGACCAACAGTATTAAGTGTTTCAAAACAATGATTGATTCCAAATTTCCTCTTTAATCTGGTTTAAGTATGCATACATCTCCTGTTTATTTTTCTATTTCAATTTACTGTTATATTTATGCTTTAAATATATCAATATATCAAGCAAATAAGATTTAAAAATATGACATGCATAAAACTTCTGGAGATCTAAACATGACACAGATACCTTTTCGTTTTTTAGGTACTTTGTAATTAATATTTATCTTTACTATAAGGTTATTCTTGTTTGAGCAAAATAAAAATGGAGTAAAAGCTAATTAAATTGGAACTATTTAAATTAATTTTTTTTTTTTTTTTGCATATACTAAGATGAAAACTACACATATATATTTAAAATTTGGCTGTTTTCAAATTAATGATAAATTTTCATGTAAATTTAACTTTAGAAAATTTCTTTAAAAGATCACTTTTATAAACTGATTTTAATATTTAGCAAAGGTACATACTTATATATGCCTATGTTTTTACCTCCTCTTTTACTTGACCAGATGCAGTTTATTTTATGTTTTAAATAAAATCAGGTTAGACATTTTTCCTTTCCAGCACTTTTGGCATTTTTGGTTTTCATGTGTCATCATTTATAATGGCAATGTTGGTACAATCAAACTGATGTAAATGTTGAATATTTTATAATTTATGGTTTATAATTAATTTATTAAATTCATGTTCATTTGTATTCACATTTTTTTTTTATAACTTGTCCTGATGTGTCACAATGACTCAATGTACAATATACGAGGAGAAGGAAAAATTTTCTGTGAGATTGTAGTAGCCTAGCTTTATATTCAGCTGTGTTAGCGTTGATATAGCTTCTTCCTGATGTATGTGAGTCTGTGACAATAAGCTACAAGTTTGAACCCGAGGAAAATTTAATAAGCCATGTCACTGAGCTGGATGCAGCTGGCTAAAGTCACCAGTTATGCCTAAAGATGTACCCTAAAGTGACCATATGAACCAAAAACAAGAGGAGGAGATAGAGAAAGAGAATGAGTCAACCAAAACATGAACTGGAGAGGTAAAAAGACCTACCAAATATGATGATTATCAGCTCTACTCAGCTCATTACTTTACAACTAACGTTCCTACAACATATGAAGAGGCTATAAAACTTTATAGTGGGTAGCCTGAAGCAATCAATAAAGAAATTAGTGCTTTGGAGAAAAATAATGTTTGGAATGCTTATGACAAGCCTATTCTACAGAAACCTATTGATAAACATTGTGTATTCACTCTGAAGTCTGACGATTTATAAAAAGCCAGGTTGGTGGCCATGGGATTTCAAAAAGAGGTAGGTAGATACTCTCCTATCGCCAGGATGCCATCCATAAGGTTACTAATTTTAAACACCTTTCAAGAAGGACAGGAAATTAGACATCCCTGCAGCCTTTTAGAATGCAGAATTAGAAAGCGATATTTACATATCCACTCCTGAAGGTACTAAGTATAACAATGAGGTTCCCAAGTTGAATAAATGTTTGTATGGCCTGAAAAGTGATCCAAAAAATTGGAATAATAGGTTTCATAAATTATTAGTGAATTGAGATTTGGTAAAATCAGGTTGTGATTTTTGTTCATACTCAGGTGATCAAGTTTATTTTCATGTTTGGGTTGATGATATTATCATTCGAGAAAAATCTGAAGTTGCTTTATTTTGTGAAGAGTTTAAGTGCTGAATTCAGAGCTAAGGATTTGGGTTATCTTGAAAATTCTCTAGGAATTCAAATTAAAGTTTTTAACGATAAATTAAAATTAAAATTGATTTCATTGATAAAATGTTAAAGAGATTTAATAAGACTCAATAGTGTTTCTACACCTGGAGTACAATTTTCAAGTTGATACAAATTTCCCTATTCATACAGGCAGTTAGTTGGCTCATAAATGTATGTTTCTACTATTAGTCGCCTTGATGTGTATTATGCTACTGCATATTTAATTTGTTTCCTTCATAGCTTGATAAAGCAATTATGATTGTAGCTAAGAAAATATTTAATGTTTACTAGGGATTTATTCTCAACTCATTTAAAATCCGGTAACTCTGATTTAACCACTTGTTGTGATGCCAATTGGGCAGAGGGTAAGTCAGATCGTAAGTATTAGTGAAGCAGTTATTTTTCAAGGAACGAATGCTGTTCATTGGTTTTCCAGAAAACAACTCAGTCGCTTTGTCTGCAGCTTAGGCAGAGTATGTCGCATGTGCAAATGCTACTGCTGAGATTTTATATATATCTGGAGTTAATGATACCTTATACCCGACTGGATATGGTAAATTACCGTTTTTATATACTGATAATCTGAGCACTATTTTCATGGTAGATATATATATATATATATATATATATATATATATATATATATATATATATAATATATATATATATATATATATATATATATATATATATATATTATATAATATATATCAAGTATATTATTATTAAAGTATATTTCATATTCAAATGAAAATGTAGCTGATATCTTTACCAAAGCTTTACTCACTGAAAAATTTCATTATTTTAGACAAAATTTAAATGTTATTTGAATTTGTTCTAAAGAGTCTATTTATGCTTTGAATCTATTTCAAGTCATTTGTTAATTATTGTTTGAAGATTTGAAATAGTGGGGGAGTGTCAGTGAGATTGTAGTAGCTTTGCCAAATAGCTGTGATGGTAGCCTTGCTATTGCTGTTTCTGTATTAATTTTATATTTCACTAAAAGGTTGCCTTCAGTGGGCATATAAATGGCTAAGCATGATAAACTCACATGTTATTTATGTTAATTCTTTGGTCAGGCTAAAAGAAGTTAGCATTTGTCTATATTTAAAGACCACAGTTTTCTTTACCTAATGATCAATCTTTGGATTTCAATCCACTCACTGAATATCATACTAGGTATTTGGCCAGGATTAACATAATTAAAAATTATGGATTATGCTAACCTGATGAGGATAGCCCATCACCTCCTCTCAGGAGATACCTATGTACTCCATAATATCAGATACCACCCAAGTCTAAAAGTTTAAAAAACAAACAGGCAAAATAATTATAAGTTATTTTAATTATTAAGATATATATATATATATATATATATATATATATATATATATATATATATATATATATTTATATTTATATTTTAAGTTCAAATGTTAATTTTTGTTTATCAAGTTAATTGTTCTTATACATAAGTATAAATGGATCTTAATTGTTTTTTTGTATAGGTTTCTCAAAACCTTGGACTTAGATCTGAATACCTATCTTTTACAAAAGATATGCAGATTCATGCAACTGAGATTATTTATTATGCATACATAGTTATGTTGATAAACTTATAGTAACATAGGGTTACTATAAGGTCGGGCCCTTAATCTAATTTAAATTATTACTACAACTTCCCCAGGAAGTCGACAGCACTAATAATATCTAATGAAAGCAATAATAATTTTAATAACTCTAATGAATAAGAACAGAATACAAAGCAGTTAGTTCGCACAAATGGTGCTCGAAAGTGCTAGTGCGGTGACCTTTAGGTAGCTTCGGTAGGAACTACTGATAATGCATTGCGATTGTAAAGTTATATCTCAAATCTTATATCACAAGCTCCTCATATGATTGATCAAGATCAATGAAAGCCTACAGGTGGCTGTGGTCTACTCTCTTGTACATAATGTTCTTAAAATATAGGTTTATATTTATTAACTGAGAGAATTAGTGTTATTTAGGACCCCTTCTGTGTCTTAAATTGAGACACAGACTGAAAATGGTTGAGATACAGATTATCTCAACATCATTGCAATTGTCCCTGTCGTTTTAACTCAAAAATCATGATTTTCGAGTTTTGAAGTTGTTGCAGAAAGGAGGGGTAAGTACAAGGGTGTAACTAGCAGGAGGCAAATGCTACATGCCTCGGCCCAAGAGGCGCCTAGAATTGGCCTAAACAACAATAAAATATAATATCCAATTATATTTCCATGTAATAGTACAATATTCTATGAAGTAATACAATAAAAATTAATACAATATAACTAACATTGTATAACAAACAGCCAAATCTTCAAATTTTGAATAAGAAGCTTAGAGTGGCCTCAAAACTTGGCTTCAACAGGTCTACAAATTCATACTTACGTTACTGGATAAGCAATTGATGAGATAAGGTCAGAGATTGAATTTGTATGAAATTCTAAATTTAGTTTGCCTGCTTTGTCCTAATATCTTTCCAAAGTAGTTCATTTAAATACAATTCAACCATTTTAATTTTGCATATTTTTGACTATTTATGGATGGATAAATATATTTGGATATTTTTATTTTTTTAAATTCTAATTTTTTTATTATGAAAAATTATATTTTAAAAGTTTTCTTTGAACTAAGACAAAATTTTATTTCAGAGTTTTTGAAATGTGTAAAAAATAAAAAAAAAACCTAAAGAACTTTTTATTAGGAATGGCTTTTTAGGAATCCTCATTATTTCTTTTCATAAATATGTAACTTCTGTTTATTTTAAAATGACCAGATGTTTCATATTTGGGTTTCTTGTCCCAGATTGAAAACTGTTCTCCAAAGTGTCCCAAATTAGACAATCTTTTGTCTTTTTGGCTAAAAAATTTTATGTTTATTATTAATTTATATTTTTACAATGTTAATGTTGAGGTTGATATTGGATGGTGCTACAATATTCTTTGAGAAACTTCAAAATACCTATTTCCTGTGCGGTATAAACTTAGCCGCTTAAGTTAATGTTTTTCTAACATATAAAATTTTTATTTAATGGCATGACTACAAACCCTGTTATTATTTCAAATAGCTATGTGAAAGAAACAAATAGATTTTATGATTGGTGGTATTACAAGTTCCATTTTTGTTTATAATACATAATTGATAATGAAAATGAAAACTTGTTTTCTTTGTGCCAGTTCCACTTTCCACTAGAAAATACCCAGTCACTTTAATTAATTTTAATACTATAGCTCTTTTGTTATTGTTGTTAACTGGATTTATTGCTCATATCTACTGTTACTATGACAGGAAGAAAAGGGAAACACTTTAATGACAGAAGATTAAACTTTACTGGGAACTATGTTGTCTGGCATCCAATACTGAAGTGGACCAAAAACTGTTATCCTGTAAGGTTATCCTTTGCAGTTTATTATTCCTGCTGTTGTAATTATTACAGCTTTACATAAATCACAGCTATAAAATCCGCTCACAATAAGCTAATCCCAATATTTGCAAGATATAGACATAATCACAACCTCTGCCTGACATAAAGTGTTCTGCATTAAATATCAAAAAGTATTTGGTAATTATTTTAATGAAGTACTTTAAATAGGGATTAGATAGGTATTTTTTTTCATCTATATTTTAAATTGTTTTTATTAGCCTGTCTATTGTAGAAAATTAAAAATTCTCATTTTTATTATTTTCTTTATGTAAGAATGTATTTTTTATGTAAAAATGTCTTTTTTATGTAAAAATGTGTCTTTATGTAAAAATGTATTTTTAATGTTTTTTCTTCATTACCTTGTTCCACATTGTATCACTAATGCCAAAAATGCATATTATATTATTAGGTACAATTTATGGTACAAAAGTGATCTGTATTTCACTTACATCAGTTTCTGGTTATTTAATCATTAAAAAAATCACTATGTTAAATATTGCTAGGAAAGAATAGAATACATTTTTTAAAAATCTTTTTTCATGTCTGGTTGTGGTCTGTACTAGACTAGACAATCAGAAGAGGCAGAAAATAGTTATAAATGGGCATTATTACTCTACAACTAAGCAGGAGATGAGAAATTAAATTGGCAAATAGTTTTAACTCTACTTTCAGAATGAAAATACATTGATTTATTTTTATTAATTTAAATATTCATTATATGATTTTGATGTTAAGACAATTTACTTTGGGATGTTATGCTGGTATTGGTCCAAGCTCTACAGAGCACATTCTAAAATCCTGCACAACAGTAGAAGATATTAAGACTTTGAGGATCGGATCCGGCCTGGACGGGCTGAAATTTATTCTGTGGGGGGCCTGCACAATGAATCTCAAACTTCCCACTCTGGTCAGAATAGGTTGGTAACCTGTACAAATAACCCGTTCTGTTTGTCTTGATAGGAGTATAAAAAAATATTTAACACCAATAAAAAAAGATATCTGTACGTCACAGGTAAACTCTTGTAAGTCCAATTTTGCTGATTTTGAGTTGATTATCGTATTTGTATTACTCTAGCCATATTTTTTTGAGTGTAAGTATCATAAATAAACTAAAAGAGTAATAAAATATGTAACACTTCAAATACAAAGATTGACCACTATCCACAACAAGCAATACAGTGTGATCTGTAACTTCTTTTTGCTCTCCTATAAAACTTTGACAATGTTACTTACGACAGTTTACCCTCCTGCTGCACAGATATAGAATATATGTTTTGGAAAATTTTCTTTTTTGTTGATATTTATAAACATAACTATATATTTAATATTCTTGCATTAGAGGAGAGCCTTCGCTACATTTTGGAACTAGATGAACACACACAAAAAAAAATAAGTATAAAGGAAATTCTATAAGAGTATTTTCCTGAGCTTTTGTTTTTGTTAAATTTTATCAATAGCTCCTCTCCTCTCTCTCCCCTCATGGAGTTTCAAATGTCAGTATTGAATATCAGTAATACAATTGGAATAAAATCAAACAGTTGATCAGTAAGTAAAATTATTCAATATAATTTCTTATGAGAGGATAACATGGATTATTAGGATTTACTAGTTAATCTGTATAGATATAGAACACTGTATCCAACTGCTTTGTCAGAAAGAATATAACCTATCTATCTAATTTATAAAAAACAACATAACCAGGTTTTCCTGGTCACCCTGTTATTTGACTCTTGATAAACAGATCTGTAAAACTAATTACATATCCTGAGTATCATAATAGTCCATGTCTACTTTGGGAAGTTATATTGGAGTGCTAGGGCTGTGAGACTGATAATACAGCTATACTATTTTCTATTTTAACTGAATGATTCATTTTATAACTCGTAGTAAATAAACCAAAATATATTTTTAACAATTTCAACTTTTTATTATTATTTGTGTGGCATTATATGAAGTCCTCATCAAATGACATATTTATTTTTTTGATTTAAATGGAATTTGTTACTCTTTATTATTTTCATGTTAGTCTAAAGAAATAAGTACGATAACCTGACAACCTTCTATCCAAAATTAGGTTCAACATAAAAATATATTTGAAATCTCTAAAAAAAAATCTGACCATTTAAAAAAATCTGATATATCATGTTAAACATTATCAATGAACATCAAGAAAAATACAAATAGTTTATCTGGCAGCCTGAGATCCTCTCAATTTTTATGCAGGTCTGTTTCCCTTTCTTTCGGGTCACTTATAAAGAATTTTAGAACAGATTTAAGAAATTCAAAATGATGGATTCAATGAAGCAATGAAAATTTAATATGAACTGTCTCGCTCAAAACACACTACATGTGAATTTTCTAAAATTCATAATGGAAAATCCAATGGACGATTGGAACAAACTTATCCCCAACATTGTAAAAAAAAAAAAAAAAAAATATTTTGATTCGCCCAAAAATTAAATCGCTAAAACTAAATTTTACGCCAATTTTGAATGAATAAATTCTATTAATATACTTCACTCCTTAGAGGAATGGTGTTTTAATTGCAGTTAATTCAAAATAATCTAGAATCACTATAAAATTAATTATTACATTTAAAAAATTAAAACTCTAAAATTTACTATTTTTGGATCACCAATAAAGTTTTTGTAGTACTTATAACACTTTAAACCCGACCTTAAATTTACAAATTAAATTTCAATTTTCTTTGCTATCCTGAGAAAGATCGTGAACAGTTAAGAATAGATCCGTTATGATGGATTTTTGATGTTCTATAATTTAATTATTTAATTTAAAAAAAAATGATCAATCCAATATTTAGGTATTATTTCCGGATCACAAACAATGATTTTGTATTAGAATATGCATCAGGTCATCCCATAAGTAATGTAGGTTTTTATAAACCCGTCTGTTCATGTTTATATTCCTAATTCATCCTTTACAATTTCATTGTGTTTGTACGTTTGCATATTTTGTTTATTATAGCATTACGTACTCTTCTATTTATCATGTTTTTGTTGGAGAAAGTTTGTACTGAAATTTCTATTTCAATGGATCTGATGGCAAATGACGGTGGACAGTAGAATGTGTCGATCCAAGTTTTTCTACTAATTCTTCAACTGTTACAACAGGATTTTCTTCAACAGTAGCCTGCAGAAGTTCGTCGTAAAGCTCTATTGGTCGACCTGCCCGAGGCTCGTCTTCAGGTTTGAGGTTTCTCGTTCGAAAATATTCATGCCACCTCAGCATTTGCCATTCACTAATGACGTTTTCTTCCCATATATTTCTGCAAGTTTTCGATAATTTGAAGCAACATTTTCTCCTTTATCGAATTCCGAAAGCACTACATAGTGTAAGTGGTTTTTGGGGAGATCCATTTTAATTTAAATTTCAGCACAGACTAACTAAGTTCCTCCAACAAAAACATGATAAATAGAATAGTACGTAATGCTATAATATGATATGAATATGAATATGAATAAATATGAACACAATTCAATTGTAAAGGAAGGATTAGTAATATGAACATAGACAGGCATATTCTTAAAAACCGACATTACATATGGGATGACCTGATACCGTATATGGGATGACCGACATTACATATGGGATGACCTGATACCTGATACCGTGGGATGACCTGATCACGTAGTAAATTAAAATTTAATTTGATTTTTAAAGTGTCTAAAGTACTAGTACCGGATTTAAAGTGTTATAGGTACTACAAAAAGCATTATTTGTGATCCAAAAATAGTAAATTTTAGAGTTATCCCATTATTCAAATGTAATAATTAAGTTTTATAGCGATTTCAAGGTTCTATTGAATTATATGTAATGAAAACACTATTCTTCTACGGAGTGAAGTATATTAACAGAATTTTTTTATTAAATACTAGCATCACATTTGGTTTTAGCACTTTGATTTTCTATATTTAAATTTTCGGGCGAATCTAAAAATAATTTTTTTTTTTTACTAAATTCAATTATTTTTAAAGATTTAAGAAATTGTCCATTAATCAGCAACCATATGAATGATTCAAACCAAATTGGAGTCGTCAGTAAATTCTTAATCCCCGCGGTTTGCTTTAAATGTGTTCTTCCTTCGTATTTTAGAAGCAACGTTATCCGCAAAATACCTCGATTTTTTAAACAATTTGTAATCAAATTTTTTTACACCAACTTTCTAGATAATGCAATACTTCTTTATATTAACGGAAAGAAGACACTTCCCTCTTTCTAACGAGTCATCGAAAATCGAAATCGGATAAACTGAAAACGAGATACAGTGCTTCAAATCGAAACGTAATTTCGTGGCTTACAAAGTTTGAACCCTCTCGAAACTGATAACAAAATTATTTTTTGTTTTCGATGATATTTTCTACATTATGGTTTTTCGGTGCGCTGAATCAAAATCTGTTACAATTTTTTGGTGTAAAAAAATCTGTAAGGCTACTTTACCCAATAATCTTTTTATTTTTGTCAATTTATTTGACCAAAAAGCAATCATTTTTTAAATTCTGTATTTTTCCTTTAATATGCAATGAAAAAAAAAAATTGTTTTGGTGGAAAACCACGTAGATATCATTTTTCAAACTCGAGATAAAAAATAAAGCAGTTTCAGCATGTTTTATTTTTTTTCTCGGCTCTGAAGATCCATAGCAACGAACGCCGACACACGAGTACAATATTTTTGAATGTAGAATCACCACAAAAATTTGCCTCCAATGCATCAATGCCCTCCCCTTGTTAGAGGAAGAGTAAGCCTGGTCCTTAGTACTTAATAAACGAGTCAGTGTGGCCCTTAGGCTAAAAAAACTGGAGACCTCTGATGTAAGGTATTGCTGGCTGCCTAGTATGGAGCACAGCCTATTGCAAGAACATTTTGCTGAAAAGATTGAATGTGCTTAATGTTCGATAACTTAACTGTCACCCATAGGTAATTGAATTAGCTGCTTATAGATTTTAGAAAGATGTGGAAAATCAATAGTATGTTATCGAGTGAGCGGTGAAACGTTCGGTTTAGTAACTAATAGAGCCGGTTAAGCTTTTGTCTGTTTAACCTAGAAAAAGTACTAGTACTGGAGTCTCAAAAAAATTTCGCCTAAGTGGCTATCTTCTCCTCCAAGTGCTGAATTTTCAGTTTCATCTTGTATGTCAGTGCATCTTAATTGGTCAATAAATAAAAACACCTGATTAATATTTTTTATAATTTACCTACATTTTGCATTTTGCAATGTAACCGAAATATCCTTTGATGGGCCGTAGTTTGGAGACTCCATCCCTACAAATGATTACAAATCCTGATCTAAAAATCGTACCTTTTACGAAATGATTGTACTATGCAAAATGCCACGCATTTTCAGGGCATGGTCATTAAAATCTGCATAGCGTGTCACATCTTAGCATGTCTGATAAGAAGCTCTTTCTTTTAACTGTCATTAAACTTTCCATTTCCAACTTAAACCCATCAAATTCAATAGCGATCACTGTATTTTGGCAGCTGTGAATTGAATGATAAAGATAAATGAAAAAAAAAAATGGCGTCTGTTGGAATAAAAAGTAATCTTCGTGAAGTTAAGCCTTTGACATAGGTTTTAAGGATTACTACTTAAATTAAAACTATTGCTTATGCTAAGACTGTTCTCAGTAAGCAATTATGGAACATAAACCATTGTCATTCTCACCATATCTTTACGACTCTGCTCAATAAATGCTAATCTTAAGATTTATAGTTATTTACAAGTTACTCAGACTACAAAATTATTTAGGATTATGAAACTGTGCTTATCTCATTTTTACAAAATTGTGGACTTAGCATTTCATCGCTACCAACTCAATTAAGACCGTCATCATATCACTGGAAACCTCCGAGCATACCCCAATATATATAAAATATCGCCAATAGTCCTTAATTTGTTTTTATTTTATTTTTAATTTACTGATACACCACATGACTTCCTTGTAAGCTTATCAAACTACATATCGGTGGTTCAAAAAAAAGGCGAGAAGTAAAAAATAAACAGTTTCAGATAAAGCATCATTTCCGGCTGACCAATTTTAACCAAAATCTATTATGTTATTTAAATTGGTATAAAAGTGTTATATACCAATTTTGAGTTGCTATGCATCATATTTTTATATATAATGAATGAAAGTTTATTATGACCCTTGTGTAAAGCATCACTTCCGGTTAGCCAATATTAACCAAAATGTAGTATGTTGGTTAGATTGATATAAAAGTCTTATATACCAAATTTAAAATGTTTTGCATCATATTTTAATATCATTTTTTATTAAAGTTTATTATCACTTACGAGTAAAGTATAACTTCCGGTTTTCTAATGTTTACCAAAATGTAGTATTTTATTTATATTTTTGATGAAAGTTTATTGTGGCCTTCAAGCAAACTACAACTTACGAATTACGGCTAGCCAATTTTGACCAAAATTTAGTACATTATATACTAAATTTTTGAAAGTTTTATACTTTACTATAATTTTTATTGAAAATTTATCATGACCTTCAAGTAAGTAATCATGTAAATCATGTAATCATGTAAGTAAATCATGTAGTGACCAAAAAGGGAGGTTCACAACTAGATGTTACAACAATCCCAAAATCGGATGTCACTTGTAGAATGTTTATGACATCCTCAATGGTAATGATTCTGCTGAAATTTCGGGAATGCTCTATTACAATACTCTCGATATTATTTTCCCTAGCTTCCTAAATATTTTCCGTGAGTATCCCAATAGGCTAAATAGCGGCTTAAATAGTGTTACCATGGTGATGAATCTTGTAGATATTATTATGCACGTTTTACCATCTACGCAGTTGCACATACGGTTTTGCAGTTTCATGACAATAAAATTGTGAGATGTAATGTATAAATTTATTTTTTGAGGTAAATAGCATTTTTTTGTTTTTGGGAAAAAATCGAGTTGGCAAAGTTGAAATCCACCACCCCAAAAAGCGTGAACAATTATATTTATAGAATTTCTTAAAATCTTTCCACCGCCTTTCAGGTTCCCATTTGACTGAACGTTGCCATTTGTCGTCTCCTAATTTCGACTCACTTTCGCTACAAAAGAGAGGGGCAAAATAAAAAAAAATTAAAAATAAAAATTGTAAGTAATTTACTCTTGTTTAGTTTGATGAGAAATGAATATTAGAAGTTATTTAAATTAATGATTTCAAGTAATGAGCAAAAAAAACAAAACATGTTTTTTAATACGTATAGAAAAAAATTGAGGTGGAAAAATTGAAATTCGGAATCAGCACCGTAATAAATATAAATCAGCAAATATTCAGAATTTTCTCCTAAACTTTCCACCGAGATCCCTTTCTGAACACATTCAGTCAGAACAATACTTTCACGAATTATAATCAAAATATAAGCAAAGTTCCCAGATTTATTCAGTTGGATTACTATTTCCTCATATACAGGTTAAGAAAAACAAAATAGAACACTGCAATCGACCGCGCCCAAAAGATGCACAATTTAAAAAAAACTATTTAAAAGATTCAAATAAGAACAAGTAATGCACATAATTTTCCTTCTATGTCAAATAGATGTCCCAAAAATATCATTGCATGTTCATACATAAATTAGTAGAAATGAAGTGACTCTGAATTTTGACATCAAAATCCACACTTCAGAATATGATTTTGATTGCTACGTGTTTGAGTTAAGCATAATCAACTGTAAAAATGCCAATTTCTCCAGTAATCCAGAAAATGGGCACTTGAACTATTCTAAAATGACATACTTGAATCGGCATTTTGAGTGGGTTGCGATATAGGTTTTTTTTTTCCCGCGTTTTGGGCACTATACGGAACCGGGCCAAAACAATATAACGCTTCCCTACCAATCGATATTTAATGTGATTTATTTTCTCCAATAATATTAATATATGAATTAAGGTTTTTTGAAAAAGAAAATTATTAAGACATTATAATAATAATATATATATCTTTTTTTTTTTTTTTTTTTTTTTTTTTTTTTTTTTTTTTTTTTTTTTACAAAATTACTTAGGTAATTAAAGAACAAAAATTATTCAAAACACTCTTCTTGTCTACTTTTCTGCGAAAGTTTGAATAATCTAGTCAAAGTTCAATGATGTTACTGAGCTAGACTTAATAGACAACATTTGCGTTCCTCTTAAAACAATAAACAACATAATTATTTATAAATTAGGCTACACATTCGGAGTGCGATAAAAGAACGAGAAATTATTTATTGAGGATTGAAATTTTTTTTTTTTTATTTGTTCACATTTGTTGAACAAACTTTTTGACTGCGTAGACTTTGTTAGTGAACTCTTATCGGCCGCCCCGGAAGCCCTGGCCACGGGGATTTTGCTCCTCCTGCCTCCCCCTCTCGGCGAGTCTGATCAGACTTTTCAAGCAACAACCAATAAACGATAGGTAGATTTCCTTTGAATGGCACCACATTCTTTCGATTTTTCTTTTTCGCTAATAATTTTAATAACTGTAGGCAATAATGATATCATCATTTGTAATTATTATTTTACTTTCACTTAAGGGAAAGTATTGCGATCGTGAAAATTTTCTAATTCTAGTTTTCAATGGAAATACACGTTATGAGGTCCTTGGAGTTCAAAAAACCAAGTCTCGGAAAATGGTCTATGCGGGTGTGTGTATGTGAACAGCCTAGCTCAAAAACGAAATGCGGTACGGAACTGAAACTACATATTTAAGGTGGGCATCTGCCTGTGATGTTACAGCTACTTTCTCGCTTCAATCGACTTCCCGGAAGCGTCTATTTATATCTTCGATTTAACACTTTTTTCAATTTTCTCGAAAACGGCTTTAACAATGTTGATGAAACTTGCCAAAAGTCTTCTCCTTAAGGCCCTTTAACTTTTCATACACATAACACATAGTGAAAAAGTTGTTACGAAAAAAAAAGTTTATTTTCATATTAATCGAAAAGTTTGCATTGTATGGTAAATTATATACGAGTATATAATCATATGAAAGGTAATAAAATTCACTACAGAACAAAAAAATATCACCGAATTAGCTAAGAAATAGCGTATTGGACTAACCGGAAGTGCCACTTAATATCATCGATTTATTTGAAACTGAAATTACGTATTTAAGGTAGGCATATGCTTCGGATGTTACAGCAACTTTATCGCTAAAATCGATTACCTGAAGGTGCCACTTTATATAATTGATTTTACACTTTTTTACAATTTTCTCGATAACGACTCTAACGATTTTGATGAAACTCATTATACCAATGTACCATTAATCGGTCTTTAATAATAGGTAGGTCTCATCCTCATTGAAACAGACTGACAGAGCTTAAATGCCGAATTATGAAAATGGCTTCCTCTAACGTACTTTTAATTGTATTTATTTGAAATAATTGGCTTTCTTTCATTGCCAGTAGCAATGAAAAATGGATAAATATAAACTATGAAAGAATTTGATTTTTAACTAAAGGAGAAAAAAAAAGCAGACATATTTTCCCAAATTAAAAACAAATTTCCGAAAATAAGAGTAGACAATGAGTGTCAAAAGTATTCAAAATTTTCATTTGTTTTTATTTAATACATATTGGTTAACAATTTTCACTTTATATATATTTTTTAATAATAATTCTCTTATAAAAAGATTCAAAAAAAGTAAAATCACTAACCAGATAGGTGAAAAATTTGTTGTTTTTATACAATATAAGGTTGTTAAGTGTTTTGTACGAGATTATCAGGTATCAAATGCTTGCGGAATTCATAATATTCTATTTTTTACTTGCATCAAATGTATAAAGTCTCTATAGTCTATATAGATATCCAATCTGGATAAGAGACGTTTTTAAAATGGGACGTATTAAAATTGAACTATTGAACAGTGGCTTTGAATAATTTATTAACGAGAAAAGGATGAAACATTAAAAAAATGGTGAAAAATTGAGGATGCGTATGCCTAGTGTGGTAGATATAATAAAAAAAATATTGAAGTGAAAATCAACTTCATAATGGTGAAAAAAAGTGGACGTCCGAAATTGTTATATGTTAGAGATGCAAGACTCATTATTTATAAAATCAGAAAAAATCCTCGAATGTGTATGCAACATTTTCCACTAGGACTTGGCTGCTGTACAATTGCCCTAAAGTTCTGGATCTCCTCCCCAATCACCTGATATAAATTTAAATGAACATTTGTGAGTACACCTTGAAAGTGAAATTAGGAAATATGATTATAAAAATAAAAATATCTGAAGACTGAACTAATTCATAAGCGAAACAAAATCGGACAAGAGGCATTAAATTAATGTCTAAAAGGCTTAAATGTGCAATTATACAAAAAGATTAACCAACGAAATATTGATATATACTTGCTACAGTAATTATGATTATAAAATTATGCATTTCCGAATATATTTGACAATTCTATGTTTAATGTTTCTTGAGTTTTATTAAATACGTCTAAAATAAAATTATTTTTGATATTGTAGTTATATGATTTGAAGACTAATGTTGATTTTTTTAATTAATTTGCCAGCTTAGGGTCTTCAAAATTATTTTATTATACACCAGGATGTATAGGCCAACCTTATCCTTAAGTCATACGAGACGTTTCGACATTATGCCATTTTAAATCTTTCCTCATTTGTGTAATTACTAATATTTATTTGACTCTTGAATATATTCCACATAATTAGTGATTGATTCTTCTATACCATCATGCGGATGTCAACTAGTCCACATATGGTCCATCGAGTTGAAACCACGTTGCCAATGAAAGAGGATACAGGTCAATTCAAGTATAGCAAATAATTATAAAGAGAAAAATAAATTGGCAAACTAATAAAGATAAAGAATAAAAATGTTTCAAAATTGGACAATATTCAAGTTTCAAATGAATATTAATAATTATATAAATAAATAAGATTGAAAATGGCATTGTACCAAAACGTCTCGTATGACTTCAGGATAACATTGACCTCATCCTGATGTATAATAAAATAATTTTGAAGACACTAAACTGGCAAATTAATTAAATAAATTATTTTTAATGTGGATTTTGTTTTTAGCAATTATTTACCGTCCTCTTTAACATCGACAAATGGATAACATTTTTTATAAAAATAGATAAATAAATAAAAATCCCAGTAAATTCCGAATACTTTTGATACTCATAGTCAGTACATATGTATAGTATACCGTTGGAAAGCTAAATATTTTAGATAACTTAATATCTAACATATAAAGTCGTAGAAGATAGTGGAGAGTGACGGAAACTCATATACTTAAGTGATTTTTGTAAAAGATAATTTATACTTTTAAATTGTTTAGTGGAAGCTAAAACGTTTCCGCTAAATAGAAACTTTATTATATCATTTATTATATTATTTATTATATTATATCATATTTATTATATCATTTTAATGAGTAAATATGAAGTAGGTACTCATTTGTTATCAAAGTCTTATTAATTAATTTTCTAATAAAACCATCACTAGATTCTCTCGTTCTCATGGTCCACAGAGCTGGGCGCTTTTCTACCTTGCCAATTGCCTTTCGGTATCAATTTTGGACATAGTAATAAAAAGCTTGAAAAAAATGACAACAAGTTTTAACAAATGGACGGGGAACCGCTCAATGAAAAGCAACGTCTGTCAAGGACAATACAACATTCAACTACTTACCAACGGGCGTTTTTGAACCCATTTTGGGTGGTCTGAATCGCTAACCGTAAAGATTTCAAAACCGCCAGGCGTTTTGGAACTCTTGGTCTGTCATCAATCGTTCGATACATAGAAGGACCATTCTAGAAAAAAAGTCAATTCGAGTTTTCGAGAGTTTTTAAGGTATTTTGTCAAATCTGTTTATTCTGAAAAAAAAAATCAGTTATTAGATTTAACTTTTTTCGAATATTTTTATTTGGTTTTGAAACTGTTAGTTATATTATTTTATATGAACAAAATTTCTAAAGCCTCAAAATGTAATTCGCTCACGGTGTTCATAGTCCCGACTTTGACACCTTTTGTAGCTTGTCCTTCAAATTTTTTCTTGATTGGGTAAGTATCCTATTACTTTTTAAACCGTCATATTCTTTGGTTTTATAAACTATAATCGGAAGTGTTTCAACTGTTATTATTATAAATTAAAATTACTAAAAAGGTGTGTCCAGAGATTGTATGTAATTCCCTCATATTCTTAAATTTTATCGTTTTTCGGTTATACAGGGGTATGAGAAAGGAAAAAAAAAATGGTCATCTTTTCCAGTATATTAGCATTTGCAAGATGCTTTTGTCCCGGAGCATTCAGTTACCACAGGGCGGTCACTGAGTTAATGAATATTTGATTGGTGGTTAATAGTATAATTCGATTTGATTCCCTCACTCGGTTTTGCCGTTTTAGATTTTCAGATTTTAATTTTTAATTGATGGTCTCATAAGTGTTCTGTGAATTCTTTGAAGTTATAATTTTTTAAATTGAAAAGTGGTCATTCTATTTGGAAAATCTTATGATAAATATGAATTTGTGATTCCTCTACCTGCAATTCTCTCGTATCTAGGATGGTGGAAATTAATACCACTATGTGGTGGTAATGTTATTTGATTTGATGAATAGATTAGATTTACTAATTATTTTCAGGTAATTAACCAGTTTTTCTTGCTCCAGTAACAATAGTTAACATTAAATAGTAAACATTTGGTCATTATAAGACTTTTTTTTCTACAGACACAGCGCCATGCCATTACGAGTATAATTTTGTAGCGAAAAAAATATGTATGTGTAGAATATAATATATTTTATTTAAGGCTCTTTCTTTAATCTACTTAGGTGCTTGTACTAATAAGAATATGCACGCTGGCTAATCACTCGGATATAGTGATTTTCAGAAATTTCGCTAATTATGGAATGAGAGTTAAGTTAAAATATACGAATTTAGGAAAGTTAAGTATGTTTCATATTTCAAGATCGAATCAATGCTTTATTACTACCGTAATTCCCTCATCCATAACTAAATTAATGAATTAATTCTCTCACATTCGTGATGCCATTCTCTTGAAGGCAATGTAATACCGTCGTGTCAACAATTTCTTCAATTATTTTTAATTTAATGAATAATGATCCTAATGAGCCCCTGGGTTTTGTATTTCATTCAAGATTATTGTAGATTTTTTTTTGAATAGTTATTTGAACATTCAATTCAGAAAAAAAATGTCTCTGATTTGACCCTTTTTTGAGAATGGCCCCTAAAGGATACCACAACTCTGTTCTCCTCTCGGGGAACGGTTCGGTCAAAACCGACTCGTCTGCCGATTGCCTTAACAAACCTCCAAAAATAGCGCATAAGAACGCACACAGCTTCTCTATAAATAAGTAGTGAGAATATATAAAACGTTTTAAGAGTCATTAGTTTTTGACTTGAATTAACTTATTTTTATTGATAATTATATCATGTCCCCTTTCATTAGCTGTGAATTCTTGAGTTTTTCACTTTCGATATTTTTTTCACACGAAGAGTTCAAATAACTACAAAACGTTCTGTGGTGATTTAATCTCATTAAAAAAAACAATGCGAAGGATTCTTCCTCAATTCAAGAAAATTATGGACCAACAAATCCCAAGGACATGATTTTATTGTTGGTCATCAGAATGATGTCCTGAATAACTTCTTATTTCCAGAGTTAATGCTAACCTGGAACATATAATTTGGTTCCGATTGGTGGACAATCTTCGCTGATTGAAAGGAGGCCGTGAAATCCTGCGGCATCACTTGTCTTTTTGCTCCTCTTTCGTACTGATGACGGTTGATTGCACACTCTCGCTCTCAAGATTCAAGGGCGATGCAGTTACTGGTTCCGCCTGCCCGATCGCTATGTGCCTGGAACAGGAAAAAAAGCACGGGTTAAGTTCGTTTTTACTAATATCTAATTATAGATGATTATTCGCAGAAATCTTGATACAAGCTACATTTCATACATTCTACATTCTATCAGTGCTTGGTAGCCAAATTCTGTGAATAGAAATTTTACAGCTCAAGAGCAACAAAAAAATATCGATAAACTTTTTTCGTATGTTTTGTGATGTTTTTTTTAAACTCCTTTCTTACCTACGATCTAATGATTTTTGTTATAGTTTAGATAGGCTGAAACGGTTCCGATTACATTAATTGAAAATGGGTTGGTTTTTCTGAAATAAGCGAATATCTGTTTAAAAAAATACATTGAAAAGTTTAATGCATTCACTGGGTTACAAAAAGAAAAACTACGACTTGTTTAGTCTCAAAAAGATTAGCTGTAAAAATTAGACTTTCTAATGGTTTTCCCATATTTGAAAATACATTGTTGTTTGGATTTAAATGACGATAAATGTTATAAAACGTGGTTCCAATTTATGCTTAGTATTTATTTATTTTTAAAGGAAAGAAAAGAATAATTCGTTATTAATAAAATTTGGACTCATATTTCATAAAAAACAAATCAGAAAAGTTTCCTGTAAATTCAAACATATTTTATTATTCATTTTGTTATTAAATCTTTATTGTAATTAAAATATCTTCCCAGCGCATTGATTTGAAAATATCTGATGTGGATAACACATGACTTCCATGTACTCCTATTAAACTATTAATTGGTGGCTCAAAAAGTGATCCTGAATTTGGTTACTAGTTTCCGAAGATTGCAGTAAAAATGACACACGGCGTCGCGACATCCATCTATTAATACTCACACACAAGTTCTTGTGTTTCAGCAGGTCCCTTTCCGTTATTAAATGTCGTTTTCTTTCAGTAGGTAACAAGTTCCCAAGAGATTTCTTCGTGTTTCGTGATAAATCAGAACTGTCAATGTCACTAGATAAAGTGTTGTAAATCGACGGTTTCGAAATTTTAAGCGGAAGAACCCACTTAACTTATACCTTATTCTCCTGCTGCAGACCTTTTCAGCTCACCAATGGGGAGGAAAACAAGTATTAAACGCTTAAAAACCAGTAATAAAAATGTTTAATTAGAGTTGAAAAAAAAATCGCGTTTGTGACCTTTATTCCGCACTATTTCATGTCCTTATTTAATTTTAATATAATTTTTGATGTAATTTTATTATGACCTTCATGTAAAGTGCCCCTTTCGGCTCATCAATTTTAACCAAAATCTAGTATATTGTTTATATTGATATAAAAGGCTAATTTACCAAATTTGAGATGTTTTGCATTATATTTTAATATAATTTTTGATGAAAGACTAATATGACCTTCAAGTAAAGTATCACCTTCGCCAATCGTGCAGCGACCAAAATAGGAGGTTCACAACTAGATTTTACAACAATCTTAAATTTAAAACTTCAACTTTCTACGGCTAACCGTTTTTGAGTTATGCGAGATATGCACGTACGTACGGACGGACGTACGAACGTCACGACGAAACTTGTCAAAATGATTTCAGGGATGGTCAAAATGGATGTTTCACTTGAAATCTGAAAATCGAAAATTTTATAGATTAGAATACTTTCTTTACTGCGTACAAGGAAGTAAAAATAACGAACTGTTCAAAATAACAGGTGAGCCCCTTTACTGGCTTTAATCCCTGAATTCCCCCAAAAAAATTTCGGGTTATTATGAGGATAGTGAATCATCATCCCGTAACACACTCATCATCATTCTGTAACACACTTTGTAATATGTACTTTTATGTATGAAATTGTCATTGTAAACTTTAAAACGTAATATATTGTAAATAAAGAACTTGGAGTCACATAAACACTGTAATGAATAATTAATATATTTTTCTCCTTTTAGCCAATAATCTGTTGAACTTAATTTAATAAACAAATAAAAAATAAAACAATCTCGTGCCTAACTCTTTTACTACACATTATTGCAATTTCTAACAACCTTTTATAATAACCAACTTCATTTCGTTCATTTCTCAATTAGTACTCTTGACTTGCAGAACTAATAGTTCTCACCGATATTATTATGCATTCTGATCCCATAATAGGGATTGACATGGAAATATTCGGTAATGTTGAGTAATGAAGCCAGTTAAATTATATTGGATGTTTACACCTGAAGGCCACTGTATGAGCATACAATGGTGTAAAGGAAGAGCGGAAACACGCTATCCGCACCTTCCGCGGCGGAAGTCAATATATATATATATAGCTGATATATAAAACTATGTATCGATTCTTTGTCAAAGCAGTCAGCAAAGCTAGGGCAATCCTCATTTAAGATCATGAAGGCCATTTCAGTAATGGCGTTTGCTCTCTTTTGTACTGGATTCGTTAGGGTAAGTATTGTTAGGTTTTTGTATCGGGTAACTTACTCAATTAAATAATTTAGTTAACTTTTGTGTTATTTTAGAAATTACTGCCAAGATATTATAATGTATTTACGATTATTTCATTTCAAGCCTTCATGTTCTCCATTTTGGACTTTCACGCTTTCCATAAGTATAAAAGACATACTTAATATTGCCATATCTCTATTTCATCTTTGTATTAAAGAGCGAAATAATAATTTTGGCATTAACAATATTGTTTTCCATTACCTTTTCATGCAGAAGCAAATTTGATACCCTTTGGACATTTAACTGACATAAGAATAATATTATTACAACATTAAAAAAAAAATATTAAAATCTTTATCAAGGTTTCGTTATAAAATTACTCTCTGATCAAAGTTTGAAGGAAGTCATTATGTTTGACTAGTGAAGTTATGAATAAACTAATATTAATTTTTTATAGCGGTAAATATTGTAACTAAAAATTTGACTTGTTTTTCCAAAAAAATATACGTCAATGAGATATCTTTCAGTGATCTATACTTCATATTTCAAGGAGAAATATTAATAATACGGGCAAAATTTCGAATCTTATTCTAAATGAACGATATACATATTCCAGGAGTCGGCAGATATGGGGCCGAGAACCACAATTAGATTTTTTATATTTAATAATGAGCCACACGTAGATAAACAAATTAATTTTTTTTTATTTAATGTAATTGTATATTTTCAATAGTCATTTGATATTTAAGAATATAAGAACACATTTAAGAAATATAAATATGAAAAAGAAAATGATTATTTCAAAATTTTAGTCATGAAATTCAAATATAAAAAATAAAAAAATATAACAAAAATTAAATATAATAAAAATATACTTATTAATAAAATGTATTATAACATTTAACGACAATCTTTGGTCAATTCTTTAAAATGTAGCGTAAAATTAGCGAAAGCTGTCTGCAGGAATTCTGTAGGATGTTGATGACATATACTGTGAACGATGTTTCGATTTCATGTTCTTCATTACCATAGACATGCGCAGTTAGAAGGTGCACGAACCATAGTACCGGAGGGGGGGTTCCTTCCATCAAAAAAAATTATTAATCAATTGGTGTATTAAAATTAAATAAAAAATTTAACAATCTTTTGCTGAAAAAAGTTTTGGTTCAAAACTGTAGTTCTGAGTAATATGTTTTTTTTTTAAGTTAAATCTTTTAAATTTACTTCTATCTACTGTTTCAAAGGAAAAATATATTTCTGAGACAAATAATTAAAAATAACTTTTATTACAATAATAAAATAATAAAGTTAAGTTCATTTATAATAATAATGAATTATTATTATATAAATAATAAATATAAATATTATTATTATATAGATATTATTATATATCTTTATGAATTATAAAGTTTATATAAACTTTTAAAATAATTAAAAACAGTTTAAATAAATAAATAAAAGTTTATTTATGCGCACGCCTATTTTCATTACTCCGTGCGCATGCCTATGTTCATCACCAAGTCTTTAGCAAATTTCGAAAATAGACGATAAGCAGATTTCTTTAAGTTTGGATCAGGCGTGCACGCAGAATTATTTTTCGAGAGGATTTAATTTTTTTTTTGCGGCAGTATAAGGCAAGTATAAGAATGAAAATTGGGTCAAAAAATATTACAGAAAATAAAAAACTTACATGAAAATCATATATTTTTTTAAAATTTCGAAGGGTGATATGTTTCCCTGTCTTCTTCTCTCTGAATGCGCCACTAGTTTGCATATTTTGATTCTGCTCAAGTTTGATCAAAACTCGTTTCAAAAATTCAATCAGAGAAGAAAATTTGCAATGCCTGATCATCTTTTATCTCAAATAACTCCAATTCCTCAACCGCTTTTTAAATAAGTATTATTACAGACATTGGAAATCCATCTTCAATGAATTATTTTAGCACAAATAAATGTTTCACAAGATATGCTAATGCACATTTTCACCTTATCATATCTTCAAATCTATGTTTGAAATTCCATCAATTTTATCTTATTTAAACAGGAAATGCACGACTACTTACAAAGTCGAAAAATCGGTGCCGATCAGTGTTGCAAAAAACTTAGTTGCACTGCAGCGTAAATGGGTGAAGTTCATACTGCTATACGGGTCATTTTTCCAAAACCGGAGGATAGCACTTGATTTTTTTTTACTTCCTTGTACGAAGTAAAGAAAATATTGTAATCGCGAAAATTATCGGTTTTCAGATTTCAACGGAAATATCCACTTTGACCATCGCTGAATCCATTTTGACTAGTTTCGTCGTGGCGTCTGTACGTACGTAAGTTCGTATCTCGCATAACTAAAAAACGGTTAGCCGTAGAAAGTTGAAATTTTGTATTTAGGATTGCTGTAAAATCTAGTTGTGAACCTCACTTTTTGGTCACTGCTTGATCACCGGAAGTGGTACTTTACTTGAAGATCGTAATTGATTTCCATCAAAAATTATATTAAAATACCATGCAAAACTTTCAAATTTAGTATTTATAACTTATATATTGATTTAAATAATATACTAGATTTTTGTCTAAATTGGAAGCGGTATTTTATTTGAATGTCATATTAAACTTTCATCAAAAATTATATTAAAATATAATATAAAACATCTCACATTTGGTAAATAGGACTTTTATATCGATATGAATGTATTTACTATGTTTTGGTTAAAATTGGTGAGCCGAAAACGGTGATTTACTTGAATGTCGTAATAAGCTTACATCAAAAATTATATTTAAATTAAATACATAAATCATATGTTTCGGTAATAAAGGTTACAAACGCAATTTGGTTTTCAATCCAATTAAACATTTTTATTACTTTTTATGTGTTAAAATTGAGAGTAAAATACTGGTTTTTCTCTCCATTTGTGTGTGCGTGTGTGTCAATAGATGGATGTCGCGACGTCGAGATACTGCAATCTTCGGAAACTAGTAACCAAATTCAGGGTCACTTTTTGAGCCATCGATTTACAGTTTAACCGGCGTACAAGGAAGTCATGTGTTGTCCACATCAGATATTACTTTCCCTTACCTATATACGAAGTATATAGTAAGGGGAAGTATTGCGATCGTGAAAATTTTCGAATTCGAGTTTTCAACGGAAATACATCTTTTAAGGTTCCCTGAGTCCAAATGACCAAGTCTCGCAAAATGGTCTGTGTGTCTGTATGTCTGTGTGTCTGTTTGTATTTGATCAGTCTAGCTCAAAAACGGAAAGCTGTACGATACTGAAATTACACACTTAAGGTTAGCACATGCATGTGATGTTACAGCAACATTTTCGTCAAAATCGACTAACCGGAAGTGCCACTTTATATAATCGATTTTACACATTTTTACAATTTTCTCGAAAACGGCTCTAACGATTTTGATTAAACTTTCCTAAATTATTCTTCATAAAGACCTTTAACTTTTCATTTAATGAAGTAAATCACCGAGGAATTGCAGGAAAAAAAGTTATGAAGAAAAGAATATTTTATTTTCGAATGGCTTAAAAAGTATGCAATTTATAGTAAATTATGTGAAAGGTTATTAAAGTATCTAAAAAAAAAAAAATCATCAAAATCGGGAAAGTATTAGCAAAGATACAGTGTATTTTATGAGGAGCATAAAATAGATGGATAACCGAGCGCATCCGAAAGGAGGTAGATGCGACCGAACCTCCTCCCACCAATCCGCCAATCTGTTGTAAACAAGACTCGCTCTGTAACAAAGTAATTTAAGAATACAAAAACGGAAATTAACTTAATAATTTATACTTTCACATTATTTAATGGAAAGAAAATGTTTCCATAGAAACTAAACCAGCAACTTTTAAAATTTGCAACTTGACAAAGTTAAAATATAAAGGTAGTGTACAGAATTGTTGTACTCAAATTGTTTTAAAAACTATTTTATTGTACTTAAGTGGGAGAAGAATTGAATGGTGCTGAGTTTATTTCAAGTATTGTTTATGTGAACCCTTTAGATTTATATTAGAAAGATAATTACTATAGGGCGCTAAGGGAAAGTTGTGTGATGCGCGCACCGCACCAGATTTTTTTAAATTGATTTTAATTACATATCAGATTCTGTTGTCAAAATATCCCATCGTAATTGTTTCTGCAACGGAAGATACTCGTATATCAAAATATTCGAATTGCCAAAAAAGAGGAGGTCCTAACCTCCTGTGTGTAAGAAGGTGAGCAGGGAAAGTGGGAATGAGGGAATACTGCAAGGAAACAATAACAATAAAATACAAATGTATATAGTTTTATTGAAATATCTTTAGTTTCAATAATTTGTAGTTAAATTCTTACATTATTATAAAATGATTATTACATTATTATTGTATATTTATCGTTGCGTACATCTGACAGTAAATTAATGTTATTCAAGTAATCATAGAGATTTTTATTAGAAAAGAAATAGAGTAGTTCAGGATAGTTTTAATCTAATAATAAAAAAAAAAAGAAAAAAAAAGAATTATCGTATAAAATGAGAAGAAAATATATATGGAACATTATTATGCTGTATGGAACATTATATCCAAAATTTCGTTTAAAATTTTCTCTTCACTAATCTAACGCTTCGGATAATAAGATAGAGGATTGTTTGTAATCGATCATCAGAACTTTTAATATTCAGTGGCTAGTTATAAACAAATTATTAAAAAAAAAAATCTGTATCGTCTAAGTTCACCGACACTGGCTCAAACTGGTTTGTCCGCTTGTGTGTGGAGATAGGCCCAGTCGTGTAATCGCTATGGTTGACTGACTAAAAAAAGGAAAACAAGATATAATAAAAGCTTAAACTATGCATTATGCTAACCACAAAAGTGGCTACAGTTTATACATAAACAATATTATTCCTATAAAAAGAGCTATTAAAACTGTTTATGACTTTCCTTCCTATAACCCATCCTCGCTAGATTTTTGAGGTTTCCGGAAATTGTCCGCTAATTATCATGAATATGCAATACTGAGGAAAGACGTTCAGAATGTTTTTTAATAATGTAGAATAATAAAAACTGATATGTTTATCAAAATTACATACCTAATTTATAAATATATGAAAGAGGAAAAACAAGAAAAATAAAATGTAGGATTGATCATTGATTATAATAAAAAAATATTAATGATAAGATTAGTTACAGGCCAGTATCCTGTAACTAATTACTTCAATACCTGTACCAATACTTCTTGGATACAGTAAATTAGTTATGGATTTGTTTGAATGTCAGACGTATCAGACGTACTTGAAGTTTCCTCCCCTTTTCTACCTTTAACTATTTAGTTAAGCTTCTACAAACAGTAGCTTTAAATCAAGAATAGATAATCATAATTCTGACTTTTAATAAATCAAAGCGAAGTGTAATAGGGAAGGTAATTGCTATCGGTAATCGTCCTCGGTTTGGCCCTGTACCAAAAAGCATTTTGCCTTTTTTTTTTTTTTTTTTTCACTGCCTCTTTTCCTTAACTTTAGCTTTGGACCATGCTTTTCTTCTTAATCACAATCCTTGTACTTCGTAATAAATTTCAAGAAGATTTGGACTGAATTCATTTTGGAAAACAATTGTCCTGATAAATTATTCGGTGACATGAGCTCACCTTTGCCTGCTGCTACCGTTCATGGGCGCCCATAAACATTTTTCCAGAAATGTTTCAAGGACACAGGGGCATACGCAGGGGAGGGATCAGGAGGGTATCTTACTCTCCTTCCTTCCTCCTCTCCCCTGGAATGTACAAGATAATATAATTTTCATACCCACAATTTCATAAGAATTGTATTTTAAGTAATACTTTACATAATTTTAACAATAGTTTTTGATCCAATCTTCATGCTAATCCTTAAATTTGGCGATTATAGACATTTAGGTAATCGCCTTTTTCTTATTCCTCCCCCCAAAAAAATTTAAATCATCTACCGAATAAAAAAATCTGCATACGGCCTTGCAAAGATCTTATCTCTAAATTCTAACTTATTTGCTTCAGACCTTTCAAGACTAATTAGATATACACTTGAAAGATGTTCCTCTCCCATTGTTCTTCTAGGGCATACCTTAACACTGTAGTAGGACTGTAGTTGGACAGGGGATCGTTAAATAATATATGTTTAGTTTAGACTTAGAGCGCTGCCCGTCCGATGTTCATTGGAATTGTTAATTTTAACGAACCTCCAGTGATCCATAGGAAACCCTCGAAGATTCAGTAGTCATTTTGCTGTGCAGTTGTAAAAATGTTTCTGTCGGGCGTGGAAAATCACGCGATTTTGGTGATGACGGGTGCGGCATAGTTACTGGCATACTTGTGCAAAAATAAGAGGAAACAACGTTGGTGGTTGAAAATTATCGTCGTGGTAAGGATCCCAAAGAAAGCGATATGTTTCGATACACATCGATAAGTTTTTTTATAATTTTTTCTGACCACTCCATAATTACACCACAATCACAAAAACACTAATGCCTGAAAGAAGTATAGTAATATAAGATGCTAATTGAAAGATAGGCTTTTTGATCAACTTTTCGACAGTAATCACATGCAAGCGAAAAACAACAAACCTGTCACGCTCCTTTCCGAATCTGAACTACGAACACTCAAAATGTTCGTTGAAAAAAACGACAGGAGATCGATCGTCGCATTCCAAAACACTGCACAAATCTAGAGAACATAATTCGTGCGAAAGTGTGTACAGATCTTAAAGAGCAACAAAAGAGGGCGTCCGTGTGTACATAAAAATTGTTGATCTTAACGCAACGTTGCATTCTGGGGCAGGTGCCCTTAAGGTGGATAATTAATTAATGGATGGAAGTACCACATCAAATTATCACGTAAATGATCTGAGAATGGCCTATACAATAATATAAAATCTCTTTTATGTCAGTTACAGAGAATGAAGTCCTATAATAAAATTAAAAAAAAAAAATTAGGTTATTTTAAAATATTATTGGTTTATATTAAAATGAACATTAAGTTAGATTTTATTATATATATATATATATATATATATATATATATATATATATATATTATATTATATAATACGTTATAAAATATAATACATTATTTTCGTACATTAATTGAACGTTATTGTGTTTTCATCTTTTCAACTTTAACTAATAGTAATGGTAAGATTTTCAAGCACTATTCTCAGAACTCCATTTGCTTTTTTTTTTGTTTTGTCTATTATTTTCACGCTTAGAAATGGGAATGAATCAAGTACTAATTTCGAGTTAACCTCTAATAATCGTGCCCAAAGAACGTGATTATTTTTTCAATCCCTAGACTGGAACTGGTTGTTAGTAAGTTGATGTATATAGTCATAAAAATACTCATAATACCTGATTATTAAATATACATTAAATTTAATTGTGAAAAATCAGGTTAATAATTCTAAGAATGTAATATTTAATAACTGCGTTTCTGATATTGTTGTGTTACTTTTCACTAGTTAACATTACAAAATTGATTTAGGGAATTATGGGAACTGTTACTATTTTATTTGTCTACGAATCTTACCAAAATAGTAATATGAATTATTATTTTTTTGTTTCAGGCAGATGTCAAAGAAGAATTGAAAAGCCAACTAAATGATTGCAGATCTTCTTTCAATGTTACTGATGGTAAGTAATTGGTCTATACTACTGATTATGTATTATAATATACAGCATACTAATATAATATCCAATCAGCAGGAGAAACTAATGTATTATTCTCAAAAACTCAAAAAAAAAATTCACCAGATAGCGATAGCCTCCTAAGGTAAGAATTGTTCAAAAGAGGTTGCTAGGAAGTCGCTAGGTAACTGCTGGAAATAACAATTCTAATTAGGGGAAGAGAATACCATAAGTAAAGAATGGAGTGAGACTCTAATAGTGCCATTATATTGGAAGAAGGGAGATTCATACATATGCAACACTACGGAGGCTCACTTTGCTTCACACTGCCATATTAAATATTCGTCTTAATACCTCACTATTTGCTTCCATCATATTTAGAACAGAAAATGGCTGTCTATCAGGACACTTCTCGGACCAAAAATTGTACTATTGATCAAATTTTCACCATGATGTAGATCCCATGAGAATATTGCGGTATATCAGTAGACTACATGGATGGTGCTTACTGATTTTGGAGGAGCATTTGTCGAAATTAGGTGGAATAAACTCATTACCATGCATGGCATGGTTATACAAAGGAAACTAATACGACTAGTGAAATACATAATAATGAGTACCTTCTACCTAAGCGTAAGAACGACTTCTGAAACGCTAGATGTCGAGGCAAAGAATTGTTCTTCATATTAATCAGACCAAGATTATGGTACTAAGCAATTACAACAGGCTCAGTGACAGAATCACTTTACAATGTGTTCCTACAGTTTTTAATCGGTTAGGAGATTTCAGATTTCAGGTCAGAGTCAGAGGATCCATGAAGACTTCACAGGATAATTCCAGAGATTGTTTTCTCTTTGTAGATGCATTTCATGAATGGGTTGAAGTATTATGATGAAATCTACATCGAGCCAGGACACAATCAACGAATTAAGAAATCTTTGGTTTGCCCACAACAGTAGTCAGCGATAACAGAAGACAATTCATTTTGAAAGAATTCAAACAATGTACGAAACATAACGGAATTCAGCATTATGGAAATCAGCTCCATACCTTTCTTCTTCAAATACTGTTTTAGCAGAGCGACATGTCCAGGTAACCAAAAAAGGATTAAGGACGAAGGTACCTTGGACCCTAAACTTAAAACTGTGCTCGTCCCTATACATAGGTTCAAGTAAAATACTTCAATGGAGAGGGGGGTTGGAAATTTGGAACTGTAGTCGAAAGGGAGAGGAACCTCATGTACAGAGTAGTGATATAATTATCAGCGAGAGAACTGAACGACGTCATGTGAATCAGATATGCTCAACACAAATGACAAAGGAGCGAGGACTAGTATGGCCGTTCATAGAACACCGAAGGAATAAGCTGTCAGAGAAGAGAAGGAGAAGGAGATCACAGGACAAGTCACAGTAACCTATTATACTATTTTTATTTTCATTCATGAATTCGAATATTCAATCTGTATATATTACCTTTGCATATTATCGATGTTTAAATATAAATGTGTCGATTTGGACTTTGTTGCTGATTTATATTTTAGATCAGCTTCATATTTATCTTGAAATTATTTATAACGAGATTTAAAAGCGATGCCAAAGAGTTCACGATGAGATAATGTTGGAAATTGGAATATTCGGAACAAACCCGTCTAACTTGCCTCCTAGGAAACACGCTAATGGCAATAATTAATCGAGGATTTACTAAGTCAGATTTAATTATTTTTCTAATTAGGGATACTTATACTTATTTGCATCTTTCCGAACTAAAGCCTAATAAAAATTTATGACTGAATGAGTCATGCTTCAATAAGCACACCGGGCGGATATAATGACTCAATAAGGAAAAAGTAAAACAAAAATGGAAGAAATTAATACAATGTTGACTTTTGTTTTTCATATAACAATAAAATGAAGTACGTTTTAAATGATTTGAGAATGGACCAAATTGACGGAAACGTCGAAATGGTGTACAGTAAAATAAAATACTTCGTGACCGAATGGCCTTTTTGCTTTCTATTTACTAATCTAATAACATGGCACCGAAAATGAATAAGACAACTAGATAATTTATTTATCTATGAGAGGATTGAAATTGGTGTAATCTTAAAAAGGGCAACAAACTAAGATATACTGGATCATACGTGGAATTAGATCAGATGGATGGAAATAGGCTGAGATGTTAGAACTGTATTACTGGTAAATCGCCCCGTGAGTATGGTGCTCACAACTGGAGGGAAACAGCAGTAAAAAAGGAAATTTAATTTTTTTTCTTGAGCAAGGCCTCTGGAAATCATTGGCATATAGTATAAGAAAACAAATAAATTTGATGTAACTTAAAAACAGCGAATTATGCTATCCAAGCTTCGTTTAAATAACTGGAAGACACTTGATAGGATGGACTGCCAATTCTTACTTTAACAGGCTATAAAAAAAATCCCAAATAAAAGTGGACTGTATATTTAGTAGTTAGTAAATGGGTTAGTAGCGGAACATTAGGTTCTGAATTAAAATAATGAATTAACAAAGCAATTAACTTCATTGCGTATCTTCGTGAATAAACTAAATATATACAGAAAGATAATAGAGACAAAAAAATAAGTTTTTCGCATAACTAAAGTTAATCGCAATGCCCATTAAGAAGAAGTGCATTATACAGTATGCGTTAAGGTAATTAAAATGAGTTTGTAAATATCATGTTGGGTTGCATTAAGGGTATGAGATTTATTTTGCACATAAAAGCCTGATTAGAAAGCTGCTACAGCTTAGGAATTCCCGACCACTAATTATTTGCTTTTCAATATTTATTTTCCAAGCTATGCCAAAGATATGCCGAATAGACATTATTGTTATTTCTTCTGTTTTTGTTAACTATCTACGACTAGCAACATCCATTTGCGGCTTGACCGCAGGATGTAGTTATCCCTCTCTCCCATGCTCGGTCGAAATGATTTTTATCTGCCATATTATCTTTAAATAGGAATAGCTTCGGGCTGATAGTGAATGATAAATTGTTTACAGTTAGAACCACCGGATATTTTTTTGATTTGGAAATAGATTATAACATCCGACAGTTCAATAACCTTAAATTTGAAATGTGAATCCATTCGTATTCATAGTACAAACCTTTGCTAAAGCAATATTTAATAATAATAATATTATAATAACACCAGTACCATTTAATAGAAACTTTTTTTTTTTTTACGAATTGTTTATGATGAATTATTGAAAAAAAGCGTTTGTATCCTAAATATATACACAAGAACATTGTTACAAAAATTTATTGAGGGAAATTTTTACCATACTTTTGATCGGCTTTACCAACTCTTTTGAATTTGAACTTTCCACTTAGATGTTGAAAATATTGACAATCGACACTTTCTTTTCCTTTCAAACACTAAAATCCCAATTTCTTAGTTTAAAAGATATTGGCTTTGGTTTTAAATTTCGGCAACTATTCGTTTGAAATGTTTTACTACAATTTTAGCAGTTTGAAGTAGCTTCTGAAATCTCAAATTTCTCAACTTCTAGGGTTTTAAAATTATTGGGAGTGCGGAAGAGTCGATACAGCCCTCTCACCCATACTCGCCACGACTACATCCTTGTACGTACGAGACATCCTCGTATATATGCTAAATCGTATATATACTGTTCAACGAATTGCCTTTAATAAGTACTTTTAGATGAAAAATTAACTGCTGAATAATATTTTGTATTTTTCAGTTTATTACAGGTTTTTGTTTTTAAAAATAAATGATTATGAAACTTAGCAAAATACGCTTAGCACACCAAGAAAATAACAAGACATTGCTAAATTACATAATATTATTGAACTTATCTGTATAAGTATTGTTTTAGAAGTTAAGTTATGAAAAAACGGAAAAAATAAATAACCTTATATATACCATATTAATATGATAGTTTTTACTAAAGAATTCATTAACAATATTTATGTTATGAGACCAATATTTAAATATCTGTACAATAATATTAGATAATGTTTTATTAATTTTATAATAATTTAACAATATTTAATTAGTAGTATAGTACTATGCTTGGGGTAAAAGACAGGAATGGTACATAAAAGGCTATCCTTGAAACGAGATTTAGATTGTATCCATTGAGACCCCCTTACACGATAATAATATTTTATTTAGTCCATATCGAATTTTTATAACAATAATAAGGACGCTAATAAAATTGGCTGAAATAAAAATCAAATAATTTTTATTGAAGTTCCTTTATTATTAATGAATTGTTTGTTAAGTTATTAGATTATTATTAAATTATAGCATTTAATTATTATTATTTAAATTATATAATTTATTAAATTATTGCTAGCGTAAGGGGTATATTCAGCAATATTACCTCAGTCATTGGCCATAGACATGAGAATAATCTGTCGATGCAACCTATAACCGCTTTTTTTGGTTCGGTTAATCGATTTTTTGAATCGGTTATGGTTATAAAATTACCGGTTACAAAAGAACCGGTTGGTTATTTTTTAATAATCCAATTATCGAAAAAGATGCGTCTTTGGAGGAAGAAAGATCGGAACTGACATAATATTGTATCGTGTGAGGGGCATCTTCAGTATTTCACTTTCGATAATATTGCTTCAATAATACTGACTCAATAATATTGATCGTGTAATGCGTGCTTTAAGCATAGTCTTTAATCTGCAGTTGTTTTCTACCAATCATTACTAGAAATCCCTATGCGGGAGTATTCAGAGGTCATGTTGCCGCATAAACAACATGGTTTGCACTACACCAGTTTTTAAAAATTAAATTGTCTAAGTCGATACAATTTCATTTTTTTATTATTTTATTATAGATGAAGTGAAAGGAATCACCTTGAAAGAGCCACCGACTTCAAAAGATGGAAAGGTATATGTGATAATAATTCGTTTGCATTTTAATTAAGTAATATAATTATAATGTATAATATATTCAAATAATTATAATATCGTAGGTCACAATGTGAAACCGCGTGACTGTCAAATCCCAAATCCGATAGAGACAAAAAAACGTTATCAAAATTAAATTTTCATCATATTGAGATTTTTTTAAAAGTAAGTACAGCAAGTAATATACTATCATATAGAAAAAATCAAAACTTGTCATACTTTCGTTGTTTTACATTTTGGCCGACGATACATAATGCTAAAACTTTTAATATCATTGTAAACATGATAAAATTACATTATATACGTTGTACAATCAATTAGGCATTAATAAATGCAAATCTGGGATCTTAAATTAGAAAAAACACCAATTGTATTTTTTTTTATATATTATGAACTAGCTGTATCCGCAGGACGCACGTTAGGGCAAATCACAAATTTAGAAGTGCAAAATTCTTTGAAGGCACAATAATGAAGAAAATTATTGTTACCAATTGGATAGTGATACAAAAACTTACTAAATTGAATAATGAAACAATAAAAAGACCCAAAGGGTGGTTAAATAAATACAACTATAACTTGTTAACAAAATCTAATAAATACAAAAATATTGTGATGGGCAGTGTTTTTTAAACAATCAACAATTATAACCTCAGTTTAAAGTAAATGAATTTAAATTTGTAAATTGAAATAAATTTGTCAAAACGGCAATAAAGCTTCACGTTTTTTACTCTTTTGCCGATTTTATTAACTATTGACGCGAACTTGACACCAGCTTCAAGCTATTTTACACTAGAAATACTAATCATTAAATGTTTGTTATCAATTTTAATTATAAAGCTTGGAAAACGCACACAAAAAAAATAATAATAATACAATTTTTATTACCAAAACTATTCATTTTAATTGAAGACCATATTGTATAAATTGTGCAAAATTAGCCTACTCTTATTTCTCCCGCTCTTCAGGTGTTTATCTCCAAAAAAAATCGCACCATTTTTTCTAAATTTAATTTTCGTGCTCTTTCATCTTCAAATTTTAAAATACTTAGATTGCTTAGTCTATGTGAACCCAAGGTACTTCTCAAGTATTTTTTATAAGTTTTGAAAGTTATGACACATGGTACTCTCTATGAATTATGGTTACAAAAGGAAATACTGTATTAGCATTATTGTCTCTATGCTTTTTTTATTTAATCTCAACTGCTATTTGTAGTTATAATAATGTCGAGCTTATTAATTTTTTAGAATTTTACAATAAGATAATAATTTAAATAATTTTATGTATTTTTATTTTAATTCAGGTCTTGCGGCGCCCTCCTACGTCTAACGCCCCAAGGCACAGCCTCGGTAACCTTGGCGTTATTTACGCCTATGAATCGACGTAAAATTCGATTTTCAATGACCTAGAGTTCCGAATAAACCTCAAGCTTCTGATGTAGCACATTTGGTCTTTGTTTAATTTGTCCTAGTATCTTCATATTTAAAAATGACACGATCATTCCTTTGGAGACAAGAGCTTCACATTCACAAAGAACATTTCTAACCTGTTCATCTTTAGATAAACTCCGATAAGTATCGTCCTTGACAAGTTGAAAATCTTCTGCTTCTTGACACGATATTTTCATGTCCATTGCGTTCGTGAAGAGACCATTGTTTTCAGCTTGGATCTTGTGGTATTCAAATAAATTGTTCTCAATTTCTTGACGATTTGATAAAATCCTTTGACTGTCTCACCCCAGGCACCAGTGCCCAGTGTGTTCCTTTCTTTTTCAATTTGCAGTCCCACATCTCTGAAAGTGCCAGACCACCTTATATGCGATGGAAAAACTGATCCTTACCTTCTGAAAAATCTATGCCCTTTGGGTTACATGCCAAAACTGTGATAAATTACTTTAGTAATTTTAAATAACTATTTGGAATCTCTCATAAGAACGACCGCATAATAATAAAAAAAAATTGAAAATATATTGGATTTATAAAATTGAAAATCGTATTCTTTGAGAAAATCCAAGATTTTTTTTCTGGTAAAACGCTCGTCCGAATAAATGGATACGCTTTAAAAACCAATACCTTTATCTCCACTCATTTCCACTCTCTGTTGGAATATCAATACAGCCCTCATATATATATATATATATATATATATATATATATATATATATATATATATATATATATATATATATATATATATATATATATATATATATATAACCAATATATATTGGAGTAAAAATTAGTTCGGTCCGTTTTCAAAAAATGGCTTTGACTGTTATGAATGTTTCATTGTGAC
Organism: Rhaphigaster nebulosa; assembly: GCA_948150685.1. NCBI lineage: Eukaryota > Metazoa > Arthropoda > Insecta > Hemiptera > Pentatomidae > Rhaphigaster > Rhaphigaster nebulosa. Next base: position 202,560,449 of record OX411306.1, read on the forward strand.
AGCTGATTACTGCGGTTTCAGAGAGATAATACATCTGTCAATAATATTCCGTTCATATCGCTTTGAGTTTCAAAAAAAAATCATTACAATAAAAACGGCCGGAATACGAGCAAAGACATGACAAATTTTTTTTTCTCAAATAAATGATTTCTGACCCCCCAAAAAAAGGGACGGAACTGATTATTTATATATATATACATATATATATATATATGTATATATACACAATCTTAAAGCTGGTATAATATTTTTAGTCTAAATAGTATGGAGATTAATATAAAAGAAAACTTATACAATTTTATTTAATTTTTTTCAGTGTTATCTCCATTGCGTATTCAGCAGGATGGATGTGGTAAGGTGTATATTTTTAGTTAGAACTAATATTTAAATAAGAATTTTTTCCAAACTAACATATTCTGTTCATTCATCTACCTCTAGATCTTTTGCTATTCGATATGTAGTTGGTCTGGTTTTTTTAAAGCTATGTCTACACTGTTCGATTTCGAATTATCATGACAAACAAGGAAGGCAACGTGAGGCATGGGATGCCAGATAATTATTAAAAATTATTTTGAACAAAAGTATTTATTTATAAAGTTACTATCCCAATGGCTTTCAATCGCTGTTCCGCTTACAGGTGTTCCACGAAATAGTTTATAAAGTAGATATTAAATGTTACAAAATTAAAAGTACAAAACAAAAAACCATATGAGTCAAAATTTTGATCTTATTTTCATCCTTCATACACAGAACATTATTATAAAATATATTTTGTTCTTTGCACAGAACACATGTCAGAGTCCATAGTCTGTATGACACAGAATTTAGATTTTTTTCTGTCCAAAGCATATTCGTTTGACCAATAAAAATTAATGTTTCTGAAGAATCTTAATTGGTACTGGTAGCATCTGTGTCGCTGATACCAGGACGGAGCTCTGAGATTTTATCACATTTATAACATAGAACTGCTGTTGAAGCAATCCTATTTTAAATGCCGATGTATCGATGTTTCATTATAAAAAATATCACTGAGACATATATCAATATTTTTTCAACTCTATCGTACAGTTCACACAACAATCTTTACATCGTTAAATAGATAAATTTCTTAAACGAAAATTTCACGATCAAGAACTAACCAGCGTACTAGCACAAGCGATATTTTTTATGAAAATACGCAACAACCACGCCAAGTGAAAAAAACAAATGTATCGAAAAACTGATGATCATATAATATTTGGACGATTGGTTAAATTTTGGTCTCACCTGGACTGGGAAGAAAAGACTATCAAATACAAAATCGTGGAGACCAATTGGCCAATAGTGCATATATGTATATATAGTTCATTGTGTAGCTTAGCTTTTTCAAAAACTCTTAGCCTTTCTAAGACGGACCACTCTATTAGCATCAACATATTATAAGTTGAGGTATATCGCCTTTTTTCTACAACTGCCGGAAGTGTTTGCCGCCACAAAAAGCTTGGAAACCGGGTTTATTGCCTTGTTAAAAATAAAAAAAAATATTTTATATATAAAATCTAAATGAGTTTGTAATGGAGATTTTTTTTTAAACAAATAAAGTGAGTTAAGGGACAGCGGCAAATCTGCATAGGCCAAAGTCAAACTCTCCTGCAAAATTCCACTTTTTTGTATTGTGGCACTCTTCTTCTAAGCAAACGATATACATATATATATAAATATATATATATATATATATATATATATATATATATATATATATATATCGAATTGGGATCGAGGTAACACCCTTGCAATATAGCACCTGTTTACAAACCCAAAGGTTGTGATGGTAGCCTTGCCACTGTACAATGAAAACTATGGTTTGTAATAACGTAAGGTTGGGTGATCCCATCCAGACTATTTGTGCTTCCGCAATAATTGTCTGTAAGAAGACCACATCGCGCGGCCAAAGATCTGCATGGTCTATTGTGAAAATAGATAAAAAAAGTAATAATAATTTTTAAAAAAATGTATATATATATATATATATATATATATATATATATATATATATATATAATTAGTCTATTATAAAATAATCTAACATTTTAACAGTTTATTGCATGTGAAATGTTTAAAGTCAAACTAATTCTAGATGACCGAAGAAGGACAAATGAACGCGGAAGGAATGAAAGGTGTTATTAGAGAAATACCAGATATAAAGGAATCTGAAATAAAGAAACTGGAACAAGTCGCTGATAAATGTGCCAAAGGTAACTATAAGATATATCTATATACACATTCACACACACACACACACACACACACACACACACACACACACACACGCACACACACACACACACACACACACAGAGACACACCCTCTAGCATATATATAAACATATATATATATATATATATATATATATATATATATATATATATATATATAATGTTGGTAACCTCTACCAAGTCACCAAGCTTACATAGATTTATACTCCACATTACATTACACAATCACAGAATTACACACAGTAATGATTACAAACTAACACAACTACTGACAGAACATGGTAACACAAAACAATATTTCAAACGATTCAACATTATACACACAGACTTATGTGAAGAAGACGGACAAATCAAACATTTTAGATATATACTTTATGACTGTAAATTATTAGACAAGCAACGATTTCATTTGTTAATAGTATAATTCTCCAAAATGGAAAATGGCCTGAAACAGATCAAAATTTCCTTTCTAAATTCAGGACAGACTTACTTAAATTTATTAAAAATATAGGCTTTGACTCACTGACCAAAGATGGGCAGTGTAGGTAATTTCTTGTTGGGTTTATTTATTTATTTTTATTTAGTTTATTTATTTGTTTGATTTAGTTTTGTTTTCGTTATATATTTATTTATTTGTTTTTTATTTATTTTCAATTAATTCTTAAATTTTTTTAAACTTCAATGGTTATGTAAATTTATTATCATTATCATTCATGTTGTATGCCTCTAAGGTATGGAGCATGTATAATCTAGTAGACGGTCCTTATGTAAGTATACCTTATTTATCATGTAAGGAAAATATGTAAACAAATAAAAAATATGCATAAACATAAACACACATATTTTCCATTTTGCAGCTTCACTTGGCGAGGACCGCTGTGAAAATGCAGTAATGATCTTCAACTGCATAAACACAGAATCAGATTACGTAAGATTAATTATCGCAGATATGGAAAATATTGAATTTTATAGTAATATACTATTATCTTTCATTTTTATTATTTTTACAGCTCGGTATCAAAGGACCTGCATGAATAGCATTAGGATTCCAGATTTTAGTTTAAAACATTTTTTTTTATTAAAATGTAAAACTAAAAAGTATTAATCTATTTAATTATTTCAAAATGTGTTTTCAATCATCGCAATGAAACAACCGACAGTTGATATCTTTACTTATTAGAAAATTTATTTTATTATATTGTAAATTTAAATCGATGAATGGAATGGCTTATTCCAAATTCAGGTCACAAGAGGAATAACTTAGATTGAAAATAGTAAAACTTAATTTATTCTGGCTATGGATTTAGCAGTCATGAAAAAATAAATGTTTTTGACAGACCAAAACAATTTTGGATGGCAGTGTTGAAATCAGTTTGTGAGGTAATGTGGGGTAAGTGCGTAATTGTCTTATTAAATCCAAACCTTCTAGAGCTGCCCTTTACGGAGAATGAAGTCAAAACACTGATGCATCACAAATCAGCCACGAGAGTTTGCTAAGGTGAAGTATAACGAATTGTAAAGATATCAATTCCAACTTGTTGATTATGTTGGATCTTTTAGAACTTCTGCTGTACTGCTGTATCGGTATTTATCCATCACTAGGCATTATAATTTAATTTTAATTTGTGCGGGAGGTTTTCTACTTTCCGGAAAAATTAAAATCTGTTATTCAAATTACTTTGTGTTTTACATTTCTCCTTGACAGTTCTCTAGTAATAAACTCTAATGCAAATAAATATATGATAGAGGTAAGTGCAAAATATGATAGAGGTAAGTTCAGATCTCTGTAGTGGAACTAGCAAGTGCTGTGTAAAGTTACATCATGCAGAGAAGGATTAAGCCAGCGCCGGGCCTGTAGCGAATGTTACAAGGAGGTCTAGGATTTTTAAGATAATAAAAGAAATAACTTTTACAAACAAACTTTTCTCGATTTGATGTGAACAGATTTAGATATAACATTAAGCAAATCAATTTCTCTAAGTAAGTTGCATTAAATGTTAATTAAGGTGACGATGTTGGCATCGTGTTCTGTAGCTCAGTTTTTGCAGACTTGAATGTTGAAAAACGTTCTCCTTTGCAGTCAGTTATAGATGCTCATTATAGTTGCTTGGTCATTCACCAATACCGTTGGAGAACATTTAACTTTCGTTTTGTTTTTGACATGTGGAAGATGTTGCTACATTGCATGTTGCCTCTTTTTGGCTTGAAGTTGATATGGCTGAATTGGGAGACGTCGCTGTACATTCGACTTGATGAAAGTGTGGCTAAACCATAAAGAGTAGAAGATCTTAATGATAATAATGATAATGATTGATATACATCACTACCTTGGTTCATTTTTCCTTTTCATCTTTTGCTTTATGTTGTGTACTTCCGGAAGCGTAAATTAAATTATGTACAAAAAGAATAATAAATAAAGCTGAGTTTTATTGGCAGCAGTATCTTACGTACATTCCATGCGTGACACATCGCTGAATGCGTGACACAGAAATGGCCAGGTAAGGGACAAGAAAAAGAAAAAAAAAAAAGGTTTGAGTAGAAGGAAAATAATTTTTAAATAAAATGTGATCCTCCTACTTCCTACTAATATTATATGTGAATGCGGACATTTGAACAACACTTCATGATATGAAAATTTACTCATGATGATACATTACAATAATAATAATGCGTTTATTGAAAAGTATTATTCTTCCATCCATAAAGTATTGTACTCTTGGCCATAGACCATCAGAGGAACGGCCAACAGCAGACAATATTGTGTGCAATTCTTCATTTATTTTAATAGGCACGTAAATGAATGCGACCATATAAGCAATAATAAATAAAAATAAATGATGTACGTATGCCCAAGGCGACCGGGGATCAAGATTTTTAAAGATATTTTCTTTTTGAAATATATAGCCGGGGCTGTTACCAAATTTTACAAGTAGAATTGTTTTGCCTTAGACGCGGGCCCCGTAACATTCGCTACTTATATTCTTCAATTCTATCTAGATTTTTACATTACTTTTTTGGATTTCAATGGTGTAAATTAAGTGATACCGTAATACTTTCTATTAAATGATACGTCTTCTATTACCTAATACCTATTACCCGCTACTCCACAGCTACTGGTGTAGGTGGGGAAAAGAAGTCCAGCCAGTGAATGGAAATCTTGGTCCTGGTTGCCGCGCTTTATTAACCAGAGTGGGCGCCATTTCTCACAACTGATGAGAGGTACATATTATTAACTTACCCAGGTAGGAATTGAACCCACTCTAGGACCCAACGTGCTCAGCCATTGCTGCCTCTACCTCTGCCTCTACCATATATCCTACATGCCTTAAGTAGATGAAGAACATAAATTTAAATTAAATGGCATCATCATCATAATCCTTCCCTCTTCTACCGCTGTGCAGTGTGAGGCTGTTGTCTATAGATAGAGTCTGGACCGTCTTTAAATGCATAGAAAAAAAATTAAATGTATAGATTTTATTGCTTCCTGAACTTTTGAGCAATTTTATTTAGCCAGTGTAAAATTGTTGATAGATATCTAACGTGGCCACATATTTTCTCCCACGGATTTTCTCCATAAAGTTTTTATGCATTTAGTCAGTTATATTTTTTTAAATTAAAAATTTCATTGCTATTCACATACAGTATATATTTTTATGCTTCGTATTTATCATTTGAATTAATTTGTCTCAGCAGTTTTATTGAGGTTCGTTTTATAAAAGCCCTGGAAACTTAAGTCAAAATTAATTTTCGACTTACTTCGTCCAAAAGACTCACTTACAAGAAAGAAAATTGAATAGTTCCAAGTTTTAAGTTTGTTTTTTAAAATTTTAATTAGATAAATCCGTCCTAAACTAAGAAATAGTCAAGGAGTAAGCTGTAGCTTTGTGTATGCAGGGATATTTTTTAGTTTTTAGAATCACAATATAATGCAGTGCTTGTTGCATTTTTGAAATTCCAGTAAAATTAACTCTGGCATTCCTTGACCATGCCGTATTATTTAGAAATTAGAACACTGAAGTAGTATATGTTTCACGGAGTTATTGATTCTGCATAAGCGGTCTTTTTATTTAATTGCGCCCTAATGAGAAGGAACCGAGATAAAGATAAATCAGAGTTCCTTGCCGTTTGGTTGAAATCCATCAAGCTCCAAATTTCTATGCTTATTGACCAATTCCTTCAGGGAATTTCTATCGCCGAAAGAGCGCTCAAAGAATCGAAGACTAAACACAGAATTACTTTATAGATAATATCTTTGCTCTACAGATGTTTTAGTGCTTCTTAAATGGCTAATGCTTTGCAATAACAGTGCTGCATCCAATGTAAACAACTGCATCACTTCACATTACTCATAGGCGTGCGCAACATCCTTAGCTAAAGGGTGCACGAACCATAGTACTGGAGAAGGGGTCCTTCCATACTTCCCAGTCGGGCGGGAGGTCTGGGGATATTCTTTACACCCACGGAAAATTATTTTAAAGAATATGCGTCTAAAACGTATTTTAAATAATGTTTGTGTTAAAATTGAACACTTGAGGGCAGTATTTCATAAAACTGTAGGCATCTGAATGCCTCTTCTCTAATTTTCATAAAAATTTTACTCAACAATGAGCACACCTTGGGGGGTACTTGTGCCACACTTCGGGAAATACTTTTCTAGAGCTACAATAAAGTTATACTTAAAGTTTGGAACTTAATTTCTAAGCAACACGTTTTTTTTTTTTAAATTTTGAATCTTTAAACTTTGCTAATATCTACTGTTTTATAGGGAAAAATGTTGATTTCTGAGACATCATCAGGTATTTGTGCACCCGTGGCACCTTTCGTGCGCATACCTATGGATGTGCATTACCGGACATTCGAATCTTAATTCTATTTAAGATTTGTTTCGGTAGAAAAAAAATAAATAAAAAATAGTAAGTAATAAATAGAAGAATAAAGTATTTCGGTATCTGTAAATATATATATATATATATATATATATATATATATATATATATATATATATTTATATATAGATACCGTGATACTTTGTTTTTCTATTACCTATTATGTATTACCAATTACCTGATAATTATTACCTACTACTACACAGTTACTGCCATCGGTGGAGAAAAGAAGTTCAACGAGTTGTCCTTTTGGTCGTTGTTACCTCACTATATTAAACAGAGTGGGCGACATTTCTCACAACTGCTGATATTATTAAGTTACCCAGGTGGGAATCGAACCCACTCTTGGACCCTCGCCACAACCGTTGCTGCCAATACCAATTACCAGGCATTTTACATGCCTTGGCCAATGTGAAATTGTTGTTTGATATCTAACGCGGCCAGATATATTCTCCCTTGAAAAGGGACACCCTGTTTGTTTGGAGGTGGAGGAAAAAAACGCATTTATTCAGTGATATTTTTGTATAAATTTTGTAAAATTAAAAACTCCAACATATAATATACATTTTTATGTTTCTTATTTATCATTTGAACTAATTTGTCTCAGCAGTTTTGTTGAGGATCGTTGAATAAAAGTCCTTGCAACTTAAGCCAAAATTAATTTTCGACTTACTTCGTGCAAAAGACTCACTTACAAGAAAGAAAATTGAATATAAGGTTATATCTGTTGTTTAAAAATATGCACCAACGAGCGCTGCGCTCCAAGCGGAACTCCCAAGCATCCGTATGTTGGTTGATACGGGCAGGATTGAAAGAGCTGTTACAATTAAATGAATTATTAATATTATTTACTAATTTCTTTATTTTTATTTTCGAGACCTGATGATAAAGCGAGAAAGACGGTATATCGGAGCATTGATAATCCAGGTTCCACTGTATCATTCAAAGCGGGAAATTTATGCATCCCACAAAAAATGCTAAGGAGACCACTGAGGAAAAGTGGGACTGTCCCACCTAAAGATGGAAGTATTGTCACGTTATAGATGTCACGTTTTCTTGGTTCTTTACTCAATTCGTTAAAGTTCATTAATCTTTTCGACAGTTCAGATTATACTGTCGTAATCACGTGATTCAGGCTATAAATAAAATACTAGATTATTAGATTATAGTTGGAATCTCTTGAAAAAACATTATTATTGCGTTTTGATTGTTTTTCAAGAGAATCCATCTCTCTCTCTCTCTCTCTCTCTCTCTCTCTCTATATATATATATATATATATATATATATATATATATATATATATATATATATATATATATATAATCATTCTCGAGCATTCTGTGAGAAAAGCGGTGGGTTGATTTTTTATGCCTCATATTCATTTTTAAGCGTGATGAAACAAGTTTTTTAGTTTAAACAGATAAAATTATAACGTAATAGAGGCATCTTTGAGAAACACTGTAGGTAGAGCACTCAACCGAGCCCAGCATTTCAGGATAAACGTGTTTGTATTTTCCTGTCATGGTTATTCGCATATTTTATTATTTCTTCACTGGCAAGATCGACATTAAGGCATTCAAACAAATAATTATTTCGTTTCTAATTTACCAGTGAGCATCAACTAGACTTCTGAGTACTTTATTTTGAATGATCTGGATTATTTGCATGTTACCACTCGTTGCTCTTCGTTCAAAGTTAGTTGTCAATTCTACGTGTGGCCAAGGTCCAACTAGAACTGTAGTTAGTTATTCGACAAGTTAGGAGTAACGAATATGCTTCATAACATACCGGGAGGAATGAGATTCCGCAACAGATATTATAGCATTTCCAGGTCAATTATAACCTTTTCCAAATCAATCGTCACCTTTTCCATTTCAATTGTAACTTTTTCCATTTCGGATGTTACCTTTTCCATTTCAATTGCAACCCTTTCCAAATCAATTGTCACCTTTTCCAATTCAATTGTAACCTTTTCCATTTCAAATGTAACTTTTTCCATTTCAATTGTAACCCAACTGGACATGAATTAATTCAATATTATTTATTTTATTATAGAAAAATAATTATTTTAATTGCATTAATGACTTTTGAAATAATTTTACCACATTCTTTCGACATTTTTTTCGTTTATTAGATAATTGATATTAAGTGCTAATTTCAAGTAGTTTAAATTTTTTAAATAAAATTGTTGTAACTTTTCCCATTTCAATTGTAACAAAACCTAATAATCGATACTAGTACCAAAGGTATGTCAACTGTAATAGTAATCCGAAATGCACATGCTCGATAAAAAATTCATTGCAAGATACCGAATCAGAACCTTCGAAAACTTTAAGAACGATCACTATATCATAGAAAACTCCAACAGTAACGGAAATCCTAAATGCGCATGCGCTATTGAAACCCAATTAAAAATATGGAATCAAAACCCTCGACAACCTAATAAACGATCCCTTTATCATAGAAATCTTCAATAGCAACGGAAAAGCGAAATGCGCATGCGCGACTCTAAACCCAACTAAAAAAATGGAATTAGAACCCTCAAAAACCTAATAAGCGATCCCTATATCATAAAAAACTCCAACAGTAACGGAAATGCAAAACGCGCATGCGCGATCGGAGATCCGATAGTAAATTCGGAAATAGCACCCTTGAAAACCTAGAAAACGATACCTATACCGAAGAATTTTGAAAACTAATACAGAAATACTCGTAGCCGAACAAAATTTCGGTAGTAAATTTGACATTAAGAACTTCGAAAATATAATGAACGATCATCAAATCGATGAAATCAACCTTCCCTCTCCCCACTAAATAAATAAAAAATAATAAATATTTAAAAATAAATAAACAACAATTTTATTTAAAAATTTTAAACTACTTGAAATTAGCACTTAATATCAATTATCTAATAAATGAAAAAAATGTCGAAAGAATGTGGTAAAATTATTTCAAAAGCCATTAATGTAATTAAAATAATTATTTTTCTATAATAAAATAAATAATATTGAATTAATTCATGTCCGGTTGGGTTACAATTGAAATGGAAAAAGTTACATTTGAAATGGAAAAGGTTACAATTGAATTGGAAAAGGTGACAATTGATTTGGAAAAGGTTACAATTGACTTGGAAATGCTATACAATTCGTCCTCGGTCCCTTTTTGTGAATCGGAATAAGTGTACATCCTTTCCATTCTTCAGGAATTTTCCAAGGTGTTTTTAATCAAGAGAGGTGCTATAGAAACTCCGTACGCTGTTATTGATTCTCTAGGAATGAGTTCGATTCCCGCTACTTTATAAGATATTATTTTTCCCGATGGTGACTTCGACTTCCTTGGTCGGTTCTTCTATTAGTGGTTCAGCCTTCTGATATCAAGAAGGAAGGAATTAACTATTATGTCCCGTATTCAAAATACTATCAAAGAGTTTTATAAATTTATTCAAAATGTTCCCCGGATCGGCCAAGATAGAATGGGCACATACGTACGTACTTCAGTTTGAAGGCCGCATTTACAAACTGCACTAATTTTCTTAGGACTTTATCCGGCAGTTCTTTTATTGTCTGGCCAGATACCAAGACTTGTCCCGATGTTTTTTTTTTAGGCTTAGGTTCCTTTTACAACAATCCTCTCTTTCAATACTTGAAGGCTTACCTTTTCAATATTTCTTCAATCCACTTTTTGGCTCTTGATTATATTTTCCCCTTCTGCTTGTTGAGGTAATGGCTGGAAGGTTTCCTCAAGACGACCAGCAAAAAAGGCTGCATTTTCTTTAGCGCGTTTTGCCCAGGATCTATCCGGCATTCTGATAGGTGATGATTGGGTTTTTGGTCTCTCAATGCTTTATCATATTTCCAGAGCGATTAGGCGATTTCCTTCTGGGATGTGAGATATCATACACGCTTTTCATTTATTTAGTTTCTTATAATCTCTTTGCTCAAGATTCGTTTATTTTCAAAACTAAGAACTCTCTTCCGAGAAGCTAATCTTTTCCTTACCTAAATTATTTACCTGAGATGAAGGGAAGATTTATCTTTATTTTGTCTTTCTATATGACTGTTGGGTGCTCTCCCACGTCTTTTTCTTTAAGTTAGAGTTGAAACTTTTAACTTCCTAGTCCAGCTGGTAGCTGCCATTTAATGGTACATTAAGATCTATCTTTTCCTCTAATTTCTAAATGATAATCCCTGGTTTTTTGTTACAATGATTAGTTACTGCTTTTCTCTCAATATTGACGGGAGCTGAGGACAAAAAAGGGTCTGATTTCAAGAAAAGTTTTGATCATTTGGACAGAAAGTGCCCTCACCATAGACTAGAAATATGAACGTCTACCAACGTAGATCGGTTGCAATTAAATTTTATACGTCTATGAATATGTCATTTTCGTCACTTTTTACATATTTTCCTCAGTAACTCGATTCCAGCGAATTTTAAGGTAAGACTTTGGCATTACCAGTTTTAAAGAACGTTAAATTTTCTGAAAATTTTATCTGTAGTATGTTTTTTCAATTCGGAACAGCTACTGAAATACGGGACCGTAAAAATCCGCAAAATATCACAAAATGCAAAAAGCTAGATATCCAGTGGTTTCGCCTTAACAACTACTTAGCTAGTGCAATTTGGTGACAAACAAGATTTCCTACAGGATTTATACAAAATATTTGTAAAAACTCTTAACCGACGCCAAGAAATGTTAATTAGATTAAGTGAACTTTTGTTTTTTCAGATTTTCCTCAGTAAATCTCATCTAGTGCATTTTAGGTAAAACTTTGACATTATCAATTTTAAAGAACATTAACCGACCTGCAAGGTTTGAGTATTATTTTTTAAAATTCCGTACAGATGCTAAGATACGGAGTCGTAAAAATCTGCTCAATGCCAAGAAAACGCAAGAAGTATATCTAATATTTCGATGTATATTACACCAAGTAAATGCAGTCTCTGAAAATTGGCTTTGCTCTGGAAGAAAGTATAGGACTGACATTCACCAAGGATTGCGGTTTCAGTAATTAATAATTAGATATTCATTGGTTTCGTCTTAAATATTTACTACAGCATTCATACAAAATATTTGTAATTACTCTCAACAGACGCCAAGAAATATTGATATAACAATTTTAGATTCAGTGGACTTTTTCTAGATATTCGTCAGTAACTCTCATCTAGTACATTTTAGGTAAAACTTTGACGTTAGCTGTTTTAAAGAACGTTAAACTGCCTGTAAGTTTTGAGCGTATTATTTTTTTAAATTCGGTACAGATACTAAGACACGGAGCCTTAAACATCTGTAAGATGTCAAGAAAATCGGAAAAGTTTTTTTTTTCTCTCTATTCGTTATTTTTAATTAATAATTTATTTATATTTTAATAATCTATTATTTTCTTTTATATATATATATATATATATATATATATATATATATATATATATATATATATTATTTTTTATATAATATAGAACAAATATGTCTATAATCTAAGTAGATCAAACAAACCATAGGCGTTGATGACCTAAGGGTTTAATCAAAACAAAGCAAAAAGTTAGATATTCAGTGTTTTCGCCTTAGTAATTATTTTTTACTGCAAAATGCGTAATAGCCAGTCTTGTAGAGGATTAAATTTCCTGCATGGGTCATATAAAATATTTGTAATTACACTCAACAGACGCCACGTGATAATGAAATAACAATCTTACAATTAGAGAAAGGAAAACTGTTATTTCAATATTTTAATATTTCTGGACTTCTGTTGAGAGTAATTACAAATATTTTGCATGAACATTGTGGAAAATTGAATGATTGGTCATGATGTATTATGCACTAAATTACACTAAAAATAGTTATTAAGGCGAAACCATTGAAATCTAACTTTTGGCGTTTTTTGACAGTTTGCGGATTTTTACGGCTCCGTATCTCCGTAGCTGTTCCGAATTTAAAAAAAATAACACTTATAAATCTTGCAGGAAATTTAACTTTCTTATAATTTTAGGTCTAAGTTTTACCTAAAATGCACTAGAAGCGAGTCACTGAGAAACGTCATATTAATTAAGACGTCATATTAATTTTTTTTTAATTAATTCAAAATTATTAAGAAACTAAATGTGTGGTGGATAAAGAGGTGCATCAAATCATTAAAAACAAATCACTTAATACAAAGATCACTTAATACGCCTTGGCTCAGTTGTGGCAGGAAAGATATAGAGTAACGAGACACCTATATATAACAAGTACTTTCTTTATAAAAAAAAAAAAATAAATAAAATAATAATCTATTTAATATAAGACAAAAAAAGCAAATAACGAAATATAAAATTTATTTAGATTAATCTAAAATGACTCATTTTATTAGAAATACAGAGCTAATTTTATAAGTTGTCGAATAAATAATCCTTTGAACATGTTCACAATAAATCATCTTAATATAATCCTCTTTCTTACGACCCCAGTATTTTCGATGTATATTACACCAAGTAAATGCAGTCTCTGAAAATTGGCTTTGCTCTGGAAGAAAGTATAGGACTGACATTCACCAAGGATTGCGGTTTCAGTAATTAATAATTACTGTTTCTATATTTTAGGCAGGATCTTCAGAATCGGTCAACAATACGGATTGAAGAAAATGTTGGGCAGATTGATGATGAGAATTTTTTTAAAATATGAAAAAGTCTTAACATGAATTGAGGAATTGTCCGAAACTACTTCAACGCATACTATTTATAAGGAAGAATATAAAAAATATTAAATTATCATATATTTTAGACCGACGACAGTAAATAGCTATTAATTTCATTAAGTTCAATATTAAACTGATTGGCCATAAAGCCGAGCATTTCCTTCAATGATCGGCCTTTTACTAAGGCTGGTTTAAGGTACTTTAAATCATAACAGCTGACTGCCTGCGTATGAGGACATTGCAGTGACATTGACGTATTGACATAAATGCCATTTTTATTGATTAATTGTTAAACGAAATAGTCAATTCATAGAATAAAATATATAGTTTAAAAAATAGTTGAAAAGTTATAAAATGAAGCGTGGAGATAAAGAAGGAGATAAATTGTTTGTCATTTTTTATATTTATAACGTTTTCCATTCTATTTACCGTCTTCTCTAAGGTTGTACATCTTTATCTCCCCAAAACTCATAAAATCCAATCTTATTTTACCTTCGATCTTTGGGTTGATTTTGATAAGGGTATGAATCCCTGTTTCTCAAGACAGGAGAGTAGTGATAATGAACTGTTGGAAATGTTATTGTAATGTTTATGGACAAATATTCAGAAGTAAATACGACAGCATCAAGAATAAAGCCTTGGGATGAAGCGAATTGGATACGGAAATTGTTCAAACATAAATAACATCTTGAGAAATTATTTACCATTTAACTAACTTTGTTTTATTTTTTTATTTCATTTCCACATTATTGTTTGATAATAATGTTAAATGATTAAAATGTGGTAATAGTTATACATTTTTTCATTGTTAATTGGGTTTTATTTTTATTTTCTCTTTAAAATATCTGATGTGGACAACACATGACTTCCTTGTACGCCTATTAAACTATAAATCGCTGGCTCAAAAAGTAATCCTGAATTTGGTTATTAGTTTCCGAAGATTGCAGAATCTCAAAAACGATACTCGGCGTCGCGACATCCATCTATTGACGCACACACACACACACACACACCATACTCTTGTTTCTGGAGGTCTCATGATAACTGAAATTTCTTCGTGTTCCGTGACAACATTTAAATTGTCAATATCACTAGATAAAGCATTGGCAATCGACAGTTTCGACATTTTAAGCGGAAAAAGCCCACTTAACTTATAACTTATTCTCCTGCTGCAGACTTGTTCATCTCACAAATGGAGTGGAAAGCCAGTATTTTGCACTCAATTTTAACACTTAAAACTAGCAATAAGAATGTTTAATTGGAATGTAAAAAAAATCGGATTTGCAACCTTTATTACCGAACCATATGACCTCTAATTAATTTTAATATAATTTTATATGTAAGTTCATTATGACCTTCAAGTAAAGTACCCCTTTCGGATCTTCAATTTCAGCCATGATCTACTAAATTAATTATATTGATATAAAAGTCTAATTTACCAAATTTGAGATATTTTACGTTATATTTTAATATACTTTGATGAAAGTCTAATAGGACCTTCAAGTAAAGAACAACTTCCGATTTGCCAATGTTTACCAAAATTTATTATGTTGTTTATATTAATAAGTGAGCCTTAAATACTAAATTTGAGAAGTTTTTCATAATATTTTAATATAATTTGTGATGAAAATCTGTAATGACCTTCAAGGAAAGTACCACTTCCGGTAATCATGTAGAGACCAAAAAGGGAAGTTCACCACTAAATTATATAGTAATCCTAAATACGAAATTTTAACTTTCTACGACTAACTGTTTTTGAGTTATGCGAGATACGTACGAACGTACGTACAGACGTCACGACGAAACTAGTCAAAATGGATTCAGGGATGGTCAAAATGTATATTTCCGTTGAAAACTGAAAACCGAAAATTTTCGCGATTACAATACTTCGTTTACTGCGTACAAGGAAGTAAAAATGGGATAAATCCAATTTATTTATTTATTTTATTTTTTCAAATTTGATGTTTGGAAAAGTCAAACAATATTTTACAAAAATATTTCTGATTTAGTTAGATGCAATAATAATTGTTTCTAAAGAACAATAGTCTGAATTTTGCCTATTTTTGGGTTTTCTAAACAAAAATTTCAACTTTGCATTTATCCCCTTTGGCATCTCCATTCCTCAAATGCTTTCTAATATATATAAAGATAATGTATACAAGATTGTATATGATCCAGAGGTCTCCTGCTTCACCAATAATTTAATATTGTATTTAAATCAAGTAAATCGAGGATAAAAAGAACAATAAATTTGCTTGATGCGTTGGAACGCAGTTGCTAATATATAGTAAAAGAATTAATGAATAAATGAAAATTAATTGTATTATTATACAATTTTAGTATTACAATACATTTTTTTTTTATATTTATATAAAAATAACCTGAGATAAACACACGATTTATCGTGAAATGGTGGCTGTTTAGTTGTTTTCCGGCATTTGAGAGACTTCAGGCTGTGAGTTTGGAATCTTCCCATTATTTCCTAACTATTAATTTTTGTCTATTTTTGATATTGTACTTTTTAAATTTATGTATTTTTTACTAATTGTTTCTGTTGGGATAAAAAAAAAATAATATTGCGAATGTATATTTGCATTTAACTTATAATTTGGAATCGCCACAGTCTCGGTAGTTATTTATTTGCATTCAAAAACAAAAGTGTCAAAAACCAGCTTTTGTTCGAAACAAGTAGACACAAAATCGCAGTAGAAATTCTGTTACCGGACATATGTGTTATGAATACCAATATCATTAATGACACAGGCGAAAAAATTAATGCAACAAAAAATAGATGGATCCGATGTTACGATTCCAAAAATAAGGGCCCTAATTTTTCATAAATTAAAAAAAAAAAATATTTTCAATAATCTTTACATTTTTTTAATGGTCGAACAATCATTAACCAATTTTTCTGCACAATCCCCATTTCGGTCGATGCATTTCTGTATTCCCACGCATCGACGCTGGGCAGCTTTCGCATACCCATGTCATACCAGCTCACCGCCAAGTGCGAAATCCGAGCCGTTTTTCGGTTTTTGAATGCGAAAGACACCAGTCGAAATTCATCGCCAATTGACTGAAGTGTATGGCGAGTCGTGGATGAATGTCAAAAATGTTCGCAAATGGTGTAGAGAGCTTACAGCCGGTCTTGATGAAATTCATGATGAGTAAAGGAGTGGGAGACAGTCAATTTCAGAGGCGAGAAGATAGGATCACAGTCGAGAAGATAGGCATTACACTTCACCCCAGAGACGAAACTACAATCGCGGGAGTCGACGAGGATTCCTCTAGGGCTTGGCGGCGAGGTGGTATGATATGGACTTACAAAAGCTGCCATAGCGTCTACAAAAATGTATCGACCGAAATGGGGGTTGTGCAGAAAAATGGTTGAATGCTCGAACTTTAAAGAAATGTAAAGATTATTGAAAATAATTTTTTTTTAATTAATAAAAAATAAGAGACCTTACCTTAGGGATCACCTCGTAGCATCAACATGATGAGACCAGACAATATGGGCCAATATTATTTCTGTCACTTATTCTAAGGCAAGATCAGTCCCGCGTTAAATAAATTTTTATTTTCAATTTCATTCTGAAATGGATAAAAATGATTTTAAGTAAATATTAAAGGTACAATAGTTTGACTCTATTTACATCCAAACTAATATTATTTGCAGATCCTGCACAACTGAACAGATGTTATGAAAAGGAAAATCTGATTAAAGATTCTAGTAATTAGATCTTCGCATTCAGATTAGAAGCCATAATCAATCGCAGAGCAGTATTTATTCATGTTTCTTATTTCTTGCAAAAAATCTTTGATTATTTAAATTCTGGGTATCCTTTTAATTAGAAATAACTAAGACAAAAAAATATAGATAATCACCAGTATTACTATTTACCTCCAACTTTCAAGAATTAGTTTTCAAATTTTTCACTGATATATTTCAAAAATACCCAATTCCCTGGAAATATATACCAGATTGGGAAACAAAACTTGGGAAAAATAATTCTCTTAGAACTATAATCTACAGTCAAATACACCATTGCAAAAACTATCTAATATAAAAGATATACCGAAAATTTCCTTATTAAAGGTTCCAGTTGAAATTGCCTTTTCTTAATCTGAGCAAAATTTATTGAGAGTGAAGTATATTAATAGAATTTTTTAATTAAAAAATTGCATCAGATTTGGTTTAAGAATATTGAAAAATCCCTGTATTAAAATTTTGGAGTGAATCTAAAAATGCAAATGTTTGGCCTGCAAATTTGGGGCGTCGGTAACTCCGCCATTTTCTTTAACAGCAGTGTTTCTACGTCCTTTAGAACCAACGTTATCCGCAAAACACTTCAATGTACGGAAAGAAGAAACTCATTTTAAGGAGTCCAAGAACACGATATCGGGTAAACGTAAGACGAGGCACAGAGTTTTGTGTCTTCCAAAATTTCACGCATCCTAGGAACTGAAAAAAAAATTTTTTTGTTCTCGATAATTTTTTTAACATTAATTTTTGTTGATGTTCTTAATCCAAATATGCCATCATTTTTGGTTTGAAAAATCTAAAAGGCTAGATTACTTAATAATTTTACACTTTTGAAAATTTATTTGACCAAAAATCAAATGCTTTTTTTAATGTTCATATTTTTCCTATATTGTACTTAAAAAACAAACGTTTAGCAGGAAAAAACATGTCGATATCATTTTTCAAACGGGGTAGAGGCATGGCACAAATGATTGGAAGCAACGCCACGCTGAAAGGTAATTGGATGGAAGAAAAACATGAAGGTGAAGAAAAGAAATTTTTTTGAAGAAATTAAATAATCAAAATGTAATAAAATATGTAATGTAATAAAAGATGTAATGTAATAAAATGAAGATTAAAATACCATGTGCTTTGTAGAAGAATGGTTAAATGATAAAAAAAAAATGGATACATATTATGTCTACTTAAGGATTGATAAGTACGCTGTGTATTGTAGCAATCCAATATATTAAGGCACCATTGCTGGTTAATAAAGCATTTCTCTCTCTGATTCTATTACAAGACGCCTCAATGTATTTTTAGATCTAGGGGATGATGCAGAAGAATGTTACCACTAAGTTAATTTAGCATTTATTTTACGATAAGTCAAGAAATTTATCATTAAAACATGATTAAGCTAAGAAAATAATTCAAAGTGAAAATTCTCCATTCTTATAAAGCCTTTTATTAAAATGATTTTTAAGATCTGCTCGTGGTTCCCTAATGACTTTATCCATTTAAACGGGTCACAATGGTCGTCCTTCATGGCGATTTTCATGCCTTCGATGTTAAGTTACCGTGAAAACTGCAGAACAAATCCTTCTGCTAACTAAAACGTTCCGGCTAGGAAATTCTTAAAATACCAAAAACTCTTCTTCTTAAAAAAGTGCCGTATTAAGGTCACTCTTTTGGGCCTGGTGAGCAACCATCCCCTCTTCTAACAATATATATGGATTCCTACGAAAGTAAAATATAAGATTAACATTCAAAGTAAAAAATAGAAAAATAATTCTAACCTTCAGGACCACTAAGTGAGAAGTTAGTATTAGTCAATCTAAAAATAAAGTAGTAGTCTAGTGAAAAAGGGATACACTTTTATATTCAAATATTTAATTTGTCAATTTTTTAATTGTTCTTTATGTAAGGATATATATATATATATATATATATATATATATATATATATATATATATATATTTTTGTAATCAAAATGGAACTTGTTTTGCTCATTAATGTTTAGATAAATATAATTTATTGAATTCATAATGCTGTTAAAAACAGCATTGAAATAGCAAGACCACAATTCTATACAGATACTATTAACCAACGTTATCACCTATCCTAAAAGCTCACAGAATTTAAATCACTGCGTACTACTTACACTTTGTACCATTGCCAGATTTTATGATAGTATTAAAGATTCTTCTTCATAAAAACATACAAACTGATTTAAAATATATATATATATATATATATATATATATATATATATATATATATTACAGTAAATGTGCTAAAGAAAATAATAAATTGAAAATAAAGTTCTAAAATTCAAAATCAAAAGTGAAATTGATATCACATAACAACAGCAACGGTTAGATTAACAACACCAAAATTTTGGTAAAGTTATTAAAAAAATATAAAAAAACCTAAGCAAAAGACATTTACAGAATTTTATAAGAATAAAAATACCACTACTTCGATTCCAAAAATCCCAAAATATTAGAAAAAGAAAAATACATAAAATATCTGATGTGGACAACACATGACTTCCTTGTACGCCAATTAAGCTATAAATCGGTGACTCAAAAAGTGATCCTGAATTACAGTTTCCGAAGATTGCAGCATCTCAAAAATGACACTCGCGTCGCAACATTCATCTATTGACGCACGCACACACAAAGTTTCTGGAGGTCTCATTCCATGATCATATTACGTTTTCTTACGTCTTCAGTAGGTAAAAAGTTCCCAAGAGATTTCTTCGTGTTCCGTGACAACATAAGAACTGTCAATGTCACTAAATAAAGAATTGGAAATCGACAGTTTCGACAGGCGAAAGAGCCCACATAGCTTGTGTCTTATTCTCCTGTTGCAGACTTGTTCTTCTCACAAATGGGGAGGAACAGTACTTTACACTCAATTTTAACACTTAAAACTAGCAATAAGAATGTTTAATTGAAATGTAAAAAAAATCGCATTTGCAACCTTTATTACCGAACCATATGACCTCTAATTAATTTTAATATATTTTTTTATGTAAGTTCATTATGACCTTCAAGTAAAGTATCCTTTTCGGCTCACAAATTTTAACCAAAATCTAGTAAATACATTCATATTGATATAAAAGTCCTATTTACCAAATTTGAGATGGTTTACATTACATTTTAATATAATTTTTTATGAAAATCAATAATGACTTACAAGTAAAGTACCACTTCCGGTAATTATGTAGTGACCAAAAAGAGATGTTCATAACTAGATTTTACAGTAATCCTAAATACAAAATTTTAACGTTCTATTTTTAACCGTTTTTGAGTTAGACACGCACCTACGTACGTAAGACGAAACTAGTCAAAATGGATTCAGGGATGGTCAAAATGGATATTTCTGTTGAAATCTGTGAACCGAAAATTATCTCGATTACAATACTTCCTTTACTTCGTTCCATAAAAAAAGAAGAACCATGGAAGCAATTCTAGAAAACATAAGTAGATTGATTATACAGTCAATTATAAAACTGACACAAAAAATCTAAATTATCACAATTTATCTAACTAAATATAAAATAACAACCTTTGAAATAATGAGAATATTTATTTAATAGACATAAAGTATAGGATGGAACTCCAGAATCGTGACCCCAACACGGTGTGGATTTTTAAGGCCTTACTGTTCTTCGAGCTTCGCATGCTCACAACAAATATTCAGACCAACGGATCCTTATCGGGGCCTTACCATGATTTAAATTATTACTGTTTTAATTAGATCACAGCTGTCGGCTTCCGCTCGCTACGCTCGCTCAAGCTCTAAAGAAACCTCTAGCTGATACTTTTCAGTTGAGGTCGGAAACGTAAAGTAATTAAAATACAGTTATTATAGTAATGAAAATTAAAAAAAAAATTATACTAATAATACTACAAAAAGACACTTTTTTAACAATCTCCAAGTTCAAAGCCATTGAAGCGAGTTGGCTCTGAAAGCCTATTAGGAATAGCGTAAGGAAGGGTGGGTCGGGTAAGAAGGGAGGGGGAGGATACATTTTATACATATTTTGTAACGTTCTAGAAATAATACTTTATGGATAATTGACTGTTTTAACTCGGCCCTCGTCGTAAACCTTCGACATCGAATGTACAGACCGTATTTTTCAAAATTTCAAATCTTCATTACTAGGTTTAATAAGACGGGATAATTTCCACACTCACGATCGGTTGATTCGTGTTGTTATATAATTCAGCATGGTTGTAATTATAGTGGATTATCTTTTCTTAATTCTGTTAGTGCTAATTATGGTCCGATTTGGATAATTATTTTTTTTCATTTTGTATGGATTTTAATTGCCTTTTAAATGATTATGTATATGATTTATCAAAAAATGTATACATTTTGAGTTGAGGGGGGATAAAATTTAATTTATCTCGATTCCTAAATAAAATAACTGTAAATCGAGATGCGCATGAGCAATGTAATATCCGTTATCAAATTCGGTAATACCGTCACTAAACCCAAATTTCTAAAATTTTGCGCGAAGAGCCGTTTCCGAAATACAGATCAGTCAAGGAAAACATGTTTTCACATGCGTTAGCAAAAGTAGAAAATGGAATTTGATCAAATTGAAATCTAGGTAACAAACCACACAATCTCTGAAAATTTTATCAAAATACGAATAACGGTGGTAGGTGTTATGTCCGTCTCATATATTCGACTAGAGACAGACACGAGACCAAATTGAAAAGTAAAACGTGTTTTTTTCATGTTTAAGATACTATCATTTTTTTTTTTTAAATAAAATAAAAAAGTATGTAATAGTGTTTTAAGAGACTGAAAATATGAGTTTCAAACAACTAACGTCGGTGAACAACTTTTCGTAAAAAAAATAAAAATTAAAAAGCGGCAAATAAAGCCATTTCGGGCCATTTCATTACAGGGCTTTTAACTCTCGCTGGAACTTTTTTTGGAGCTTAAATTATGGATTTTGTTAGTGCCTATCTACGATAAAAATTTTATGCACAAAAAATAATAAGTTTTCTCGGAAATTAAGAAAATGTAAAAACAGGTGTTTTTGAAAAACATTTGCACTATATATCTCATTGAACGGTTGAACACGGTTGAAAAATTCCATGTAGAGGAGACAAAAAGTTTAGTCTAGGTGTGATAGTTTATTTTTTTAAATAAATTTCCAATTAGCTGTAATAACGTTAAAATATCTTTATTAACTTTCCTCGAACGAACGAATCTTTACCTAAACTTATTCTTAAAAGATTTCTATATTTTCCTTGTTCATCATCATAATCCTATCCTTTTCTACCGCTGTGCAGTGTAAGAATGCCCTCTATGTAGCCTCGACCACGTGTTTCTTTTCCCCTACCAGCTCTCTTGCTCCAGTCCAGCCCTCTACACTTCCTGAATGCCTCTCGCACACCTTCCTCCCAGTTTATCCGAGGTGAAAGTTAATTTGAAAAAGTAAAAAAAAAAAAAAACATTTTTTCAATCATATTATTATATGAACTTGTAAATTAAATGGTAGATGAAGGCATTTAAAATCTGTGGAATCGATAGTGTGGGTTTAATCATATCCAACTAAAAAAAAAATTAAATTATAAAAAAATGTTCATGTGTAAAATTAAAAGCTTTGATATTTTAATTGCAAGTTAGTCTCTCAAACTGCCAAATTTTAATAATGCTAAAATCTCTCTATTAACTTGCCTCAGTGGAAACTAATAAAAAAATTAACTAACTCAAAAGCTAACTAACTAGTTCAGCCTCGATAGAGAAAATACTCGTCGATAGAGAATGGTCGAATTTAGCCCTTTTTAAGTTTTTTTTTTTTTTTTGCGAAGAAATGTTGACCGACTTTAGTTGTTTGAAACTCATTTTTTCCGTCTCTTTAAAAAAAGTTGTTTATATCTTTCACTTTTCGGCATATTAATGAATTTTTTTTTCACCAAGTTGCTACATACCGATCTTATCTAAAACATATAAAATTTGTTTCTACATAAGTAATATAGGCATACATACGGAAACTAATACGTGATTAATGGATACAAATATGAACAGGTTTGAAAGTAGTAAACAAGATAAACGTTCTTAGCAATAATAAAAATTATAATAAAACTTATAACATTTAAAGCTTAAGCTAAATTATATTATACTGAA
Organism: Rhaphigaster nebulosa; assembly: GCA_948150685.1. Lineage (NCBI taxonomy): Eukaryota > Metazoa > Arthropoda > Insecta > Hemiptera > Pentatomidae > Rhaphigaster > Rhaphigaster nebulosa. The sequence continues at coordinate 202,584,162 of OX411306.1, forward strand.
AATTTAAAATAAAGCTATTTATGGGCAGAGAAAAAAAAAATTCTTAATTTTGAAATGTAAATTTATTTTGAAATTCTATAATAATTTCAATTGCCATATTATATTTATAATTGTACCAATACTGCACATCGATTTCGATTATTTTTTAAATAAGCTCGAAGCACTAGGCAAACTGGTAATTAATTGCCATTCGTTCGGTTCCTCTGGCGGTTGAAATTGGTTCTATTGCCGGTTTAAGTCGGTTTATCGCCCGGCCGACTGAAATTTCGGCTGAAAGCGGCTCCAGTGGACGCCCAGACTAACAAGGGGAATGCACGGTGTGTCCGTCGCCGATTTTGATGAAATTTTTTTGGGTGATTATGCATTGATAAAAGGTTGACCTATATCCTTCCGTTTCATCCATTGGGCCTCCGGAGCTAACAAAAAAATAAAACATGCTGAAAATTTTTTATTTTATATCTCGTGTTTGGAGAATAATATCAACATGATTTTTTCAGCTAAACTTTTGATTTTTAGAGTGTATTACATGAAAAATATAAACATTAACAAATAATTGATTTGTGATCAAATACATTTAAAAATGTGTTTAAATTATTAAATAAACTGGCTTCATACATTTTTTCACACCAAAAATGATTGCAGATTTAGATTCAGCACACCAACAAACTATGATGCAAACCTTAATGTTGAAAAAATCATCGAAAACAAAAAACTGTTTTTTTCAGTCCCGAGCATGCTCAAAATTGTCAAAGCCACAAAACTACGTTTGGGTTTGAAGCTCTGTATCTCCTCTTCAGTTTATCCTATATCGACGTTCTTGGAATTGTTAAAAATAGGGAAGTTTCTTCTTTCCATGCATATAAAAAACTATTGCATTATCTTAGATGGTCGGGGTTAACAAAGTTTTGTTGAAGTTTTTTGCGGATAACGTTGGTTCTAAAACACACACAGTTTAAGAACCTTTACCGATGACCCGAATTTGGTTTGGATTATTCAAAGGGTTCCTGATTTATGAGCGATTATTTAATAAATCTTTAGAACTATTCTAACCCTTTTCAGATCGGTAGAGATTGGTAGGTTTTCCAAAGTGTAAAACCAAATCTGATGCCAGTTTTGAATAAAAAAAGTCTAATATTATACTTCACTCGGTGAAGAATACGGTTATCATTACATGTAAGACAGTACGCCCTTCAGGTCGCTCTAAAATTCAATTATTTCGTTTTTAAAAATAGGATCATTAAAATTTTCTATTTCTGGACCACGAATAATATTTTTATATTTATACATAAATATAAAAGGTATGTCCATGCAAGGCCTGGGTTCGTAAACATGTACATATCCATAATATAGAGCCTTTTTTTGTGATCAAGAAATATTAAATATAACACTTTTATTAAACTGCTATAAATATTATCGTAGACACAAAATTAAGAAAAAGTAATATTAAATATCAGAGGAAACAAATTTTTAATATTGACCAAATGAAACAATTAAATTTTGTAGCGTTCTGTCAGGTCTATTGATTTATTCGTAATGTAGATCACAATTATAATAGGGTTAACTTATACTTTTTTACTACAATAATGTTAATAGCGGTGGTGTAAAAGTGTTATATTTACTATTTCTTGATCAAAAATATTATGATATGTCCATGTTTGCGAACCCAGTCTTGCTCGGACATACCTTGGATATTTCTGTTTAAACATCTTGATCGAGAACCATTTTTTCCTAAATCTACTCTACTACTTCTGCAAATGTAAATAGTAATATAGAAAGACCTTGGAAAAGTAAATATCGTCAAAATATGACAATTTAAATCAACTAAGCAATCGTTCATGGTACTCCTACTAGCCTTGAACTGATGGTTATGTTGGACGGGACACTAACTCATTTTTAGAAAAATTAGCACAGCCTTAATAATTACTAAATTTACATTCCTGCTTGGCAAAAATCTGTCAATCAGGTCTACAACTAAAAAATAACTTGTTTAATGGCTTTTATGTTTCTTCAAATTGTACTGGCAGTAAAACCTTCAAACGCAACTAGACAGGTTGTTATTAGCGATATAAGTAGCATAAACGGACCAATAAATAGTATCGACTATGATGACCTCGAAGAGTGGTCTGCTACTGCAGTCGCTGGAGGACCAGAAGACCTTTAGAGCTGGAACTGCTTTTGCTACTTCCTTCCTCTCTCCATGTCCTTCCCCAAGGGCTGCCAGTTGTTACCTCACGCTCCCGCTGCATCTCCTTTAACTAACTAAATCCAGCTAAGCCTTGGCCTACCATTATGTCTAAGGTCTCCTCGGAAAAGCAATCAATAATTGTTTTTTTATCCTTTCTTTTCTTTACCTGACTCCATATGCACACTACATCTTTGGATTCTAGGGGAAAGCGTTATTGTTATAAGTGATGTCCAGAAGCTGTGTTCCTCCGGGATTTTTATTCTCTATCTGTAGCAAGAAGTTTCGATGAAATTTGTAATATTTTAATTGTGAAATTAAAATTTGCAAATATTTAAGTTAGGAGGCGACCCTAGTTGGAAATTCTTTTTATTGAAAAGGTTCTATGGTCCAGAAGAATAGTCTTATCACAACAATAGATCTAAAAATGTATAACTTACTAATAAATTAGGAAACAATGAGGCCTCTGGGATTAATAATATATGTTTGTTGATTAAGGTGAATACTTTAATTTATAAAAATAAAGGCAGGCTGTTGCTATTTCACCTATTTCACTATATTTTTAATAATTTCAAGATGTCTGAGGATGGCTTGTAGGCCGAAATT